>CM037851.1:156538869-156699677 GCA_021234595.1 Delia radicum | reverse complement strand
AGGATTGTGTACATTTATAAATTATGCCGGACATGTTAAAATGTCATTTTGAATATGAAATTTGATGTTTGTTTAAAGCCAGCTTTGTATTTTACATTCTATATCATAACATACAGACGAGGAACAATTGAGAAGTTATTGATAGAAAAAATTAACGTTCAGAAATTGGCGTAATAACAAAAAATCAAATTCCGATCTGTTACACAAACAGGCGAGATCTGAGTGTTCCAAGCTACTTAGGTGTGAAGAGCTTCTATAGAACAGAGTCTTCGTGACAAAATTCTTTCTGCTCCTCGGGTTAGTAAAAGCCTTTGGTCATTCGTTAAAGGAGTCAAGGACTATGCTAGTTCATCTATCCTGACTCTTTTGATAGATGACCAAATATTCGCTGACCCAGCTGAAACATTACTCTCGTCCATTGGCTAATCTTTTTTGATCGTAGTACCGTGGGTGTGTCTTTCCCGCATGTTGGAAGGTTGACAATGTTCAGCCAATCCCTTAAGATGGTGTGGCTAGTTACACTGAAAATTACCGCCCAATCGCAATATGCTCTGCGCTCTCGAAGATGTTGGAAAAAATGGTTATTCACCATCTTATTAATTATCTAGTTCACTTATCACTCAGGGAACTTCTGCTTAAAAAATGTTTGGTTGGATTGTAAAACAGTTTCTTTATTTTTTGTGTAAATGTCAGTCATTTGTAGAACAAATTTAATTTTTTACTAACCTTGTAGTTCATTAAAAAAAAAATAAACCACATCAAGCAGAGATCTTCCCTGAGACTTACAATTTTGATGAATGGACGTCTAATGCTCACAAACACTACTCCCTCTTTTCTCTTTCTCAACATATTTTCCTGATATGACACATTTGTAGAGGCCATCCCCTGAGTGTTGGTTGAACGCAAAAAAAAAACTGTCAAAGAATACACTTAATAAATAAGTTAGTAGGAAAATTAGTAGTATACTATTCTCAGCAAAATTTGTGTTTTCAGCTAAAATTTTAGTTCTACTTATTCAGCACTTAACAGTTTTGAACTAATGTTTTACAAATATTTTACTAATGTATTACTTATTAGTTTTGCTAAAAAATTGTGCTAATAAGCTCATTAATAGTGCGGACGAAAGCCAGATTGAAAGATATATGCTGACTGAAGTAGATGTCGCCACATGTCAATGTGTAGTAGAGACAAGGAAAATGATACTAAAAAGTACAACTCTTGTAAGACATACAAAAAATCAGCCATGGAAAAATTTTGGTTATATGTTTTCATACAAAAGAACGTCAACAATGTGTATTCATGTAATTGTTGATCTAATAAATTCAAATTTTGTGTTGATTTCGGCTTGTCAAAGAAATTAATTATTAATTAAATTAAAGACAAAATAAAATATTTAAAATTAATATAAATAAAATCTGTATTTGTAAACTAAATTTGTATAGTGGTAATTTATGGAATGTGGAAATATTGTAAACAAATATGCCTTTAGGCAACTGACTAAAGCGAAAGAGAAGGACACAAATCTTAGGTAATTTTTTATATTTCCTTTCTTTATTTGCAAAACAAAGGGTTGTTTATGTGTATGTCATATTTTGTTATTTTGTTTCTGGAATTATCTACGGTATTTATCTTCAGTCCAAATTGTCATCATTTAGACAACCATGAATATAAGTAGTTGAACTATATTTAAATCAATTCACGTCGTCAATGTATAGATATTTTTATATTTTTAATGCATTGCCATTTTTTTTAAGAATCCACAAAATTTTTCAGCATTTAAATTAACTAAAGTATAATTTTCTACAAATTTTTGAGTTTTTTCAGCCTACTAATATTCAGAAAAAATTTTGTTAATTTTTAGCAAGAATTTTTTAATTTTTTAATCAACTAAATGTTAACAAAACTTTTGCTGAATTTACAAACTTTGCTGACATTAGCAATTTTTTTTGCAAGCACACGCCCGACTAAAATTTTGATGACTCAACAAAATTTGTTGCTGACTTTACTGACGTTTTTTTGAGTGTATATATAAAGGACATGTATACTGGCCCTTTGTTCCAACTAGGAATTACAGGATTATATATATATACTTTGCTTTAGTTGTCAAATAAGAAAGGCATTTTCTATTGGTGACATGTCCCAGAATGAGCATTGGACAGGTGAACAAACATTAAAAAAAAGACATTAAAAAAAACGTATCTCCTCTATAACCCCAGCAAAAAATAACCTGGATTTGGTAAGCAGTAACTACATTTGTATGCTTCCAAAAAAGCGCTTCATCACCGCCTTGCATACTATGAAGCAATTAGGGAAGGCATTCTGTAGTGCTTCCCAGAATGCCTTCATTGCAGCAGTGAATAATGCTTTCAATGAAGCAATAAAGAATGCATACCATGAAGCACTAATGTTGCCAACATACAAAAAAGCACTTCTTATTGCCTAAAGAAGGCATGAATTTATTGCTTCTAAGAGCACATGAAAGAAGCGCTTAAAAGAGGCGTACCAAGTGGGACATCGTGAACAAAAATCATGCATTCTTTATTTGCTTTGGAAGCGCTTCGTAATTAAACAATGCCTTCCGGAAGCGCTTCTGGGTGAGCACTATTTTTTGCTGGGACCCTGCCATATTAAACATCTTTGCAATAGGTTTCAAAGAATAATAGGTTGAATTGGAACCGGTTATAGAACCATTTATACAACTTGTTCTAGGACATTGACGTCTAAATTTTGCTTCCAAATAACAGGTTCTGGAATAGATTCAGAGGTAGCAAATTCGAAAAAATTTCGATAGGTAGCGATTTTATCAAGAATGTTATTGGGGCTTATCAGAGCTCCATAAGACATGACAGATTTAACAGAAACCAGATATTAGCATTATGCCAAATGGTAGAGAAGAAAAAAGAGAAACGAAGTATATTCGTCGATATAATATAATTCATAACATTTCAGTAGAATTCGAATTGTTGGAAGTACAAGATTGGATAGAATGATGTTTCTATTTTTGTTTATTCGTAATGTCACGTTAGGGGCCGAAGAGTGACCATTAGGGTGGGGCGATTAGTATGGAAGGAAAAAAATCTTAATGGGCGCTTCGCGTTTCTGATTCTTGGGATTGTACTGAGCAAAAAAGTCCACTAGACCATACGTCTACGGTGAAAATCGAGCTTCCAGATTTTGACTTGCAGTTTTTTCTCAGACTTTTGTCACGATTTTTTTGGATATTTTGGCCTATAACAGCCAAACCATTGAGATTTTCGATCCAATACTAAGACAAAAATTGTAGCCAAGACAATAGTTAAGAACTCTCTAGTACATCGCAAAAGCATTGGAACGCTCCTTCAGGCAGATTTGGCCTTCTGAAAGTGCAAAGGGACAGGGTTACTTTCACAAAATACGGGAGGATTGATACCATAATCTTGGATAAGCTTCTCCTACTTCCTGAGATATGTCCATCCCACACATTGTTACTTTCACAAAATACGGCAAAAAAGACCTATTTTGAAATTAAAAATTAACCCTTAAACCCCACCCACAAATATGATTGATGCATTAATCTGCTAGAGAATCTTCCAAAGAAGAGATTGATACCATAATCTTGGATAAGCTCCTCCTACTTCCTGAGATATGTCCATCCCACACATTGTTGCTTTCACAAAATACGGCAAAAAAGCCCTATTTTGAAATTAAAAATTAACCCCTTAAACCCCACCCACAAATATGATTGATGCATTAATCTGCTAGAGAATCTTTCAAAGAAGAGATTGATGCCATAATCTTGGATAAGCTCCTCCTACTTCCTGAGATATGTCCATCCCACACAATGTTACAAGCAAGTCAAAATCTGTTTGCAAGTCAAATAGTGGAAGCTCGATTTTCACCGTAGACATATGGTCTAGTGGACTTTTTTGCTCAGTACAATCCCAAGAATCAGAAACTCGAAGCGCCCGTTAAGATGTTCAAATCGCCCCACCCTAGTGGCCATGTATTGTTATGATGGTGATGTTATTTATGCTAAGTATAAAATATGTAAAAAAATAACCGCAATTGATAATAATTTTTAAAAAACTTTGAATTTTATTTACTTATGAATCAACCCATAAATCAGTGGACAAAAAATATTTCTATTTAGTTTGTTTTATGTAACTAAACATGTTAAGATACTTATTGTTAGCAAATGTACGTATGTACTACTAGCATTTTCAGTTAGGCTTAATATAAAAATGTTTCTATACCCTGCACCTTGATGAAGAACACTTTACTGGTACATCATGTAGCAGCACTTTATTTCAATATTTTCTTTTTCGTAATTTACATGAAATATTCGAAAGTTAAACTACATCTTTTTCTTTAACAGAATTTTAAGGTATATGTCCAGTGTTGCCAGGTTTGTTGAGCATAAAATCGTCAAATTTACCAGAAAAAATTGTCATAATATTTTAAAAAATCTTCAAAATAAAAGGATATTTATTTTACGTGGGATAAAGTCAAAAAATATATAAAAGTCAAAAAAAAAATTCTCATTCTCAGTGCTAACGTGTTGTATTATTAACGATTTTTGTTACTTTTTTATGGTTTAAGTTTCAAAAATCATGATATTTTACAACGATAGTACTTTACTATTGATTTATTCTTTAAAATTTTGTGAAAAATATTTCAGTAGCACAATTTTTAAAATCTTTAATTCAAAAAATTTGGACACTCTTTAACAATATTATTGTCTTAAATTATTAATTTTGGACTTCCCTTAAGGAATTGGAATTTATTATCAAAGAAAATCGTTTTAAATTTGATGATATAAGTGAGTGAGATGGATTTATTTCCGACACAAATTATCACTTATAACTTTTTTATGTTTGAAAGAGAACTTTTTTCTTGATCAAGTTATATATTAAAAAGTCGTCAGATTATGTGTGAAAAAGATTACCAAAACCGGATCATTAGTTTGTTTACAAATGGACTTTGAACATAAAAAAGGGCACAAAAGTCGAATTTTTACAAAAAACTATAAATTTTGTACAAAAAAAAAAATATGTTAATTACACTGTACAACAAAATCAATTTTTTTTCCAAAATTAGAGGGTCCGACCTACAAATTTTGATAGAAGAGACAAAAAGAAAAAGACACGTGTATCGGCGTTTTGAAAGTTTATATCTGGGTTTCATTTTAGGGCGAGGTAAAGTTTCACCCCAAATGCAAATTTGTATTGTCAATCGGCATAGAAAATCGAGTAAAGCTTACGTTTAAAGTATATGATGTGTTTAGTAAATTTATGTAAAATGTTACGGAGAACATTTTTGTATAATATGTTAACCCTCTAACACCTCAAGGTAAGGGTCTTTTTGTCATTCCTTTAAAAAAAGAGCAGAAAACACAATTAAAGCAGGGATTTAAGTTGTTAAAATGTTCCGCAAAAATATTCGTCGTGAAATTTTACATTTTTTTTAGCTCTAGGCAATTAAACTTCATTACACTGTACAACACAAAAAAAAATTACGTGATCCGACCTATAAATTTTTAAAGATTGCTAGCTGTTCTTTGGCTGATTAGATTACAACAAAAACAAAAAAAAGCACAGGTAGTGATTGCACAGGAATTGAAGTTATCCCAAGACCAATATTAAAGTTTGATATGCAATGCTATGATTCTATAAAATTAATAATATGAAGACCATAAGTGGCATATCTGTTGCGACTTAAAAGTCGTTAGTTGCCCTTCAGGTATGCAGAGCGGATACGTTTTTATGCACTTGGGATAGGAGATGGAAAGGCGATCAATATTCGAAAAAAACAATGGAAGTTGAGAGCTGAGGGAACATTAGAAGAACACAATATCGTTCATCAAGCATTGGTACCAACTGAAAAAATTCTCTTACCCCCATTGCATATCAAACTTTAATATTGGTCTTGGGATAACTTCAATTCCTGTGTAATCACTACCTGCGCGTTTTTGTTTTTTTTGTTTTTGTTGTAATGTAACTGATCTAATCAGCCAAAGAACAGCTGGTAATCTATCAAAATTTATAGGTCGGACCATGTAATTTTTTTTGTGTTGTACAGTGTAATGTAGTGGAATTGCCTAGAGCTAAAATAAATGTAAAATTTCACGGCGAATATTTTTGCGGAAGATTTTAACCCCTTAAATCCCTGTTTTAATGGTGTTTTTGCTCTTTTTTAAAAGAATGACAAAAAGACCCTTACCTTGGGGAGTTAGAGGGTTAACATATTCTACAAAAATGTTCTCCGTAACATTTTACATAAATTTAATGAACACACCATATACTTTAAACGTAAGCTTTACTCGATTTTCTGTGCCGATTGACAATACAAAATTTGCATTTGGGGGAAACTTTACCTCCCCCTAAAATGAAAATCAGATGTAAACTTTCAAAAACGCCGATACACGTGTCTTTTTTTTTGTCTCTTCTATCCAAATTTATAGTCGGACCTTGTAATTTTTTTGTGTTGTACAGTGTTATATTAGGATTCTTTTTAAATTATTGATGAAGGCTACAGAACAAGTTCCCAATAATGTCACTTTTTTTGGATACGCTACACTCAGGGCAATTCTGCTTTAAAAATATGTAGTTGTTTGAGTTGTAATACAGTTTATTTTTATTTATTTATTTTATTGGCATTTCTATGCTACAATATAAAATCTTATATTTAAAGCACAGAACTTAAGGCGTAAAAAAAGTTAATTTGTTACATATATTTAAATAAAAAAATCACCAAAAAATCAAAGAAAAAAAAAAGAAATTAATAAACAATTAAGAATTAAAAATATAAAATATTATTAAAATTCATAATAAAAAAATTACATAAATTAAAAATTATATAAGATACAAAATAAAAACAAAATCAAACAAGTAATCAAGACAAAAAGTTTTTAATTTCATTTTTGAATTTCAAAGCGTTACTATTGCGCAGAATATTGTTTGGTAGTTCGCTTCAAAGACGTATAGCATTAACAAAGAACTGCCATTCAGATATCAGGGTTTTGTATCTAATATGAATAATCTGTTTTCCCCTATTCGATCTAGCAAAAACGAGTTGTTCATAGAGATAGTTTGGTTTCTTTACTTTTAATGTTAATGTCAGTCATTTGAAGAACAAATCAAATTTTTTACTAACCTAGTAGTTTATTTAAAAAACAAACCACATCGAATTACTGTTTTATGATTTTACATTGATTTTTTACATTCGTTTTTTGTTATTTAAAAAAATAAATGTTTGTTTATGTTTTACTAACATATGTGGTTAATTATTCTACAATTGTGGTTAATTTTTTGAACATTAAAATACAAATGACAATGTTAGTTGAATTTACTGAAATGTAAGTCATCCTTTCTTTAAGTGAAATTTCATTTGTTTTTAACTACATTTGCAGTGGTGTTTACCTACACATTATTCTAAGTGTATTACTCACTTTTTGTTCACATGCCATTTTTGAGCTAAATAATGAGCCGATTGCTGTAAAATTTTGCACACATTATCTGACAACCTTTTTAAAAGATAACTTGCCAAGAAAAAAATCAGTAATGAACACAAAAGCAGTTGCCAGTGAAAATCTGTGTCGGGTTTTTTCGATCTCACTCCTTAGTTTAATACAATAGGTTCTGCAATTTGTGATTATTTCATGATTTTAATTTTGGGTACAGTTTTGATATTCCTAAATATAAATTTTGAAGTTTCATTTTGTAAAACTTTGATTATATTATTAGGTCTGCTTTTTAAACACCGGATTTATTTTTGGATTTATTTTATATCTCAAACTAATTCATGCGTATTGTAATATAAAAAATATTTTTTATTTTCCTTATGCTTACATTAACACAATTTTATAACAATGTAAAAAATAAAATTTTATAAAAATGCGAACACAGAATTTTAATTAGTTGTTGTACAATTTTATTTTACATCATATTAGCAAATAGGTGATTGTTTTTGATAAAAATGTATTTGTTTTTAACGAAATAATATAAACCCTTAAATAAATTTGTTGATTTTATAAGAATATATATGTTTTGCTGACATATTATAGTGTTGTCAAAAAATCGTAATTTTTGTTGCAAAAATCGTCATTTAGTTATTTTGGGTACTACAAGTCGTTAATATTACGATAAATCGTCAAGCCTGGCAACACTGTATGTGCCTGTTATAGACTTTGTGTCATTAGTTTTAATTAAAATTAATTTTTAGTTTTTGGCTGATTGTAAATAATGCTGAAAGTAAGATAGCAAGTTGGTGATTGCAAATTTTTAAAAAATGTTCAAGGATTTTCTAATGTCAAGCAACTTTTAGAAAAATTCTTTTAACAACAGAGCTATGAATTAAAACCCTCTGGATTTGTCGCCCCTGTAGAGCCTTTAAACTGTATACCCAAAATACAGACTCGGTCGCAGTGTTTCTAAGTATTTTTTTACAAATCTCCCTTAATTGCCTAAAAAAAACCTTAAAATTTGCAAAATTTTTTAGTTTTTATTCCAAGTTCTTTGAATAAAAATGTTTAAATACACTAATTTCGTTAGAGTTTTACTGTTTTCATTTTCAAAATCTGAAATTTTATTTTAACAGCGCAGGAAAGTGACTTAAATTGTACTAACAATCTAAAAAAAGTTAAAACTATGCCAAAAATTTGACAAAAATAATAATCGAACCGAAAATTGTGTCTTATAAAGTCAAAATGATCTCTTTTAATCAGATTTTTACCCCTCAACATTTCCCCTAACAAATTTGTATCCCCTAAAATCCCACTAAACGACAAAAATAAAACCGCTAAATCAAGGGTGAAACACCTAACTTGGCAACACTGATCGGTCGGATGGTTCTGCTGTATCTATTAAATTTTTTTGATAGTTATCACCGAATTCCTGAAGATGCACTAAACGACAAAAATAAAACCCCTAAATCTAGGGTGAAAACACGTAACTTGGCAACACTGCTCGGTCGGATGGTTCTGCTGTATCTATTAAATTTTTTGATAGTTATCACCGAATTCCTGTAGATGCAATCAAAATTCTATTTGCTGTGACAAAATTTCGCTTGTTCCAATCAAATGATTGCAACCGAATCATTCAATTGGCAATAAGTATGTAGTAGCCACGACCGAATCTGTTTTCTAGATGCACAATTTAAGCAAAGTCTGTACCAGTAGTCCCCACTTAAATGCGCAATCAAATATTTAAAAAATCCTTGGTAAAAGTTTTGCTAAATATTAGTAGACCAAAAAAAAACTCAAAAAATTTGTAGAAAAATTATACTTTAGTTAATTTATTTGCTGAAAATCGTAAACATTTTTTTGTAATTCCTTTAAAAAAAATTTACAATACGTTACAAAATATGAAAATAGCCATTCGCCCACATTGACGACATGAATTATTATAATATCTGAAAATATATAGAAATAATTACATATGACATAAACAAAATTATCTTTCAACTACTTACATAAATGGTTGTCTAAATGATGGCATCTTTTAAATGAAGAGAAATGCCGCAGATAATTCTAGAAACGAAACGAAATAATAACAAAATGTGACATACACAACTCTTTTTTTCTTGAAATAAGAAAAAGGAAACTTAAACATTTACCGAAGATGTGTGTCCTTGTCTTTCGGTTTAGTCTGTCTATCTGAACGTATATTTGTTTGGAATTTGACCATATTACATTATTGATCACTATAAACATTTTGTTTACAAATACACATATAACCTTTATTAAAATTAAATGCACTAATACCTCGGTTTGCGTCGCTTCGATTTGCGTCGTTTCGATGTTCCATCCTTTAAAAATTTTCTGTGGCTTCGAAGTTGCTTCGTGTATGTTTTAGTTTGCGTCGCATAGCTTTGAAGTTACATCGCAAATGCTTCTATTTGCGTCGTTTATATGAAAATGTTTGTCAAATCCCGAGTTTTTTTTAACACAATGTGAAGCAGACAACAAAAAGCTTACCAAGCTTAAGCAATGGACATTTTCCAAAATAATGATCCGAACGAAGACCGCAGTTTAAAAAAGTCAAAAATGTTGCCGACGCTATTAATTGTTACAAGGTAATTTATTTATAAAAACAAGCTCTTACAGTCCAACAAACTTTAGATCATTTCATAAAAAACTCAGTAAGATTGCCTAATAAAACTGTAGAGATGGTAATCGATTAAAAAATAAATGCATCGATTCAGACTTTTAATTCTATACGATGAATTTATTACTTTAAATTTTTATTTAAATTTTTTTGATGTTATGTTTTTCTTACGAATTTTTATTTGGATTAAAACTTGTTTTCCAAAAATAATAAAGAAGTTACATTTTTGTTTATTGAAAAACGTTTTTTCTTATTGAAAAATACATTTTTTATAATTTTTTTGTTGATCTAAAATCAAGGGTAATGGAACCAATTAATTATTCAGTACAAATGTTAAGGAAATTGTGTTTCGGTTTGGGTCGTTTCGGTTTGCGTCGCATTTATTCAGTTCCTATTACCGACGCAAACCAGTGTATTAGTTTATTTTATTTTGTCTTTTATTTAATTAATAAACAATCACTTTCACAAGCCGCTGACAACACAAAATTTAAGTTGTTTTAATCCACAAATTTTTACAAGAGTACACTCAAAAAAATAAGTCAGTAGAAAAGTTAGTAAAACATCTTGTAAATCAGGTATACTATTTTTCAGCAAAATTTTTTGCTAAAATTATGTTTTAAACTAAAATTTTTTTTTTTTTTTAAAATGTCGCCCCATAGAGATGTAGTAGAGACGAATAAAACGATACTAAAAAGTACTACACTTAAATAAAAAAGTTATTAAAGTCAGCAACATTAGTTCAAAACAGTTAAGTGCTGAATAAGTATAACTAAAATTTTAGATGAAAACTAAATTTTACAAAAAATTTTGCTGAAAAATAGTATAATTAATTTACAAGAGAAAAATATGCACTAACAAATCGATGCCATTTTTACGCAAATAATTTGATTCATAAAGATATTTTCTTTATCCTATTCTCAGAAAAAAACATGCATTGGCATGCCGGTCCCTGGTAATTAAGTTGGTTACTTCAAAAATTTATTTGATACCAAATTTTTGCCAGCAGCGCTTGATTAAATAAAGATTTTTAGTTGGACGATGTTTTATTTATTCGGGCTCGAAGATATATTAATATGAAACTTAGTCCAAAAGGGCTTTGAAAACATTAAGAAAACACGGAAAGCGGAACGTCCATGTAAAATATTTTAACTTCAACATTTTGTATCTGACAGATAAAGAATTACTTCTCCGATTGTATACATCAAATAAGTGATACAATACACCAAACCAATCGTTATACAATACATCCTTTCCTAGTATAACGCTGATAACTTGTTCTACAAAAAAACACCGCGTTATAAGAACGTCTATTCAAAACTTTGCAATTTAGGCGATAAATACAAGGAAATTGAGACATAAAGAAAAAAGTTCGGGATATAGAAGGTATAAATTAACCGCATTATAATAGGGAGGGGTATAGTTTTTATTAGACTATCTTTAAATTAAAAGAGTAGTGACAAAAGCTTTTCGAATTGTTTTGAAATTAATGTTGTTATCCTTTAGCAACAAAAAAACGAAATCCACAATTGAATTTAATAAAAAAGGGATATTTTTATATTTATATTCAATTTGAAATCAAATTAAATATAAAATAACTTTATATTCAAATCAAGAAAATAGCAACAAAAGAATGCATTAAAATGAAATGATTCTATTAAAATTATAATCGAAAAGAAATACAATAAGCTTTGTGACAAACAAATGTTGTTCAAGGAAATCTGCAACAATACAAAAATCCTTTATTTAAAATACATACAAATACAACTAATGTATGAGTTTATTATGTAAATTATAAAGTTTCCCTTTAGCAAAATATGGTCAACTCGATTTGGGCTGGAAAATATAAAATAATGTTATAGAGTGGACATTTAAAACAGACCACCCACCCTTCACACTGCCTTTGAAATATTTAACTAAACTTCTAAAGTCCTTTCGATTTAGATGCAAATTCATCATGTCTCTTTCGTCCTGTGTACTGTTTACTAGTGCTGCATGTTTTTTTATTATTTTACCTTGAGCTAAAATCGTACATACTCTTCTAGTATAAAGTACAGGGTAGCGACTTTCATGCAAATGCATGTTTGAAGTCAGTAGCACAGAATTGATTTTGACCAAATAATTTTCCGAATCAAAGAATTTGCAACAAAGTGGCATGACATTTTTGTTGCATATTATTGGACAATTTTTTATAAATGCATATTTTGGCATTATTTGTTGCATATTTTCAATGTAATTCCATACTTTTGTATATTTTATAAAAATAAATTTAAGATTTAATTAAAAATAAAAAAAGAAAGCATTTGCAACCCTTAAATATGCATCTCAAAGCATTCTAATAAAAAAAATTTAAAAATGCAAAAATATTTGGTTCTTTTTTATTTTTTCTTTTTAGTGCATATATTTTAGGGTGATCGATTATTTGACATTTTTCTAAAACCGGTTTTCGGGTTTTCCAAATAGTTAAAATTAAAAAAAAAAATTTTTGAAAAAACCGGTTAAACATTTTATACCGTCATATACTCAAAAAAATAAATTTTTATAAAATTGAATAATTTAAGTTTTTTATTTGAAAAATTATAATTCATTTCATTTATAACACAGTGCAACACGAAAAAAAAAATAACCATATACGGACACCACTACGTGATAAAAGACTAAAAAAAAGACCCGTGTCTTCCAATTTTTCCGAAAGTCATCTCCTCTTTTCTTTATGGGCCGCCAAAGATTTGGGGCCTCGGTATCATTTTCGCAAAAAAGTGATCATTTTCTCAGGCTCATATCTTGCAAACCATTCAGAATTTCGATTTACTCTCTATGGCATAAAGAACAAAAATTGCGAACATATAAAATTAAAAAAACTTCACCTTCCAGATCAAAATCGCAAAAAACTTAAAAAAATTCGATTTTTTTACCTTTTTTCCCGTGTTCAGGTCCATAGGTAGCAAACCGTTCAAAATTCAAGGAAACAATCAACTACAAAAATTTACCTAAGATCTCAATAAACAAATTTCTAGAACATATAAATTTCCTGGGAATTGGGTTTGCTACCTATGCACCTGAACAGGAGAAAAAAGGAAAAAAAAATGAAATTAAAAAATTTTTCACTTTTGCGCGCTACCTAAACAGTATTAAGAATCATCTCTAGGAAGTTTATATGTTCTAGAAATTTGTTTATTGAGATCTTAGGTAAATTTTTGTAGTTAATTGTTTCCTTGAATTTTGAACGGTTTGCTACCTATGGACCTGAACACGGGAAAAAAGGTAAAAAAAAATCGAATTTTTTTAAGTTTTTTGATATTTTGATCTGGAAGGTGAAGTTTTTTTGATTTTATATGTTCGCAATTTTTGTTCTTTATGACAAGAGCTACAACTTTGCCATAGAGAGTAAATCGAAATTCTAAACGGTTTGCAAGATATGAGCCTGAGAAAATTATCACTTTTTTGCGAATATGATACCGAGGCCCCAAATCTTTGGCGGCCCATAAACAAAAGAGGATATGACTTTGGGAAAAATTGGGAGACACGGGTCTTTTTTTTTTAGTCTTTTATCACGTAGTGGTGTCCGTATATGGTTATTTTGCCATGACTTAAAAAATTACACACAGTGTAATTTACAATTTATAATTTCATTTCAGCTTGAACATTTTTTTTCGATGGTTTTCAAAAAACAATTATAAGTTTTAAAAATCATTTAAAATTGTGATTAACAAGTTACATCTTTTCTATTTAATACTATACATTAGGAACCGTTCATCATCAAAAACGATTTAAATAAAACATATTTAAAAAAAAAAAATTAATAGACAGGTCGTTTAAAAATGTCTAAAAATAGAAATATGCTGTTTCTTTAAAAATAAATATTTTGTTTGTATTTGTAAATACAGCCAAATATAAAATGACAGAATAATATAATTAGATCAATTCAAAAATGAGAGGTTATGAAAAATTTTTGAGGTTATGAAAAATCTTCTTTTATATGAGTAATTTTAAAGTAAAAATAAGCTCTCGTGCACGAACGACCTTAAAAAAACTGATGTTTAAGAAATTTTTTCAAAATATTGCGGTTTTAACAAAGAAGTGTGTAAATTTATTGTATTGAAGCTAAAAAAAGAATAGTTTAGAAAAAACCGGTTATTCAAAAGCAAAAAACCGGTTTATTCGATATTCTAAAATTTAACTTTTTAGAAAAACCGAAACCGATAATGCACAAAAAACCGGTTGAAAATAGTTCTGAAAAACCGACAACTAATATTTTTTGGTTTTTGTGCATTGATTTAAGTGCATATTTTAAGCTCATATTTTGGATTTTTACTTCATATTTTAAGCACATATTTTCGATTCTTTAGTGCATGAAAGTCGCTGCCCTGATAATGTAATATGGAGAACAGCTATGAATGAAAAGCATTTTTTCCATTAAAATCCATATAATATTTTTGATTTTGAAAAGACGCATTGAGTTTACATACATATTAAAGCCTGAATACCAGAACTGCAAGGGGGAGAAATGGAGCATAAAATATACTTAAAGTGGACATGAAGAGGTTACCAGTAAATGTTGTATATTTAAATGGCCCCAGAGAATATTTTACATATAAAAAGTTAAATTGTGCGATGAAATTTACCAAAATATCTGCATTGTGAACAAGAAAATAAGGATTCAAAATTCAACAGAATGCAAAATTGGGCATCATGCTGAGCATACATAGCAAGTGTATAATGTTGGGTCATTCCAACAAAAAGGGTGTCGTTAATGGATGTATTTTTGTGTTGGTAATACTCGTAGGCTTGCCAAATATTAAAAATTTAAAAAAAATAGTTTTAATGTATTAGTTTCATATGTCCAGAACATTTAGAGCATCCGATTACACTTACACCATGGTGTAGTTTGCAAAATTTCAACTTTTTGCAGAATCTATCTTTTATATACATATTTTTTACACTGAATCCAAAACTAGCAAATATTTTTTTTTCTCATTTGCAGCTTTTGAAACATCACGATATATATATATTTACATTATTTTCCCCGCAGTTAGTAGATTTTGCTTAATTTTTCTAAATTTAATCGCAAAAAGACAACATTTTTTTTTAATAATGAAATACAAAATTGTCTTGAGATATCTTACTGGTATTGCAAGTAAAAGTTGAAAATGATTAATATTTAGTTTTATCCTTATAAAGAGTTATCACTGCGCATAAACTAAACTTACAACTGAACTCACTTTTGTATTAATTTTGCAAATTCATGGAAAATATACTGAACTTTTTAAAAAAGAAGCAAATGTTTATGTAAAAAAAATGGAGTATGTAAAGTAAATATAAAAACCTCGATATTTCAAAAACTACAAACGAGAACAAGAAAAATGGACAGATTTCCACTATTTGCAGACAGGTTCTGGAAAAAGTCTCAAATTTTTCAGTAGTAATGTTAATAATACACTCATAAAAAAGTTAGTACCAAAGTCTGTTAAACGGGTTATAATTCAATTGAACTAATTAAAACTATTTCACTACAAGAACAAAATTTCATTCGTATATGAACTAAGTTTACATACAATCAAATATTTAGTAATTCCAGATTCTTAAATTTACAAATTTGCCAGTTAAATGAAACCAAAATTGTTTTCCAAAAAACCAAAATTTTGTATCTCTGCTTTCAGTCTCATTTGTAAATGGCGGTTTTTTCTCACAATTTTTATTTTATAGTCATAAAATAGGCTATATCGCGGAAACTAAGCGAGGCAGTGCAAAATGTACCAAAACCCGTTATATATAGTCTTTAATAACTACCTATACTCCCGGTAATAAATATGGACCTGTCTCTGGTCATATCAGGAAAGACCTTTTTAGCAAAAATTTCTGGTCATTCATCTTAAAAATTCTGTCGATTTAGCTAAATTCTTAGTTAATTGAACTACAACTGTCCACCAATTTTAGCTCTTCTAAAATTTAGGTAACCTGAATTTAGCAGACTGTGATTATCAACCTTACTGAAAATTTTACTATTGTAAATTCAGGTACTATTTTTAGTTTCGTAGCTGAATTTTCAACTATTTATACGGAATTTTTTTATGAGTGTGGATTTATTAAAAAAAAAAAACAGCAAATGACAGAAGATGTGTTTTTTATCCAGTTTTTTTTTTTGGCCGTTGAATACAATCAAAAAATCTGTAATGTCAGAAACACTTTTGCTGGGGGACCCTTGCAGAAAAATTGCTAAAATCAAAAGTAATTTGCAAATTCAGCAAATATTTTGCTCAATTTAGCAATATAAAATGGAAACATTTGAAGACCAGATTTGGAACCAGGAAATAAAAATCTACAACCATAACTTTTTTTAAATAAAATCAAACAAAAATTGCTTAAATTTCTATACGAACAAAAAATAAAAAGAACTGAACAAAAAACTTCTCATTTTTTACCTTTGATGACCAATGGTATATTCGAGGGTGGTCCCAAAATTAGCCGAACTGACGTATAGATGGCGGCAGTAGTTTAAATAAAAAATTTCTTAAGTTATTTATTTTAAGTTATTTTTTGTTCGTATAGAAATTTTAGGTATTTTCGTTTGATTTTATATAAAATAAGTGGCAGTTATAGATTTATATTTCCTAGTTCCAAATCTGGTCTCCAAATTTTTCTATCCCTTCACAGTTTCGAAATATCGTATAAATAGGATATTTTAGGACTACAGTCAAAATTCGATTTACGACCCAAGCGTTTTTAAAAATTTTGACATATTTATGTCAAATTAAAAACCATGTTGTATATGACGTAAACAAGAAAATGGAAATAAATTCGACACGTCTTTCGGTATTAGTTTGGTCAGGTATTTGTTCACAAATTTTGACCGTTGACGTGCAATGGGATAAATAATGTCCCATGGATTTTTTCATTGCAAAAAATATTTTTGGCGACACTTTTCTTTAGAAATGCTATGTCGATAAGCCCGAATACGCAAAACAAAATTCCAAAAAAAAATTAAAAAAAAATAAAAACTTCTTCTCTGGTGATGACAAAAGAAATTTTTCATAAGTTTTAATTAAAAAAGGTCTTTTAAATAATATATGAACTAAACCGATTACCGCCCATTGTCCCCATATGAGCTCACCTCGATTTTTGCAATTTTTTCTGGAACTGTTTGTACAATAATTCAAGTAAAATTATTTTCTATATGCCAACAAATTTTAGAAATCAAGAAACAAAAGTTCTTTCTAATCACACAATTTCTTCATCCTTTAAATTCACATCATTTGACAGCAAATGAAAAATATTAAATTTTGGCAACCCAGGTGAAAATGTCCGAGAATATATTCCACGTAATAACCAAAATTCAAATAATACTGCTCGTATTCCACGTATGCTAAATTCTCCAAAAAACTAACTAAAAACCTTGAAGATTTAAGTATCGTATACCAAAATGTTAATGGAATTAATTCAAAACTATCCTCTTTATATATTGAAAGTTTCGCGCTCAATTACCACGTCATCGTATTCACAGAAACCTGGCTTAGTTGTAAAACTTTAAATACTGAAATACTGTGTAATAATTATCAGATCTATAGACGGGATAGAATTACTAATACTACTGGTGGAGGTGTTTTAATTGCTGTGTCTAACCAGTTACCTTCGGTTGAAATTGCTACCGACCCTATTTGCAATATCGAATTTATTGGAGTAAGAATAAAGTTAAATCGTAAACAAGTCTTTATAACCTGTTCATATATTCCTCCAAGTACTGATACATTGACTGATAAATTGATTTTTTCTCAGCACTCTGAAGCCATTAAATCTGTTGCTCAAACAACAAATTCTGAGGACTCTATGTTTGTCTTTGGCGACTTTAATATGCCATATTTAACTTGGAAATTTTTACCGGACGTTTTTATGTATGCTCCCATTTATATTAAGGATACTTATGAAGAATTTTTAAACAACATGTCGGATTTAGGGCTTCTCCAGATAAATGGTGTTTATAATAAAAATAAAAAGTTACTAGATTTGGTATTTGTAAATGAACCGGCTGATTGTACCTTGACTCGCTCTAATCCTATTACCAGACCTGAAGACCATCATCACCCTGCTATTGAATTAATTTGCAACTTGCCATTCGTTACTAAGTCAAAAAGACATTTGAATAATGATACTTACTGTTTTAAAAAGGCGAACTACAACGATTTGAATTCCTTATTTTGTAACACAAACTGGCTACAAATTTTGTCATTTTCTAATGGATCATCAGATGCTATAGACACAGTGATATTTTCTTTCTATAAAACTATTTTTGGTTACTTTGATGAATGTATCCCGAAGCACACTGTAATGAAAAAATCCGGTCCTCCATGGAACTCAAAATCTTTAACTAAACTGAAAAATTTGAAAAACAAACGGTTTAAAAAGTATAAAAAATCTGGCTCACTTATGGAGTATGGTAAATATTCCGTAGCCCGCGCAGAATACAACTTGCTGAATCTAAAGTTGTACACAAATTACCTTAATAACATAAAACTAAACTTTAAACGTGACCCTAAATCCTTTTATAAGTTTGTTAATTCTAAAAGAAAATCTGACGGCTACCCTCCAGTAATGAAATATTTAAATCATGAATCTAGCGATGATTTGATGATCAGTAACATGTTTGCTGACTTTTTTGCCACTACATACACAGATGCTGAATATGATAGTTCTGATATTTATCCTTTTACTATACCTGAACATCCATCAATTTCATTTCCTCTTGTTGACACGTCTTCTATTGTTAGCGCTTTAAAAAAATTTAAATCGTCTTATTCAGGCGGCCCTGATGGTATTCCTAGCTGCATTCTAAAAAATTGTGCTAATTCCTTAGCAACTCCGTTATCTATCATCTTTAATTTGTCTATTAAACATGGCTATTTCCCAAAAATTTGGAAAGAGTCCTACATTATCCCACTATTTAAATCTGGTAGTAAATCTAATGTTACCAATTATAGAGGTATAGCTAAACTAAGTGCAATACCCAAACTGTTTGAAAAATGCATCACTGATTCCTTATGTCATCAAGTCTCTTCCATATTATCATCGGTTCAACATGGTTTTCGTAAAGGATACTCAACAGTGACAAATCTATTAGAACTTACAACTTTAATTAACCGTGGTTTCATCAAAGGAAAACATACTGATGTAATATACACTAATTTCAGCAAAGCTTTCGATAAAGTTAATCATTGCCTTTTACTTAAAAAATTGTACTTGATGGGATTTACAAAAAACTGTTTAAACTGGTTTCAATCTTATCTAACTGCTAGAGAGCAATGTGTTTTGTTTAATAATACCTCATCTAAGAAAATAATTGTAAATTCTGGGGTACCGCAAGGCAGCCACCTGGGTCCAATTTTATTTTCTCTATTTATAAATGATGTTCCATCTATAATTAAATTTTCTAACGTGCTTATGTATGCTGACGACGTTAAAATCTTCCTTAGCTATAAAGATTCTGGTGATCGAGCTTACCTTCAACGTGATTTAAATAGTTTCTTCGTTTGGTGCAATCTAAATTTATTCGATTTGAATTTAAGTAAATGCATGTACATGCGTTTTTCTAGAAATTCTGGAGATCTTGGTCAATATTTTCTTGGTGAACATCAGTTGGAGTTCGTAAATGTTTTTCTCGATCTCGGTGTTTTACTGGACACAAAACTGACATTTACTCAACATATTACTATGACATCTAATAAAGCTCGTGGGGTACTTGCCTTTATTAAACGTTGGGCTAAAGAATTTACTGATACAAGCATTACAAAACAATTATATACGTCTCTTGTTAGACCAATTTTGGAATACTGCTGCGTTGTCTGGGATCCGTATTACGACGTTAACAGTAATCTTATTGAGTCTGTTCAAAAACAATTTTTAATTTTTTGCTTACGAAATCTTTTTCCTGATCCTACTAATATTCCTTCATATAAATCAAGGTTAGCTCAAATTAAATTACCTTCATTAATTAGCCGCAGAAAAATGCTAAATGTAACATTCTTAATCAACCTGATAAATGGCGACGTTTGCTCTGCATTTTTGGTGAACAGTCTTACATTTAACGTTCCTCAACGTCCAACACGTTACTTCAGTCCATTATATATTGATTACTTTCGCGTAAACTATGCTAATGCTGATCCATTTAGAAGATTATGCGACGACTTTAATACATTTTATAATTTAATAGATTTTTCCACAAATATTAACGTAATTAAACGCAATATAATATTGTTCCTAAATACGTAGATTTAAAACACTATTTTAATTTATTATTTTTAAGAAAAATGTCTGTAGGGATCTATCCCGTAGACTTAAATAAATAAATAAAAAAAAAAAAATAAAATGGCCACATATAGGAGTTAATATATGAATCCATATATGTTCGGATCCGAAATTTGAGGGTATATGGACATATATGGGCATATGTGAATGTTTAAATATGGTTCCTTCATGCTCGTATAAAAAAGGACAGTTTTTAAGTTGTTATCAAAAAGTATTGTTATCAAACCTTATAGATTCAATATTATAATCATAATATAAATCATAAAAAACGTTTACCTTATTAACTCATTCTCTACTATCCTATTTATAAATTATGGAAACTTTAAAATCTATTTTCTTTTAAATATTTTTGTCAGGAATTCGTACAGCGGCGAAAAGAGGTTAACAATAAAAAATTTCGTCCTCATATATGGTCATATCTGATGAAAAATTTAAACAGATTGCCCATATATGAAATAATATTGGAAGCAATATATGATTCAATATATTATCATATATGGTGTCATACATATTCATATATGAACTTTTCCTTTGCATTACTTTATCCATATATGATTCCATACATTACAAATATGTTCATATATGCCCATACATGGAACCATATATGCTCATACATGAAACCATGTATGACAATATATGATGATATATGAACTTTTTCACCTGGGAAGGGAGAAATTTAAATTTAATTTTTTTTGATAATATTGATATGAAATGAATTATTACACACAGAGAAAAGTTTAGCTATTTACCAACTGAAATTCAGTTACTACTACTCACATTCGGTTATTGAGAATTTCAGTAGGTTGGCACAACTTATCATTAGTTTTCACAACAAAATTCGTTTAAGTCAACTAAATTTTAGTTCCAACACCCAAAATATTTAGAAATATACTGTAAATATATTTGTACTAACTGAATTTATAAGTTGTTACCACTAAAATACACTTTTCAATTCGGTTGGCACTTTATTTCTCTGTGTGTAATATTTCTTATTTGTTCAGGCACTAATTAAACCTCACGAATCAAGTTTTACATTACCGAGTTTCGAAACGGTTCGATTAGGAGAGCAGTTTTTTACTTTTTGCTCCTTGGGAATTACAAGAACCATTAAAATTTTTTTAGTTTGCCCTAAATTTTTAGCAAAATTTAAATTGCTAATTTGATGTCAACAATTTTATTTCTAAAAAAAACAGTAGATTTGTATAATATTTTTAATAAAAAACAGTAATGAATCAAAAATCAAACTTTTCTCTCTGACAATTCTTCCCTAACTACGTAAGCGCCATCTATCGAATATACAAAGAATATATCATAGATGTGGCATCACTTACAACATATGGGAAAACAGTGGACATTAGAGTAAGGTAAGTTTCTAAAAATTGAACTGTTGTGTTGTTGGAGTTGTACTTCTGAGATTATGTATGCAAGAACAAAAAAAAAAAACACCGTGTATTGAATAAAACTAGTTTAAATCACAACAAAACTCGATCTGACGATAGCTCAGTGCGCTAAAGCGCTCTGTCTAACGTGTAGTGCGAGTGCATGTGGCATTAGAAATCAGTTTATCTATACCACGGTCAGTGATTGCACAGAAAATTTCATATAGACGCAATCGAACAAATAAAAACATAACAAATATTACATTATTTAAAAAACAAAACAGGGTCACTGACGATGGTTCAATACCAGAAACTGCGCAGTCTGATTCAGAAAATTTAAAATTTACAATGTAGTTATGATTTTTAGAAAATACACTCATTCTTCTCTACCACGCCTTTCACAATTAAATTAAATAAAATTGCATATTAATTATAGTATTAATTGCAATTGTCTGCAAAAGACGTTAAAATTCAAACTCGAGGAAGTTTACAGTTAAATAGTCAAATTGTTATCGTAGTTAATAAGTATGCACTTAATTTTATTACGTTTTAGATGCATTAAAATAACGAGTTCTGAAATTAAATTTTTACAAACAATTAAAAAATATATATTTTTTAAATTCCTGAAACTCATGTGCAAATGTTGGGGTTTATCTAAAATTTATCCAATTTTTTAATGAAAAGTCTAACAAATTTGCAAAAATGACTTCTTACGAGAATGATACGAACAAATAGAATTCTTGCAATAAAATTGAAAAAGTGGAAATATTCAAAAAAAAAAAATAAAAATTGCCCTACTTATGACCTAAAAGATTTTTAAAAAAATTTTTTCAGATGTTTTAAAGGAGGTTATGAATTATCAAATTTTGTATATTTTTTGCTCTTGCGCTTT
Organism: Delia radicum; assembly: GCA_021234595.1. NCBI lineage: Eukaryota > Metazoa > Arthropoda > Insecta > Diptera > Anthomyiidae > Delia > Delia radicum. Next base: position 156,677,031 of record CM037851.1, on the reverse strand, counting down.
GATTTCACAAAAATGGGTAAATCACTAAACATCAGAAATAGGCAGTGAATGGAGGTGAAATAAAATGTGTAAGAAGGTCTTTAAAGTACCCCAGTCAGAAGAAGTGCTGGCAGCGCTTTCCCAACCCCAAAATAATGACATCATTGGGCAAAAGCTGATTCTGTTCAAATAGTGACGGACAAGCACTGGGGAAACAAAATGTCCAACGTTGGCAAAATGTTGGTAAAACCATGAAATTGGTGGTCTAAAAAAAAATTTTCCTAAATAAAATAAAAAAAGTTCCTTTTTAAGGAATTATTTTGTCAATTTCGAAATTGGGCCTTAATGGGCTAATGTGGCACGCGACATATATTAAATTTTGCACGCAACGAAAAATGTCTTGCCACCCCTGTTTAATCTTTGTTGGGCGCCATTTAACTGGTAATTGTTTTTATTTATGTTATAACTGTTGGCAACTCTACCCTTTTGGTAATATGGCACATTCTGTGGCTGACTATTTTGGTCAGTATTGTGTGTCAAAATGTATTTTGGTTAAAGCTGAAATTTATACGTCAACATTATTGTCTGAAAACATGGTTTCACTACATGTGCATTTATGGTTCGTAAGATACACAACAACACAATCCAACACAACTACTGGTGCATACAAACAATTCAAAAGGCTTAACTATATAAATACCACCTATTTATGTGTGTGAGTGAATAACTGTAATCATGTATGGACAATGCATGTAACAGTGTGTGTTTGTGTGAATATGTTTATATAGCCATGCATATGCAAATATATCCCTGCATATAAAGAACGTTATTTTAATTTAAATTTTGAACATAAAATATAAAATTTTAACCATAAATTATCAAGCAAAATACACATAAAAATAATGTAGGAATAAAAAAGGAACAACTTTTTTATTTCCAAAAAAAAAAAAAATAAAACATATAAAACACAAATAATAACTTTAAATATTTGTTAGTCATGTAAACAAGCTTCGAAACAAAAAGAAGAGAAAAAATCTCCCAAAAATCCCACACATTTTTTTTAGCCATTTTTTGTTTAAGTTAGTTTATCAAAAATACATTTTTATAAAATTATACCCCATCATAACTTAACACATCTACCATATAAATCTTTTGCTTTTTTTTGTCAGTATTTCCCTAATGGTAACAAAGCATTAGATCCCATTCTCATACATAAAGACTGTTAATAAAAAGTTTTAACAAATTTTAAACTAAATACTGACACTATATTTAGACAGAACGAATAGTACGCTCAGAGAAATAAACAGGTAAAAATAGCATTAACATGACGTTCATACAAAAGTAATAAAAGTAGCAGTTATAATAATATTTATCTAGTAGAAAACATTGCTTTTATCCATTTAAGGACTTTATAATCTTGAAGTCATAATTTAAATTACGTTTAATGGGTTGTTTTGGCCCCCGGCTAACAAGAGTTAAAGATTTTTTGAATAAAAGTAAATATATAATTATAGAGCAATTCCATATGAAAGCGATCACCTTTTGGACGACCCCTCTCCGATTTTAAAATAAATAGTCTCAATCGATTGCCCAGCAAAAAATAATGTACCTACATATTTTTTTTTTATAGTGACTGGTTTAGTGGTGGTGTGCACCACTGTCATGTGACAAAATTGAAGAATTCTTCATAAGGGACCTCATTGAATTCCCGGGATTTCCCGGGAATTCAAGACAATTTTCAATTCCGAAATCCCGGGAAATACTTCGGGATTAAAAATTGTCTTGAATTCCCAAGAAATCCCGTCCCGGAGATTCCCGTGAAAAGACTCTAAATGTGACTTACCTTATACCAGCCAGTACTCATGCTAGTTTTGGCCAAATTAAAGCTTGCACTTTTGTGCCGTGGTAGTAATCGTGGTGCATTCTTTATTTTTTGGCGGCAGATAACTTAAGACTCCTGTAACAACCGCTTTTCAGTCCAGGGGAACACATTAAAGTCAAATTTGTGGGCTATTTGTTTGAAAGTTTTAGTTGAGTTGCTAGCGTTCTGATACGCTGGCGTTTATTACGAACTGAAATTTTGAGTTTTCTTCAAATTTTTTTTTTTATTTTGACCGTAATTAGAAGGACCTTTTCAAAAATTGAGTACCACATTTTGGAAATAGGTTTATTTTCCAAGAAATTCCTCGAAAACTAACATCTTCTTCCAAAAAAGCTGTAATTTTGCCTTTTTCAATATCGAACACGTAATACCCCGCAGAATTTCGAAAATAAGGCTGATATGTAATTAGAAAATAGTAATTATTCAAATAAAATAAGAGTAAAAGAAAAAAATTAAGACTGGCTCCACCGTTAGCTGAAAAAAATATTTTTTTCTTATCTGCGGCTATAATTTTGCACCACCAAAACAACAGGGAATTTGTTATAACGGTTTTTTAAGGCATAAAAACAAAAATTTTTTTTTCTGTTTTTCTGATTATTTTTAGAGGTCTTTCAGATGGCATTCACACATTTCTTGAATTTTTTATATAAATGTACAAAACTGCTGAAAAGTGCATGCGACTATAATTTTGCACCACATTATGCAAAATTTTATGGAAAACATTAAAATTTTATTCAATTTTTAACAAAAAAAGGTATTTTCATAAAATATTCTGGAAAGAATTCACTCCAAATACAAACTCGAATTATCATTTTTCCAATTTATTTTTTCTTTAATAACAACTTTTATTTTATAAAAATAGCAATCGATATATGCAAATTAGGCATTTTTAAAACTCTTTAAAATTAATTTAAAACAAAGATGCTTCTGAATTTTTGTCAAATTTGTGGGCCATTTGGACTCCTGGCTAAAGTGGGTTAATGATATCCGATGAAGTCAGAATAATAATAATAATGGAACTAAACTTTAGTTAAATTAATCGAACTTTGTTGTGAAAACTAATCTTCATTTGCACCAAACGACTGAAATTCGTGATAACCGCATTTGCGTCGTAGTAACCAAATTTCAGTTAGCAAATACCTAAATTTTTTTCTGTGTGTACAATTTTATATATTTTGAACTGGCATACTTTAGCAAAATCTATATAAAAAACTAGAAAACCTCGAACACTTCCATACAAATGTGTGAAAACATGGAGACTTTAAACATTTGATTTGAAACACAAATTTTTTTAAGAAAATCTTGGTATATCTTTTATTTTTTAGAATAGCCTACATTAGCATATTCCTTTTAAAAAATTCAAAATAATCTGATAACATACAAATGTATGAAAATATGAAGAGTTTAGAAATTTGATTTATTTTTACAGAATTTTTTAAGAAAAACTTGGTACAGACTTTTATTTTTTTGGAGTAGTCTGTATTATTAGACTCCATGATCAAAAATTCAAAGGAATCTAATAAAAATTGTGGCCTTGGCTAACAACTACACGAAAAAACTACAACTACAAATGTATGAAAATATTCTGATATTAAACATTTGATGTAATTTTACACAAATTGTTTACGAAAATCATGATTTCGACTTTTATATTTATTTTGGAGTCGCCTTAACTTCATGTAATTAGCATGAAAGACTTTTATCGAGTTTACGAGTAGTTCGATGCCAAGGACACGGTTTTCATGAAATTCCTTTTAAGTTTTAAATATAGAAACTATTAATGCAGGCGACTCCAAAAAATAAAAATCTGTGCCAAAATTTTTTAAATTTTTTTTGGAAGTTACATAAAATTTCTAAACTCTGCATATTTTCACACATTTGTATGGAAGTGGTCGAGTTTTATTGAGTTTTTTTCAATTAGTTGTTCGGCAAGGTCACAATTTTCTTCAGATTTCTTTGAATTTTTGAATATGTAATCTGTTAATGCAGGCGAATCAAACAAAATAAAAGTCTCTACCAAGTTTTTTCTTAAAAAATGTGTGTAAAATTACATCAATTGCTAAAAAAGTGCATATTTTCACACATTGGTTGAGTTTTCTCGAGATTTTTTCGAGTAGTTGTTCTCCAAGGCCACAATTATTATCAGATTCTCAACTGTTGTTCGTTTTTTAGACGATGATTTTTCAATACATGGTGAAAAAAGTAAGCTCGTTAAAGCTGCAAAAAATCTTGGATTGATTTTAATAACAATTTAACATGGTCCAATCATGCCAATACACTGGTCGGTCAAACTTATTTTAAGCAAAGGTCATTCTGGACAACGCAATTTTTTACTCCTTTAAGAATAAGAGTACTTCTTGCTAAATATTAATTGATTCCTAGTATAATTTATGGATTTGAGTTGTTTGCCAACTGTGACTCTAATATCAAACGTAGTCTTGAGGTCTTGTACCACAACATTATAAGATATGTGTATGGAATAAGAAAGTTTGGCGAGGTTTCACATGTATCAAGTAAGCTCTATGCAGTATCTTTTGCATCTTGGCTAAAAAAATCGTGTTCTTATTTTTATGCATAAGGGGTCCCTATTTTATATCCAAAAGTATTACATATTATAGAAAAATATGGTGATAGCGATTACAACAGTAAATGTTGTGTTGACCAGAGTGGAGGGCAGCGGCAAAAAAGTTTTGTTTTTAATATTGTTTGTTGTTGTTCATACTCCCTGAAGATGTCATTCAAAGAATGACGAAATATTGGAGATATATAAAATAATAAAGGATATTTTATAAATACAAATGTGACCTAGAGCTCAATTATTTAATAAAGTCACTAATTTCAAAGGTCGAAAAACTTTTCATAATTTATAATATGGTGATAGCTTTATAGCGTTCTTAATTGATATTTCGTACTAAATATTTCATCATAAATAATGTTATTTTCCAATACTCGGTACTAAATATAAAAATCTTAAAAGAGGTCAGTTTGATTTCATATTTATAAAATAAAACACAACTTTGGCAAACAATTTTTAGTTTTTATTAGTAAAACATGTGTTTAAAATTATGTTTATTAAAATCTACATTCAAATATGATTAAATTAGACTTTCTTAAATTAGAATTTGCCTTTTTTTTTACAACCAGCTGTTCAAGTTCTCACTTATAAGTCCAGTACAATGAAGTTACTATCCAGTTACTGTACTGATATTCTGTAAAATAAAAAAACATTAAAGATTTTTAGTTTTGCAATCTTATAAAGGGTCCGCCATCTAACGTTTTTTTTCAACTAGTGCTTATTTCGTGAATGGTAACACTTAGCTCATGTCTGATTTGACAGATAATTAGTTTTATCCTTCCGCTGAACGAATATGGTTGTGTATACGCTTGAACAACGCCGGGAAATATTGCGACATTACTTTGAAAATCATGCTAATGTTGCAGAATGTGTGAGCAAGGAGTGGCCGTTACAGTCAATGGCGATCGTTATCGGGCCATGTTGAACGAATTTTTGTTCACAAAAATTGAAGAAGAGGATATTGGCAACATTTGGTTTCAACAGGACGGCGCTACGTGCCACACAGCCGAAGCTACACTCAATGTTTTGCGCCCTGTTTTTGAAGATCGCATTATCAGCCGCACTACTCTTTACTATAGTACTGGACGAAATAACGAGAGAAGTGTGTTCCATCAAGAGAGGGATAACTTGGACATTTAGCAGTCATCTCGAAGATCTTGACTTTGCGGATGATATATGTTTGTTATCACATAAGATCAGTGATATGCAATCAAAGTTAGACCACCTCCAAGAACTAGCAAAAACAAAGGCTATGAGAATAAATAACAATAGCTCACTTCATATTTTATTGAACAACCAACGCATCGAATACGTCAACAAATTCTGTTACCTAGGTAGCATAATAACAACATCAAGCGAAACAGAAGACGACGTAGCCAATCGAATCAACCGAGCAAGAGCAGCATTCGGTAGACTAAACGCGGTCTGGCGCTCAACACAAATATCTAAGAACACCAAACTGAGGATATTCAAAGCGTGTGTCAAATCCATTTTACTTTATGGTTGTGAAACCTGGTTGGTATCCATAGGTACGACCAGAAAACTTCAAGTGTGTTTAAATAAATGTCTTCGTATTATTCATAAAATATTTTGGCCAGCCACTATACGCAACCAAGATCTTTGGCAACTAGCGAACGAAGAAGAAATTGGCAAACAAATAAAAAGAAGAAAATGGAGGTGGATAGGCCACACTCTGAGAAAAGATGCCACAAATATAACAAGAATGGCACTAAAATGGAATCCCCAAGGTTCTGGAAAACGTGGCCGTCCAAACAACACATGGAGACGATCAGTGAAAAACGAACTTGAACGATATGGTTTCACGTGGGACGATGCCGCAGTTGAAGCTAGAGACAGATTACGTTGGAGAAATCAACATGTTGAAGCCCTATGCTCCATTGAGGAGTAAAGAAGGACAAAGAAATTATCAGCCGCAGAGCTGATGTCGTTTGGCCACCTAGGAGCTGCGATTTGACACCGTTGGACTATTATTTGTGGGGTGCCGTCAAAGATAAGTGTTACGCCAACAAGCCAGAAACAATTGACGCTTTAAATACAATATTCGTGAAGCCATTGGTGAAATACAGCTGCACACAATCGGTAATGTGCTTAAAAATTGGACCGATCGTGTAGGCTACTGCATGGCCAGCCGAGGCAGCCATTTGAATGAAATTATTTTCCATTATTAACCGGAAGGATTGTACTTTCAAATAAAAAAAGAAATTTGAGAAAATATTCAGTAGTTTTTTTTTATAGCATTTTCAAAAAAAAAAAGTTATTTGGCGGACCCTTTATATACTTTAATTTAGAGAATTTTCACCCAGATATATTCATTGGTATCTCAACCGAAAATTATATATATGTCTATTCTCTCTAGCAAAAATCTATCTTCCAATGAAAATTTTGTATAAGATTTTCAAAAAAGTATATATGTGTAATAAAACACATTAAAAAAGCAGCAATACAGTTCGGCCTTAGTCTTTTACATCATATTTAAATGTGCGAAATATAATCATATATTTAAAAAAATGATTCTAGTTGGTTGCAATATTGGTAAAACAAGAATTTTGCCGGTGGTATTGGCAAAATACAAGATTTGCAAATATATTAATAATATATTAATTGTAATTTAGTACTTTTTAGCACGGTGGGTATACCAGCACTATTTTTTTGGTACGGTTGGCCATTTCTACATGGGAAGATATAATCATTTTACACAGCTTCTTCTGGGATAGCCAAGAAAATAGCATGTTTTAATTGAGGGCTTGTCCAATATTATTAAAATATAAATTTTTTTTTTTTTTATTTTAGAAAGGTTGAGGTTAAGAAGAAGAATAAACCTTTTTCTCTAAAAATTATAAACACTATTAATTTTTAAATCAGACTAGACTAGTTTCTGCCTTTTTATTTACAGGGGTCATCAGTGATTTTCCATTTATATTGTTTTATTATTTCTGTCTTGTAATTGTCAGATTGTCTCTATATGATAAATTTTTCAACAACCTGCTGCTGTAAGAATCAAAACAGCTTCTTCTTTTTACGTTACAAACGTAACAATATCAAGTCATGACCGTTTAGCGATCACAACCAAGTATGGCCTCGAATGTAATGCAGTTTTCTTTCCTATTAGCTTTTTCTGTTATTGTCAGAAGTGACCAACACTAACAAATAAAAATATTCTATTTTTAGATTTTTGTTTATTTTTCTAATTTTTGAGGAAGTCTATTTGCTAAAAAATAACGTCATTTTGGTACTTTGTTACTTTGTTACTTTATACTATATACTTTTTCCTTACCAGCATACGTACCCGTATTTTACATGTTTTAATATAAGGAATCGCTGGTGCATATGTATGTGTTCTGTTATCATCTACACCACTTAAGCTTACGATTCAGTAACTTGTTTTACCAATAATTGAATTATTTAAAAAAAGTAAACAACAAAATTAACAATTTTTTTTTATTAATCTTTTTAAACAATATTCGTTAAAGTCAGCTGTTGTTATTTAATCGACAATTTTTTTTTATTAATTTTTTTTTTTTTATTATTTAATAATCATATTATTACAAATTATATACTATGACCCTAACCGAGCATTAGCTACTATGACCTTCGGCTCGTTGTAGCGAAAACAGACCAGTGCCTTTGGTGGGAATCGAACCCACGACCCCCGCACTGATAAGCTAGCACTCTACCAACTAGCCTACCGGGGCGCACAACAATTTTTGTGTTGTTTATTCAATCGAGAAAAGTTAAATTTTTATATAGATAAATAGAGTTGTCGGCTATCGTTAATCTGTACTTAGAAATCACTGCGATTGTTGGATGATTAAAAATTACTGAATCGCACTACAGATTCAAATTTGCAAAATGCTTGACATTCACAAAAAAAAAAAAATCTAGATTTTGAAAAAAAAGTCTTGACAAGTAAAAACATCAATCAATATGTTAGTAGTTGTGTTTCCATTTAATTTATATATATGTATATATAATAAATATATATATATATAAATATATATATATAACCAGTTGGAATAATCCGTTTCATTATTGAACCTTTTTAAATAAACTGTATATCTTGCCTTTTTGTTAGTCCAAGATCCTGGTTATTTATGGAAAATTTTTAATTTTCACGAATTCTTTTAATTACACTGTGCCACAAGAAATTATATCCCTAACGAGACCAGCGGGAAATAAAGCTAGACTATCAGTAGACCAAAAACCCCAAAAGGGTCTATAAAAACTAATCCCGTATTTAGTTTTTGTGGACTTATGGAATTTGGTTATTTTTAACTGTCTACACTTGTTTTCTAAATTTTAAATGTTAAAAAGAAAAAATGCTAAAATAACAGTACATGCTGTTTCATACTTAAGGAACGCCAATTATGAAAAACTTAAACACACCTAGCCGAATGAGTGATACAACACTAACACAATACGAAATATTTCTTTAGTATTACGTAGACCACGAGTGTTAGAGGTGCAAACCAAATTTTTTGTTGCATACTTTCGAGAAACATATAATGAAAACTAAGGGGCGCTGTTGCTTAAGTTTGATATAATTTTTATTAAAAATAAAAATTATATTTTTTCGACCTTTAATTGTGCAATGAAAATTAAAGGTCGAAGCTGTTGCTTACTTTAGGGGGACTTGAGAAGAATGATTGATATTTAAAATTTCTAAACAGAGGAGACAAAAAGTAGCAAAATCCATTGTATTTAAAAAATACTAAAAAATGCACAAAATAGCAAAACTATAAAAAAGGTAAAATAATTACACTTTTTAAAAGAACAATCAAAAAATTTTAACCCATTTAACACTACCGTTGCCATAAAGCAACACCTATTTTTAACGTCCGATAATTTTGGATAGGACAGTACGATATAATAGTACGATAAAAATCGTGTGAAAATTTGAGTTCTTTGCTATAAAAATTCTCAAAAAAAATACTCAAAGCTATCGTTTCGGGATTACCATATAATTTTATTTTATACCACTTTTTTAAAAAATAATTAATTTACAGAAAAAAGACCGGTGCTACTTGTATGAAAGTTATATGCGGATTTGGTTAAGGACATACGAGAAAGTTTTTTGAATGTGAAAAAATTGTTGTACAATATGTACTTTTTATGTAAAATGAAAAGATCGGATCAAGAAATTTCCGAACTTGTAAAAGCTTTAATATTCATTTTCTTTTTTAATGTGAAAATTAACTATTTTCTTTCAACAAACAAAACAAATTTTAATATTGATTCACCAGTATTGCCGTATTACAATTTTGAAAAATTGTCTAAAAACATTAATATTTTCGAAAAATTCTCAAAAATCGTGAAAATTCGATAGATCAAATTGTGTATTAAGGTTTGATAGAAATTTGCATTAACAACAAATAAAAATTATAATTAAAAACAAATCTTAACTTGAAATTAAATTGCGAATATCATGGTTAGAGGGCGCAACAAGTATACAGAAACTTCAGATAAAGCTTACTGAGACACAATTACATCTTTCTACAAAATTTCGTCAAAAAAATTCACGGGATCGACGAGCGGTATAAAATGGCTCAAAGAAAAAGCCTTTAATGCGAAGAATATTTAAAAAAGGCAATTTTAAAGCTAAAAATTTTAACAAAAAGCTGTTTTTAAGCCCAAAAATAAAAAAGTATTAAAAAAAAACAAAGGATTTTCTTGAAATAAAACTAATTTTCTTGATATAAAAATATGTTTTTTAAAAAATTAAAACTTTCCAATTTCACGAACTCCGCGACTCCAATTTTAAGTTAGATTTCATATTCGTAATGCAAGTTATATTAGATTTGAGGCGATAAAAATTATTTGAAATTTTTTCTCATGTTTTTCTTGTTTTTTAATTCAAATAAAATAAAAGAAGAATTGGAACTTTTAAACTTCAATTTCCATCTGCGACCTCTAAGAAAAACGTTTTTGTTCAGTTTTTTTTTGGCAGACCATATTAATGGCATATTTTAATGGTTATTGAGCTCGTGAACTCCAACTTTTTTTGTTATCAAAAACTGAAAAACTGTCTAGCTCGTGTAATGTCAATGCTACATCAAAAATATTATGGAAATTATCATTTAAACTATCTGAAATTTTTCATAAAAAATATATATTGTTTATTTTCTAATCTCCTCCGTCTCTATTTCACAACGCTCCCAGACTGACATATGGTTTTTACGTTTAGGGTAGCCAACTTTGCGTTTATGTTCAGACATCACCAAAGAGAATATTTTGTGATGTATTTTAGTACAGTTAACGTTATGTAGACAGTCCCAATTAATTAATTATTTAATTAATTGATATGCATTTGACAAATTCTATTTAGGAAGGTTGAGGTTAAGGTATGTTTATTCTTTACTACATATGTGGTTCAATTTTACTACAATTATGGTTCATTTTTTGAACAGTAGAAAACAACTTACGATGTTAGTTGAATTTACTGAAATGTTAGTCTTCCTTTTTTCAAGTGAAATTTAATTTGTTTTTAACCAGAGTTCGAAATTTATGTACCACTAACATAACGTTCCTATCAAAAAAACTATTACAACGATCTCTATTGTTTCGTTCGTATTTATAACCACAACACAAGTGCTCAAATTGTTGTTTGTAGTATAACAAACGGAACAAAACGAAAATGTTTCTTTCGTCAAGCATTATTATTTCGTAGTGGTTATTTTTTGTGTTCATTCAACTTAAACATTAAAACGCGTTTTTTACGTTGTGAAATGATTTTTCTGCATGTTATCAATGTTTTTTTTATGAAATTTCACTGGAACTCCTCCGTTGAAACTTTTTATTAACCTAATGCAATTATTTATAAAATTCAATGAAAAATTGTTTTCACTTGTAATATGACATAAACACTAAGAACGGTTTACGAATAGTTTTTTTCCATTCCATAAACACAACAAAATCAAACTGTTTGAAATATTGGACAAACAGAACAAAATCGTTTAGTTTGGTCTCTCATCGAAAACTAGTTTGTGAAGTGTTTGTGTTCTGTTTACAAATCAAAATGAAAATAAAGAAATGTTGTGTTTATGTTTACTGTGCACAACAAAATGATTGTGTTAAGTTTCAGCAAAAAGCAAACCAGAACGATAGAAAATCCGTTTGCTTGTGTTTAATTTCGAACTTTGTTTTTAACTACATTTGCAGTGGTCTTTACCTAGTTAGTAGTAGGAAGTGTATGATAGTTTCGGAATTTTAAACAGAAAGTCTGAAATACAAATTACATTTTCTTAGTTTCAAATGAAAAATATTAATTTCAATAGATGATGTCTAAATTTCAAATGGAAATTCTGAGTTTCAATTGATATAAAAACAAACAAATTTTTTCACACGGTTTATGAAACTTTTTTATAAAATAATGAACATTTATGAAACATTTGTCATACATTTTTATGAAACTCTTCATCATATCTAAGAAAACGTCATAAATATGATGAATAATTGATGACAAACGATTTATGACACGATTTCATATATTTCAAATCCGATTTTTATCGTTACAAATTGGACGAAGATCTTAACCAAAGTTCTCTTGTTATGCCTAAAATTTATTTTATGGTAAGTCTTTACAAAGATAAAAAGTTACTATAAACTCTCTTTCTAAATTGCAACTAAATTATTGGCTTTGTTTATTGTTGTTTGTTTAGTATTATATAAACTTGATATTGTTATATGAACATTGTTTTACTTATGAGACTTTCGATTTGTGTAGATTTACGCCCATTTATCTTGCAGCAGCTTATAAAGTTATGATATATGAACATTTATTTTAAAAATTCTATAAAAAACATTTCGTTGCTATTACATGTTCATCATTTGATGTTGTAAAAATAAAATAAATAAAATTTTATTTTAGATTTATTGGGATTAAAATGATGATGCCTTAGAAATACATGTGTAAAGTACTGAAAAAAAAAACTGACAAACTTTTGTGTATTTTTGTCATATTTTTTTTTGTTTAGAGATTTCTAAAAAGCACCTTCAGTAAGTAACACGACTTTAAGTATTTTTGTATATGTTATGCTTCAATTGATTAAAAGTTTAAAGTAAATGACTTAATTGTTATAAATTACAATTTAATATATTTAATTTTAATTAACGTGGCTATGCTGTAGAGGGGGGGATATAGTTGCAACAAAAAGTTGACTTTTAGATTTTTCGACTTTTGTAAAAATTTTAAAACTATTCGACTTTGTCGTTTTTTTTCAAAAATCGAGTTAATGACTTTTCGAATTTTTTCTAAGAAAAAGTAAATTAAACGACTTTTTGTATGAACATTTTGAATTCGCAAAAAACTTATCTTTTAGATTGTTTTGCGATCAATTAATTGACACCTTAATGAAGAATTTATGCCGTGTTGTTGATGATAGAGAACCCGAATTTTCATTAACATTAAAATAACCTGTAAACAAAATTTCTAAATCTTACCCCATTCGAAAAAGTTCTTTTTGGCATTTCTTCCCATTTTTCTATTAAAAAAGCGACGTTTTTCCAAAAACCCCAAATGTCATTCACAAAAAATAAAAATTTTAATGTCCGCGAACAAATAGGTTTTGGACTATAAGACTTATCTCATTCAAGCAGATTGCCAAAAGTCGAACATCATCCATATTTATTGAAATTTAAAGTTCCGAATGGATTTTCGGAAATGGTAGACTGAACAATTTATGTTGCAAAAGCCTTACTCCTCCCTTACAATTGGGCACATTTTGTTCAAATCGGCTTTGACCTCAGTTTTGGCGTTTGTCGGTCACTTTTGGGTTTTATGTCGTATTTAAAGATTTCGTTAACAACACGAACTTTATGTTTGTCTATTTACATATTTTTATATACTTTTATATGACAGATAAAAAAGTAGAAAAGTCAGAAGCAAAAGACGACTATTTGAATTTTTCATTAAAAGAAAGTCGATATTTCGGGTTTTTCATCATATGAAAGTCCCCCAAAAATTCGTTTAGTCTAGAGTCGATTTATAGAACCCTATGATGTATTTTGATTATATTTAGTATAAGTTACACGAATATTTAAAACACCAAAACCTTCTGTAGTATCTAGCCTCCAACCGACTTACAACCACTTTTAGTACATTAATCAGCCCTTCCTTCATTTTCCTTGTTCTACTGCGCAGACAAAACAAATCATAGTTAAATCATTATTATTTCATATTTAAATTAATATTTAATTTTTTTACATTTTTAAATAAAGTATAAATCATATCAAAGTAAATATGATTCTAGTTAAAATAAGAATTTTCGCATTTAAAATAATAATTCAATAATTTGAAACATATTTAAACTAAATAATAATAATTTGTTTGATTTCGAAACTGTTTCTATTTAATTCAATGTCGTTTCTACTTGATTTTCTAATGCTGTTTTTCTGTGAGTGTTAGTCTGGCCGAGTATCGAACAACAATACCCACATCTTCGAGCCGTCCATAAAAAATTTAAATTTGTTTATTAAAAATTTCTTACTACTAATGAAAAAGTTTCATTAAAAATTGTTTCACTAAAACTATGAAGCTTTTTCATAAAGTTTAAGAAATTTTTCATTCACATTGTGAAGAAAACTTCATCAGTTTAATGAAAAAATTCCATTAAAACTCGTCCAAAAAATTCTCTCTGTGTACTTAGAACATATCGCACACAAAGTTCAAAAGTGACTCAACTCAAAATTTTAATTTTTCGGTTTTATATGCTTAAACTATGCACAATATACTTGTTTATCTATTAAAAAAATATCAGTGAATTTTGTTGTTGTTAACTGTTGGTAAAAAACAGTTATGTCTTTCTTTATGTTTCAATTGGTATAAAGTTGCAAATGTTTTTTTTTCGATTTCTGAAAACTGAAGTTTGAGTTGAGTCACTTTTGTACTAGGTGTGCGATATAATAGTAACTACATTATAGTATACCAATCACCACAGAATCATCGAATCGATTTGCGATATCAGTCGGCCTGTCCGGATATTCCTTTGTCCATGTTAATATTGTAATCAAATTACAGCTACACTCAAAAAAATAAGTTAGTAGAAAAATTAGTAAAACGTCTTGTAAATCAAGTATACTATTTCTCAGCAATTCTTTTGCTGAGAAATATTATACTTAACAGTTTTAAACTAATGTTTTACTAGTATTTTACTAATGTTTTACTAATTTATTTTGCTAAAACAATTGTGCTAATAATCACATTAATAGTGCGTGCGAAAACCAGATTGATAGATTTTTATAGTTATATTAGTTTTTTGTTTTTATATACATCGAGATTATTTTTATGTTATTTTCAATTTATAACGAGCTTTCAACCTCCGTATATTTACAAAAATAAAGCAAATCAAACATATTAGCTAGGTTGATACTAGTATTTCGATCTGGCTAAAGATCTCATCAGAACCCGAAGTTTTAGAAAAGCTAGAGCTTATATAATAGGCAGAACTTTAACAAAAAACCTATTAATAATCAATTTTGCTCCATTCTTGTCTTCTTAGTAATCAACCACGTGGTTAGGTCTTTTCCTAACAAGCATCATGACGTTACTAAACTTTGAAGACCAAAAATGTTCTATTTATATAAAAATTTTTAGTGTGTACTCTGGCTCAAGCAGTGTTGCCATGTATTTTTTTCAAAAAACTGTAAACAAAAACGGTTTTTTTAAGAAAAAACTGTTTTTTTTTTTTTTTTAATAAAAAACAGTAGAAAAAACAGTTAATATGTGCATTTTGAATTCAATTGCATTTTATTTAAACATCAAACAACATAAAAAACATTAAACACATAACATTAAGTATTTTATATAAAATATATTTTTTGTTGTAGACTAACTTTTACTTATACAATAAAAAAAAAATATTTTCAAATTTATGTTATTACCGATCACAAGTTGTGCTCTGTTATAAAACTACATTTTAATTAACAATAAGCCTAATATGTTTTTTTTTCGTGTACTTGTTTAAAGTAAAAAAAAATATAATATAAAAAAACATATTTATATTTATATTAATTATTTAACATATAGCAAAAAATAGCTACAAAACCATAAAAACAACAAAATAATTCATCACATTTTGAGATCTTACTTAATTACATAAAATATCAGTTATACATTTTTTGATTAAATTTGATTTTCATTTCGTTTGATTGCACAAAATTTCAACACAAACATATGCTAAAAATTGTGTTAAAACTTACTACAGAGTTGCATTCAATGCGTAGTATTATTTTTTATTGAAACATTTTGTGCAACTTTTGTATAAAATTTATAAATTCAATTAAAAAAAGTAAACCGAGCAGGTAAACTGTTGAAAACTGGAAAAACTGAAAAAAAGGCTGAAATTAAACAAAAACTGTTTTTTTTATGAAAAACTGGAAAACTGTTACGCATCCTAAAAAACTGGAAAAAACAGTTAAAACTGACAATATGGTAACACTGGGCTCAAGTAATATTTTTTTACAGTTATATTAGATTGATAGATATACTCAGAATGAAGTCGAATGTTGCGGCATGTCAAGATGTAGTAGAGACGAGAAATATGATACTAAAAAGTACAATTCTTGTCAGACATATAAAACAAATCAACAATGGAAGATTGTTTTATAAACTTTTGATACAAAAGGATGCCATCAATGTGTATTCATATAAATTGTTGATATAATAAACTCAAATATTGTGTTGATTTCGGCTTGTCAAAGAAATTGATTATTAATTAAATTTAAGACAAAATAAAATATTTAAATTTATTAAAAAATTAAACGTGTATTTGCAAACTAATTTTTTTTTAAAGAATCACAGAATTTTTTTATGGTTTTCAGCATATAAATTAACTAAAATATAATTTTTCTACAAATTTCTTGAGTTTTTTCAGCCTACTAATATTTAGCAAAAACTTTAGCAAGGATTTTTTAATCAACTAAATGTTAACACAACTTTTGTTGAATTTGCAATTTTTTACTTTTTTCCCTACCAGTAATCACACCAGCTTACTCTCTGCATTACTTTAACACAAATAATAAGGACTATCAAGTAAGTAGGGTAAAGACTTGACAATCTGCAGTTCTTGCATGTAGACACCGCCCTGTATTTCGGCATTCTACACAAAGAGAATTTCTTGGACGAGTTTTAATGAAACTTTTTCACTAAACTGATGATGTTTTATTAACAAGCTGAATCAAAATTTTCTTAATCTTTATGAAAAAGCTTCACAGTTTTAATTAAACTATTTATAATGAAACTTTTTCATTAGTTGTATAAAATTTTTAATAAACAAAATGAAATGTTTCATATGAAAAACTGCATTAATTTAATGAAAAGTTTCCATGGACGAGTTCCAGTGGCATTTTTTAGATCCAATGCAAAAATGCATTAGTATCATGCAGAGAATTCTCAGTGCAGCGGAATCAGCATAACACGAGTATTCAACACTTTTTATCTTCTTCTGGAGCGGATAAGCGTAATAACACAGTGTTTGCTGAACAAAGTGTAAATTACTATTTTTCCTGTACCTACTGATAAACTTAAAGTTTTTCGCGAGAATTCATGGTAAATATTTTTGCTTTGTTTATTTTTTATTTAATTTACATAATCCATCAGAATGCAGGTTGCCACCTTTGAAGGCTTGCACGTTGCCACCCCCCTATTTTTCGCTTGTTTATACACTCAGTAAAGTCAGCAACATTTTTGCTGGGAGGATCCTCGCAGAAAAATTGTTTCTGTTTCTGAGTTTAGCTAATTTTTTTGCTGATGAACAACCGATCGCTGTATTAAGGTTTTTGATGCATTGCTCAAAATCCGCTTAATAATAAATAAATATGCAGTATTTTTAGTTTTTGTTATGCAATTTTAGATGTTGTTAAATTATTGTTGTTGTGTTTTTTTAAATTAATAAAGAAGTGATGATATTATTAAAAAAAAGAAACATAAAATATTTATTGAAATATAATTGCAAACGACTGAAATATAGTTCTAAGCATACTAGTCTAAGGTGTACATTAAGGTCGTCGAAAAAAAAATGTTCGCTAGCTCCATGATATTGTGTCATAAATCGTTTGTCATCAATTATTCATCATATTTATGAAGTTTTCATAAATTTACAAAAATTATTGAAAATGCAGCAAAAACTGCAGAAAATGGATCGAAAGGAGTTTGGTATCAAGTAATATTATTGTTATTTTTATGAGGTAGCAAAAACTTTTAAATGTTGCAAATATTTTGGGAAAAAATTCACATTTTCATGGATGAACTTATAATTATTTCTTTAGTTAGTCTCTTTACAGGAAGAAGAAGAAGAAAACATTTTTATTGAAAAACTTTACGGACACAAGGGATACACCAGACTGCCGCAGTTTCGTCCCCCTCCTGGGACTTGTCAGTGGTTAATTTATGTGTCAATTGAACAAAGTATTTTATATTGTTAATTTGCTCTATATGAAAAACTTTTTTTTTTTTATTTTACTTTTTTTGGTGTCGTACTGGTATTTGAACACACTGCCTTAGCATCAAGCTATGCATCGTAATCTCACCTCTTAACGAGTTGAGCCACGGTCGACACAGCGATGACTGTGGCTAAGTGGAGTTTTTGTTACAGTACGTACACACAAGTATTGTTTTTTTGATCAGAAGGGACAGAATTAACTAATACCAATGCACAATTAATTTCTCAACTAGAATGCTTCTTCTTCTTAATCCTATCTCTTTTTCACAAGTAATTATTTCGCCTACTGTATAAAAAAAATTCATTTATGGCCTGTTTTTACAATACGTGAATAATTTCAGACGAATGTGTGGCTGCCGAACGAATACGTAAGGAAATGAGTTTTTATAATTCATTCGTCTGACTTACGTTTGAGTACGTAAAGCTTTATGTTATGTCAAACAGTATAGGTTGCCATGATATTGTTTTTCGGTTTTTGTTAGCTTTTTTCATATACAAATAACACATTTTTTGTTGGTAGATGGCAACCCAACAGTGTAAATGAAATATAAACAAAAACAGCTGTTATTTGTTTGGAAAAATATTGTATTCATTTTAAAATAATAAAAGTGTTCTAAAAATTAAATTTGTGTAATAAAAAAACAAAACAAATTCACAAATAAAAATGTTCGGGTCAATTGCTATGGAATTCTTTAAGCTAAAATTTTCAAACAAAACAAATAAAAACAACGTGTTTTGTGTACAAAATGCATATTTACCTTTTTTTGTTATTTTCGCTGCTCATAATTATGGTTTTATTAAACTTTTTAGTTAAATAAAAATTTTTTTCGGACGAACGTTTACTTGACTGCTCTACTTTACTTGAATGCTTTTTTGTGAACGTCTGTTTTTGACGTTTGTGAAGTTTCAAATCGCAATAGAAGAAACCGAAAAAAGAGAACGAAAATGACAACTCTTACGTTTTCACTCATTACAAAGTGACATTCGTGATACAGAACCTTAAAGTCATTTTTATCACTCGTTTAGACGAATTTTTTGAGTGACACGTCATACAAAAACAGGCCATTAATCCCGTCCATTTTAGGACGAGATACTTATACAAGTTTTCTTTTAGCCAACTTAATATATAAATGTATACACATTTTTTTTACTAAGGCTAGTAACATTTACTCCTTTTTTGTGTTATTTTATTCAAATTATTTTAAAGTCCAAACAAAGACCTATTGTTTTGATGACAATGCTACACTCAACAAAAAAAAACGTTAGATGAACATTTTGTTAAATGTCTATTTAAAATATTTAACTAATTTTCAGCAATTTTTTTTGCTGACATCGCGTTCTCAGATATAATTTTGTTAAATGTTTTTAGCTAAAAAGTAATTTTGAACTAATGTTTGAGAACAAGTAAAAAGACTAACTAGATGAAGATGTCGCAGGTTATATGGACGAAGTAGAGAAAAAAAGAAAATATACAAGCAAACACAACCATAATGAGAATTACACAATATGCAAGCGAGATTGATTTCGTTCATTTAATTTTTTATTTTGTATACTACACATCAAACAAAGGCGCACATGTGTACATACAAATTGTGAATATTAAAAAAAATATAAATAAATAAATTAAATTAAATTAACTAATTTATAAAAAGTGAATGATATTTTGATAAATTTTAAAATTGAAGATGCAGGCAAAAATAAAATATAGACTCTAAAAAACAATAAACGACTCTACAAAACAATAAATGCCAGTCTCAGGTAGTTGTTTTTAAAAGATAAGTGATTTTTATGATATTTAGCGATAGTTTGAATATTTCTTTTCTGTATTTTAGAATTTTCTTCATTTTAAATAAGTAAAATTGCGTCATACATACATACCCAGGTGAAAAAGTTCATATATGACCCATATATATATATATATATGGAGTTCCATATATGGTTTGGATCCGAAAATTGAGGATATATGGACATATATGGATATATATGTCCATATATGTCCATACATTTGTATATATATATTCTACCTATATACATATGTTCATATATTTTCCTCCTTACGTATATTTTCATAAAATAAAAACAATTGTTTGTTTGAAAATTCAATTTTTATTAACAAAATTATTGCTTACACATATATTATTGTATATACATAAAAAATATATATTTTATATACATTGAAAATGAAAATTATTCAAGTTCGAGGCCATACTCTATATTTCTTTATTAGGATATTGTCCTAACAAATAATCTATAAAGTTTTTTTGTTTTCAAATTTATTATTTGACCCTTTCAGGAATGTAATAGATGACAACACATTCCTGAATATATGATAGATCTATCAACACATTTCCATCAACGCATTTCCATTTGAAGACCAAAATGGATTAATTGCTAAAAGTGTCCACGGTACCCGTCTTTTAAACACAGAAATTATAAATAACGTAAAAATAGCACAGGGAGCAAGTACATTAAAAAAACGTCTTGACTCTATGATATCCACCCCTGCTGAATTGGTTGAAGTCCTTGGAAAGCATAAACAGTTTTGTCCAAACTCGTTTCAACAATATACGTTAGAATCTATGGCTTTAGACCCAAACAAATCATTTTTTTATGACAGAGCAAGATTTAAAAATACAATTTTTACATCTACTTTGTATAAAGAAACAAAAAGTAACAATTATACCATACAATTAAAATGCGATAATTTTGACGAATATGTTATTATTAATTGTTTTATACAAAGCAACAACACATTTTATTTATTTGTTCAAAAAATAGATTTGATTGGTACTACTAATTTTGCTCATAATAAACTAAAATCTAAAGTCAAACATATCATTCCTTTTAAAGAAACAAACACATTTAGTGTTATAAAGTTTGAAGATATACAAAGTATACATCCTGTAATGCAGGTTGGAAATTACGTTTGTAATATTGTAAAAACTTTTAATACAATTTTTTGAAAAAATATTAATCAAAACTTTAATAAAATTAAAAGATAATACCAAAATGTAATACTTTGTTTTATTTGTCACTATATTTGTATACATCAAGATAATATAAAACAGAAGATTCATACAAAAATCTTTTAACTATAGTTTAATTTATAAATTTATTTATAAATTAAACCACACATATTGGAAAATGATGCATATATGCTTCCATATATGGTAGTATATATTGATAATACATTCATATATGTTTTCATATATTTAACCATATATGGAAAACACTTTCATATATGGCTCCATATATGGTAAACATTTACATATATGGTTCCATATATGAAAACATATATGCAACAATTGTTCATATATGGTTCAATATATGCTTCCATATATAACAAACATTTCCATATATGCTTCCATGCATTTCCATGTATGGATCCATATATATTCATATATATTCATACATGGGCCATATATAATAATATATGATCTTTTTCAGCTGGGTAAATATATTATTCTGTTTTGTTCTTAATGTTATTAATAAAATATTTTTTTAATTCCAGATTTTTTATTTAATTTCATTATGTTAACTATATGGAAGTACTGACATTTTTATATATAATTAAAACAATCACAGAAAAAATGGATTTAAATTTCAGCAAACTAAATTAACTAAAGTAAACATTTATTACTAAGTTTTTTAGTTTTTTTCAATCTACTAAGCTCCAGCAAAAAATGTTGGTGATTTTAATAAGTCGATTTTAATTTGCATTGAACTAAGTGTCAGTAAAACATTTTGCTGATGTTCAGCAAAACACTTTTGCAGATATTAGCAATTTTTTTGCAAGGATCCTCCCAACAAAAATTTCGCTGACTCAACTAACTTTTTTTTTGCTAACTTTACGTACTTTTTCTTTTGAGTGTATCATATCACAAACATTTAGTTAAATAGCTCTGTAACTAAAACAAATTCAAAATATATGGAAGAGTTTGAAAAAAATGATGATTTTTTATTGTGCTTAATTTAAAAACACAAATCTTAAACATTTACATACTCGCTTGTACGGCGACCCTATTAAATTCTTCTATAGATGTTAACTTACAACAGTGGATATGTGCGAAGTTGTAATCCCTCTAGCCACCCCCTTCCACCTACAAATTCTCATACATCCCCTTAAAGCTGTTGTTTTCATTTTTATTTTCTAACAAAACAATATTCATAAAATGCACAGATAACAATAAGTCCTGCTTAAGACTAATGTAAATTTTTTTTTAAATGTATGTTAGTATAACACTATGTGTATGTGTGGTAGTGTTTCAAATTATTCGAATTATTATTAACCGGTTGTTCGGGTCGGTTAATCGATTAATCGTTTAATGCAACATATATGTATTCCTTTGGTACTTTATCAGTAATGGTACTAAAAACTGTTTTTTAAGTAAAGTCGACTGCCTTGTAGCATAAATGGTTTGTTTGGAGACAATCTAAATCCTTACGCCCGTATTCATAAAAAATCTTAATTCAGATTTTAAAAATTATTTTAGTTAATACACATGTTAAGTCTTAAAGCTGTATTCATAAAATGTGCCCCGGTAGGCTAGTTGGTAGCGTGCTGGCTTATCAGTAATGTATTCATAAACGAATATTAGCTTAAAATATAGGGTGTTTTTTATAGAGTGACTCAAGTTTAAATCATAATAAAACAGGAAATATATTTTTAATATCAATGAAACGGGCTTTATTGGAAAGAAAATTTTATGAAATTAATGTTTAAATATGATTTCTGCCACGTGGCCGCCGGCAGGCGCGTAGAAGGCGCAATCTGGAACACCAATTTTCAACAACTTTTCGCAGCATTTGCGGCCGTATTTCGCCGATAACTCTTCGAATGTTGATTTCCAGGTGTTCATTTGTTTAGTGACTTAACATAACCTCAAAGAAAATAATTCCAATGGGATTAAATCACACGATCTTGGTGACCAATTAATTGGGCCATTCCGTGAAATTAGTTTTTTATCAAAAGTTGAGAAAAAAGTTGAGATTATTTTGATTAAAAATTTCAACAATTTGCACGCGTTGCTCTGGTGTAAGTCGATTCATAATGAAATTTCAAAGCAAACTATACAAATAGCAACTATCAGCTGTTAAATGGGTGGTCAAATAAAGCAGTGATGCCAACTCAAAGTTGTGGCACTCTAAAAAAAACACGCTTTACCTATTTTAAAACCTGGCGTAAAAGTTAATATTCGTTCATGAATACAGTTTTAAGACTAAAATTTGTGTTTTAACTAAAATGTATTTGAAATGCTGTTTAACATTTTTATGAATACGTGGGTTAGAGCTGCCAAGTATGAGAATTTTAAAGGACGGCTTGTATAACAACTTATTTTCTAGCTCTAGTGTCGGTTTTTACAAAGATGATTTTAGTTTGAGTTTTTTACACCGGTGTTTGTTCTCCAAAGTAGAAATAACTGGATTATTTTCAGTGAAACGGTGTTTCTTTTTTAAACCAAGTATTTTAGAGGCAATAAATCGAGGAATCGTTTAATCGATTAACCGAATGAGAAACACTAATGTGTGGGTAAGAATAAATATGTAAATGAATACATACAAACAAATTCATCCATGTATGTGCGAGTGTATTAGTTGATTACATTAATGGTAGTGAAAGTACGAGTCATTTCTATTGTAGTATCTTCTATTACTTTTTCAGAATTTACTACTGGATGTGTCGTTTTTATTGGGTTAAATACTTCCAACAACTCGTATGTTGTTTATGTGTGTGTTGGTGTTGCTTATTCTTTTTGTTGTTGTTGTTCTTCTCATCTACATAACAATAAAATAAATAAGCTAAATAAAGTAAAAATAAGTTAAGCGTTAACCTAATTTTATTTTCATTTAATTTTATTTAATTTCAGCTCATAAAATTTATATATTATTTTTTCCACAGTTCATAAGATAGTGGATGTTTGCTACTTCTTGGGTGTAGAAATATTTGCGTAATAAACATTTATTTAATACAAAGATTAATTTTTATGTTCCCCAAAAAAAGGTAATAAATTTTAACATTCTATTTCTTTTATTAAATTTCATTTCAAATTCTTAACTTTATACATAAAGAAGGGTGAGATATAAATATATTTTGTACTCTGTATCAAGGAACGGATTGTGACCTGTCTTTTGGTATTCCGAAACATAAATAGTTGTTAATTTAGAGACGTTTCCCCTTTTGAACATGTATTTTTACCTCCTCAGTGTCGAAACTTCCAAAATGTACCATAACACCGAGAACACATATAAAATTTTATGCTGCTAAGGTAAAACAATTATTTCGGATGGGTTTAAATTGGATGCGGAATACTTGATTTACAAGATGTTTTACTAACTTTTCTACTAATTTATTTCTTTGAGTGTACCAAAAATTTTTACTATTTGATGTACGGGTGTATTTTGGAAGATATACACACCATTTCATTTTAATATATTATTGGTTCAATTGTATTTCAGGAAATTCCATTTGTATTTCCGAAATATTCAATTGAAGGGCTTATTGTAAAAACTTGATAAGGCACATTTATTGTTTTAAGGATTTACGCTGCTTTCTAGACATTCAGCGATTAATATTTAATATAAGTCTTGCTTAAAACGCCTATTGCAAGTACCTATAGTATTAAAGTCTTGCAAAAGTCAAATTGTTTGCATCGTTTTAACTTTTAAAAGGCAAAAACAAACTAAAAATAAAATGTATCTTATCAAGTTTTTACAATAAGGCTTTCAATTGTATATAAAATAAAATTAGTTTTTTTTTTTTTTAAATTACTAAGTTCTCATTTGTTTTCAAGAATAATCCATAGTTTTCAGAAATTATGAATTGTATTTTATAAAATGTCAAATTTTGGAATGACTTACCAAAACCCCGGGATACATAAACTTAATTTTGGGTTATAGAATAAAATGGTATACTCAGTTTTTATTGTAAAAGATTAGATAAAAATAAAAACATATTTCATTTTTAAGTTTTTATTGTGTCAAGCGGTGTTTTAAAATTATATTTAAGATAAAATACACAAAATCGCTTTTGAAATGACGTTATTAAAATTTCTTTATGAAAACTCAACTGTAATAATGATGCTCCTTAGGCTATGTAGCTGGTACGTAGGCGCATGAGTAATAAATAAAACATACAATAAAAATAAAATAACTCATACGCCTTACCTAGCTAGCACAGTGGGATAAATCACAAAATTTGTGGAAATAATTCGGCCATTTGTTAACTTGTGGTCCGATTGCAATGAAATTTGGAACATGCATAAAAGACATAAAATGGAGTTTAAGTTTTGATTTTGAACCTTCCAGATCCTTTTTGGGCGGCAAAATGACTGCCCAAAGTTGGGTACTTTTTTTCATAAAACATTTTGAGTGTTTGCCATTTTTTGTTTCTCATCCGCTCCAGACAAATATTTTTCTTCTGAACATATAAAGTATGTACACTTTTCTGGAAGGTCTTTTTATATAAATGTGAGTTATGGTAAAACAAATTTTGATTTGTAAATACTTTTCCCCCCATCCGCTTCCAAAATTGCCATATTTTTGAGGTAAATATCAACTTTAACTCACAGTTAAAATTTGTGCACGCCTTCAATTGAGTAGTAGAAACCGGTTTTAGATACTCCAACAGATATCTAATGTAGTGTGTAAGTAATTTCCAGTCCCCGCTTTAAATGACGACATGGCAGCAAAAAAACGAAAAAAATCCCATTTTTTGGAAAATTTTTTTTTATTTGTAGGAATTGTGGGATTGTTTTCAGAAAATCATAATTTCTGAAATTTGTTTCGATTTGTTGACCTTAAAGTCTAGTTAAATCCAAAAAATCATTGGATTATGTCTATTAATAAATATTTTATTGAATAGTGAAAATTTTCATTTAAGCAAAAACTGAAATTTTTACCTTCATATTTGGATTACCCAAGTTTTTGTTTTACCAAGATGGCTAAATTCAAACTTTTTTAAAAAAATCGCTATCTACAGGTAATTTTATTTTCAACGATACCAAACACTGGTATGTTATGTTCATAACTTCTAAACAGAAAATCTTCAAATGTTAGCCCTTATTCATATATTTCTTCTAATGTGTCCTCCTATTCACATCTTACATAATTGGGTCAGGTAAAAAGGGTTTTATGATGTTCTTCATTAATGATATTAAAGGTTTTGTGGGCCCACCCAAAGATACGTGTTTTATGATTGCTATTTTAAATATGCCCTCTCTTTTTATATTTTATGGGCCTTAGTATTTGAAGACCCAGTTACCTGGGTTATGATAGCTAATATTTGTACCTAATATTTGTATATAAATATTAGAGTTAGTTTTGAAAAATAGATTTTTTTGGATATTATCACTTTTTAGAAGGTTTTTGTATCAATAAAAATAATGGCGTATTTTTTTTTTTTTTTAATTTCAACTCCTTCCCGTGCCTATAGGCGACTAAAATCGCGGATTTTGGGTCCCTTTTCCCATACAACAAAAACGGCTAAATATATGTCAAATCTGACTTCAGTATTCGATTCTACGGGAAAACTTAGGCCCATAAGCTTTTTTTTAGTTTTTGGAATGCACCAGAATGCATAATTAGAGTGGTCCAAAAAAATAATTTTGTAAATAAAAAATTAAAATATTTTTTTTGTTAATATACAATGAAAAAATACTTACATCTGACAAAAATGGTCCAAAAATTTTAATTTTGTAGTTACCCGTTCAAAAGTTATTAAAGTTTAAAAATTTAATTTTTCTTTATATATACAATGACAAAGTACTCCTAGCTGAAAAAAATTGTGCAAACATTTTTATTTTATAGCAACCCGTTCAAAAGTTATATAATAAATATAATTATAAATATAATAAATGTTATATAAAAAAGATTTTATAGAAGTAGAAGAGGGAGAAGAAGTGGTTAATAATGTTGTTGATGCAGCTAACAAGTTGGCATATTTTGATTCTGCTTTTAGTAAGTCACCGTTTGATTTTATTACTCTTCCAAGTTTAAAAACTCTGGTTAATTTGGAATTAACATATCCTTTATGCTTTATAACGCTGTTGAGTGGCCAGCCCAGAAAGGTTTCCGTAATGCAATCGAACAAGCTAAAAATATACAATCAACAAGTATTTACACCGAACAACTTGTTGGTAATATTTCGCGCCTGAACAACTCGTGTTTAGTTAAAAATAAAGATAATTTAAATTGTTTAGCTTTATCTGCTGTGGAAAGGAATATAATTAATTTGAATTGTTGTTAAATAGAAATTACAAAACCAATAAATTATTTTGTATTCACTAAAAAATTAAATTTTTAAACTTTAATAACTTTTGAACGGGTAACTACAAAATTAAAATTTTTGGACCATTTTTGTCAGATGTAAGTATTTTTTTATTGTATATTAACAAAAATAAATATTTTAATTTTTTTTTAAAAAATAATTTTTTGGACCACTCTAATTATGCATTCTGGTGCATTTCAAAAACTAAAAAAAGCTTATGGGCCTAAGTTTTCCCGTAGAGTCGAATACTGAAGTCAGATTTGGCATATATTAAGCCGTTTTTGTTGTATGGGAAAAGGGACCCAAAATCCGCGATTTTAGTCGCCTATAGGCACGAGAAGGAGTTGGAATTAAAAAAAAAAAAAAAAGAAAATACGCCATTATTTTTATTGATACAAAAACCTTCTAAAAAGTGATAATATCCAGAAATCAAAATCAAAAAAAAATTTGAAAACGAACTCTAATAAATATGAATAGGTTTAGTTTTAAGTTCATAAAAAACTCGTCAATCATGGTAATAACAGTAAATCATGAAGCATTGTGCTTAACTTTGTGGGACAACTCAAAACTACAGAGATTTGAAAAGGTTAACGTTGTAGCTGCATCAATTGAATCTTCACATCACACTAAATTGGACACTGCAGAAATATCTAAAATTGACAATTTTATTAAATTATTTGATAAAAAAATGCAGTCCGTTTCCAGCTCTATTCTGAAATTTAAAACAAAATATTATAAGTGGATAAATGATAGCCTGGAGATAAATTTTTCTGCTGTTGGTGCACCCTGTAAGCCTTATAATGATTTGTGTGCAAAATCTAAAAAAAAAACATCGATTACTCTTTCTACGCATTCAAATACAGAAGTTTCTGACACGTTTAAGGAAATGTTAAAAAAAGAAAATCGCCCTAAAGAGGCGTTGCAAATCGCAGATGTTCTTCCAACTGCATCACCAAAACGGCTTAAAAGGATTGTTAAAAGCATCCCCACCCCTTCATCGGATACAGATTTTACAGAAGAAGAAGCCATTGCTCTTATGTTGGAATTAGGGCTAAGCAAAAATAAATATCTTATTTTGAGAAACTCTTTGATTGATAAAGGACACAAAACGCAATAAAGGATATTGCGTTGTTAATGAACATGAAGCTTGCATTGAATTGTCTACTCTGCTCGAAAACACAGCATCTAGGATTGTTTTTGACTTTTCTAGAGATCAGCTGGAAAGAGTCAATAATTGCGATGTTGTAATAATGTGCAAGTGGGGATGTAATGGCTTATCAGACCTTCCTGAATACAAACATGCTTCCGAAGGCCAGAACAAATCAGAATATAAGAGCGTATTCATGTCATCGTTAGTTCCATTAAGAATTCGTTCATATTCTACAACTGAGCCTTCAACAAGTAATGCTTTTGATGATGTATGGATCAATTCAGGAGTATATACCGACAAAATAACAAAACTTCTATTATCATTATATCCCTGGAAAGAAATGACACCCAAACATGTAAGCATGTTTTTTGTTCATCTTTACAAGAAGATTACTAATATGTTAATTTTTGCAAATCGGATGAGAAACAAAAAAATGGCAAACACTCAAAATTTTTTATGAAAAAAGTACCCAACTTTGGGCAGCCATTTTGCCGCCCCCAAACGGTCTGGAAGGTTCAAAATCAAAAGTTAAACTCCATTTTATGTCTTTTATGCATGTTCCGAATTTCATTGCAATCGGACCACAAGTTAACAAATGGCCGAATTGTTTCCACAAATTTTGTTATTTATCCCACTGTGTGACAGTCGGTTTCTACTAAAATCGGTTAATGTAATTGATTATCGGCATTCACAATAAAATTCTTTTGAATCAGCAATCTAAATATAAAAAACATTTAGATTGATGATTCAGAAGGGCTGATTTTTAATTCGCATTAAAAACTAAAATCTAAAAAAAAGTTAAAAAAATGTAAAATTTTTTTGTTTTTTTGTCTAATAATATTTATAAAATATTTTACTGGTTTTAGCAGAATAATTTGTTACATTTACTTAACTAAATTCAAAAATATAACAAAATGTTTGTATATTCAACAGATTTAAGTTTACTAACTATTCTTTTCTTACTAGTATTTATTAAAAAAAAATTTTGGTAATTGAGCAGTTCTTTCTGCAACGTAATTTTTAACTAATTTTTAGTAGTTTCAGTAAAAATTTTTACTATTTGACTTTGCTGTGGACTTTTAATGATACACACAGAGAACAATTTTGTTCTTTGCCAACTGAAAGTTGGTTTTCTACTACTGAAATCGGTTGATACAACTGATTAATGGAATTCACAATAAAATTTGGTTAACACAACTGAATTTTAGTTGTGGTATTGAAATATGGTTAAAGTAACTGAATTTATTAGTTGTAGCCAACAAATACACTTTTCTATTCGGTTGGAATTTTATTTTTCTGTATGTACGTTTACTTTAAATACAATTTTTTTCAGTTGTGACAACCGAGTGTTTTCCTCAATGTGAGCTAACAAAAAAAAAAAAAATAGAGAGGAATTAGTTGCCAATATATTGAAGCCCCCCTTATTTGTACTTCTTTCGTGTTTGCTCTTACTTCGTTCTATCAGTGCAGTATGTAAAACATTACATCCTTTTTCATTTGGTATACAATTAATTATTCATATGATGTCTCTTTGAATTCTAAGTGTCTGTAATGGTTGTCAACAACTAACAAAGAAGCACAGGCCCCTTTTTAATATTTATGAATGGCAAGAACAAACGAAACAATTTCACTCTTTTCCAACCAATTATAATTAGGAATTAAAAAGTCTGTGCAAGTAAGATTACAAAGGACAGGATGTGTTTTGAATTATTAAGTGTAATGTTTAAATGAGCTACAATATGTAATTTGATTGTAGGCAATAAAGGAAAATGCTGATAGAGTGTTTAAAGTATTTATTTTATTTAATTTATTTAGTTATTTATTTTATGTGGGAGGCTGATTTAACACCTTCAAGAAATCGTAAAAGTTAACATTAATCGATTGTACTTTTTCACTAAAAGCTGAACGAACTGCCAAATAATTGCCGAATTATAATGCGTTTTTTTTTGCTTTCATTCGAATTTTCCTCAAAACTTTCTGCTGATATAACAAATGATATAAAAAACCTCATTGCTTATTCAATTTAACTGACACCAGCTCTAAGGAAGTGAATGGTGACATCCACTGCTTAAAGTATGTTTGTGAAGTCCACGATTACCTTTTGCTTAACCCTCTTACTAGCAAACGTGTTTTCCAATAAAATTCATAACATGTCATCGGCTCGATATATAAACAATTAGTTCCTCTACAAACATTTTTATCATTGCCTACTTTAGGCGATAGCAAAATAGGGATACCAAACGTATTATAGGGATACCAAACGGGAAATCCCCAATGCCGGGATTTTCCTTTTATAGCTGATATTATAGTTAATGTTTTCTTAAACCGGGGCAGGTAAAACTATGCCACACCAGCGGATTTCCGGTGTCACTCGACGTTTTGCTGAACTTAAAAATAAACTTAAGTAAATTAGGTGACCAGCAAACTTGTCCACTGTAAGCACACAAAAAATTGTTTTTCAAAATCGATGAACACAAATTTTAGATGTTATTTTACCGAACACAGCCAGTATTGTCTTCAGAATACTTTTAACATTGAAATTACCGAAATTCCCCTGAGAAAGATGCACAGAGATGCAATCGAATTTGTTGCCAATTTAATGGTTTTGTTGAGGTTTCCGATTTTTTTTGTTAACATTAACAAATACCAGAACCCCGAAATTCCGAAAAAACCCGGGATTAAAAATAATCCCGAAATACACCGGGATACCAGTTATGATACCTGCTTATTCTGTGAATTACTTTAACACAAATAATAAGGACTGAATAATAACTAGGTAATTTTCCATTATATCCATACAAAAAAAATGCGTTACTCATAAGTACTTATTTTTGTCATTATTTTAAATATAAAGTAATGATCTCAAACATTTTTCAAGAACTACTTTTAAACTCATTATATTTTCAACTCTATGAAGTACATAATAACTATGTATTTTTGATTTTTGCAAGCTGAAGAGTAATGAAGTTTTGCGCACGCAATTCATTTATGTTTTTATCTACCAAGTATAACTTGTAGAGATAGCTCAGATGGTTGAGATTTTGACTGAAAATCTGGAGTCCCAGAGTCGATTCCCGTGTAAAAACATTTTTTTTTAATAAAAAAAATATTTTTTTTATTAAAATTTATTTGGTTTGAAAATTTAATTTTAGACTCATTATTTTTGTTCATACTAGTAGGGATATAGGAAGCCACATATTTTTTGATGTTTGGTAACGTAATGATAATTCAGTATTTTGCGCTACATCCCCATACAAGAGTAATAAAATTTGTAATGATATTTGTAAGTACTAGCCATTACCAAATATGTACTTACATTTTCCTATATTTCAAAAAATAGTAGACGAGATAGGCGTAATCGAGTACAAAGTAATCATTGATTTTTAATAGACTTACATTTATTGTCGCAACATAAAGTTTTATTGCAACCCTTACACGGCTTGGTATTATGAAAAGTTTCTTCAAGCCCGTAGGTAAAGAACAGCATTTAATGTAGTCTGGACCAAATTTTGCTTACTGAAATTTGTTGTCAAAATAAAGATCTTTAAATAAATTTGACTTCATTTTATTCCTTTCAAGAGTTTTAAATGGCCCAGACTTAAGAAAACCGTTACAAGTTCAGGAATTTTAAATTATATCGAATTGACTGTTTGGCGCTCGATTATAAAAGTTAAAAAATAATTTTTTGGGGGGAAATAGATCTGAGAGCTCTGAACACACAATAAATATATGAAATATATAAAAAAATATATTTTTCGACATTGGATTCAATGGAACAATAAGTATACACAATTAAATTCTAATAAATAAATTATTATTTTATTTTGATTTTCGTTCGTAGATATTCGAAAAAATTGTCAAAAAAACCCCAACTTCAAGATTCCATACAAATTTAATTCGAACTAGCTTTGAAAAACGTTGTGGTGGTTTTGTTTATCCAATAGTCAACTTTCATTTCACCTTGAAACCATTGAATCCAAAATGCACTGTTAAAATTAAAATAGTTAATTTTTAACTGTTCCATTGGGATTTTCTTTCATATTATGCAGATTTGTTAAACAAACCATTGAGCAATATAACAATATCAATAATTGAAAAAAATTTTGGAACAAACTTATGAGCTAAAAGAACGAACTAGTTTAATAAATTTAAATGAACTAAATGAATTATGAACTAGAATGCCCAACTCTAAAAAATTCAATGTTACTTAGAACTCATTATCATGAATTTTTGGTGCACTCAAATTTGTTTTTTTAGATTTTTTAAAACTATCCAGCCAGAAATATGCGAACGGCAACGCGTTAGACCAGTGCTTTCAACAGTGGTACTAGCGTTGGCATAGCGTTGGATTTCTGAAGATTTAAGTGCTTTGTCAACCCGAAAATGATAACACCGCGCAGGTCTTGGCCGTTCCTTTTTTACAGCGCAGGCAAAGCACTGGTTAAACGAAATTCCCAATGTTGGCGAAACACTGACAAACCCAAATAATATGTGATCTTAAAATAGATTTTCCAAAATAAAATTAAAAAAAAGTTAACTCAAAATATGTTTGATCCTGCCGGAACTCGAACCCTAGCCGACAGATTGGCATCCGAGGACTCTACCCACTGAGCTAACGACATACATAGCACACAAGTAAGTGATAACAGCTGGCTAACCGTTGGTGGTGCTAGTTTGCCAGCACTGGCATAACGTTTGTTTGAAGTAACTTCCCAAAACTGGAAAATCAAAAAAAAGTTGGTCTAAAAAAGATTTTTAACAAACATATAAAAAAGACAATTTTGTGTGGTAAATTTTTTTAAAATCAATGCTTTAAAAGCAAAGGGTTCTAAATCAAGACTTTGCCAGTGCTTTAATTTTTTAACGGTTGCAAATTTTATATATTACGTACTGGCAAAACACATTTTACCAGCGTTGGGAAAGCGTTGTAACTAAAGGCTTTGCCAGTGCTTTAATTTGAATTTCTGACAATGGTACCAAAAATAAAGTGCTTTACCAGTGCTTGATTTTTCTGACCATCGGCAATTTCTATCTGAGTATGTTTGTTATTAAATAAATATTTTTAAATTTTACGAAATTTTGGTTTTGACACTTTATCGCTTTTAAACCATGCACATAACACGAAAAATTTCTTCACAAAACATTTTATTTCTATTAAAATTTATTCACTAATTATAAAACACTCGTACGACGCTTTTGTGGTCAATTTTATAATGGCGACCTGTGGTTGTCTTAGCTGAATGTGAATTTTTATTTCGCAGTAACAATTTCAAAATATTTCAAGATGAATTTACCATTAATCGCACTCAGAGAATAAATTGGTTGGAATTCCATTGTAACCAACAAAATTTAATGATTATTCAATAATTTTAATTGTAAGTACCCAGGTGAAAAAGTTCATATATGATCATATATTGCCATATATGGTTTCATGTATGAGCATATATGGTTCCATATATTAACATATATGTAATGTATGGGAGCATATATGGGTAAATACATTTAAATGAAAAGTTCATATATGGATATGTATGACACCATATATGATGATATATGATAATATATTGCATATATTGGTTCATATATTGGTTGATATATGCCATATATCTCCATATATAAATTCATATATTATTCCATATATGGTTAATATGTTTAAATTTTTGATCAGATATGACCATATATGAGGATGATTTTTTTTTATTTTTAACCCTTACTCTGCCGGTCTACGAATTCTTAACAAAAATATATAAATTAATGTTTTATTAATTTATAAATACGATTGCAGAGAATGAGTTATTAGGAAAAACGCACCCCCTTTCCGGGGGAGGGGTTTAAAGTTGAAATTTTGATTTGCGATTTTATACAAAAGTTCTGAAAAACAGGAAAAAATTAAAAAAATTCCAAATGTTAAACTGACTCGTAATGGGTTAATGAATGGGGATATCCTCTTTGAAAAGACATTTAAAACACCTTTCCGATGATACCTAAATGATACCAATCCATTCAAAACTTTTGTATAAAATCGCAAAACAAAACTTCAAATTTGAACCCCTCCCTCCCGAATAAGGTCCTACCAAAAGATTTTATCATCGGCAGATTCAGCGTGGAAAAGTTTCATTAATTTTGGAAACATGCGGCTAAACTTTATTTAAGCCAAAGTTTTTGATCTCAGTATTCAAAAACTGGTTTAAAACAGATGAATTAATTTTGTTATATTTTGTATTTAAAAAATAAAATATTTTCCCACATTCCCATTTGTCTAAATTCTAAATTTAGACAATAAAACTTTTTAATTTATATTTCACCCAATAGGGTAAAATATCCGAATGAATAGGGTAAAATATCCGAATTAAAATAAAATTGAATTGTATAACTATAAGTAATTGTAACGATTAACATTATTGCTTATTGTGAATTATATTGACAAAAATTAAAACATAGAATTTATCTTTAACTTAAAAAAGAAAAGAAAACGAAGTTTCTTGTTTCTCAACTACTTTCTACCTATTGAAGCAAACGGTGAGCAAAATAAACCCACACATTATAATTCAACTACACAAACTAATTCTTTTATTTCTAACTGTTTTTCTCGTTTCATATCTCTAACTCTTTTATAATTGTCTCGATCTCGAGAAATTATAAAACATTTGAAAAAGGCCTAACCAGTTGTCCCCAATTTAGGTACTCCTAACCGATACAGTCCACACACTCTCTAACTTACCCGATACCTAAATATTTATACAAACCCAGTTAAGCCTTTTTACACCATTTTTAGTTGTGTTTCAGAATAATTGGAGAACTAAACAGAACTATTTAAATTTTAAGATACAATTAAAAATGGTGTAGAATATTCTTATATTGAAGTATATATTAAGTTTTTAAAAAATTCCTGTATTCAGTAACATGTATATAGAATTATAATAGCTTTATTTTTAATAAACAGAATATTTTTGGAAAAAAAACTAAAAAAGCGTTTTTTATACAAGAATATAGGAAAAGTAATAATATATGACAATATATGAACATTCATATATGTCCATATATGAGCATATATGTCCATATACCCTCAAATTTCGGATCCGAACATATATGGATTCATATATGAACTCATATATGTGGCCATATATGACAATATATGAACCTTTTCAACTGGGTACTTAAAATTCATCATCAGAAGAATTAAACCATAATGTAAACAGAAAATATATAAAATAACCAAAACACAGTCACATCATTCAAACTATTGGTTTTCCTTATCAATATTGAAAAAATATTATCTTGTAAATTACCTTTAATACCAACAACCTTTCGGAGATTTTATCCCGTGAATAAAATATTTGCAGCCAAAATCGAATATTAGTTTTGCCTGCAAAAAAAACAGTCACTCTAACTAAAATATAAGTTTTCGTTACCAATTTTAAAATAATATAATAAAGTTTTTTAATAGTTTTGGTAATTCTAATAAAATATTTAGATTAGCAACCCAATTTCTGTTGTACATACAAATCTATTTTTCGACATTAATATTTAATATTTAAATTTGAAAGAAACAAAAATATTCAAGGCAGAAATCTGAAAATATAAATTCAAATTGAGTTTAGACTAGAGGTAAAGTCATTGTCTGACAAGCAGAAGGTCGCCGGTTCGAGTCCAGTTCGAATTTTTTTAATTAATAAAATAATTTTAAAATAATATTAATTTTTTTTATAGTTTTGGTAACTCTAATAAAATATTGAGATTGGTAACCGAATTTCTATTGTACATACAAATATACACTACTAGTCATTAGAACAAGGCCAGTGGTTTATAAATATATTTGTGATTTATTCACCTTTGTAGTGGTTTGTAATTTAATTTTTTTGTGTGTTTTATTTAAGAGAACACTCTCCTAAAAATAAATAATACAAAAAGAAAGAAATTAAAAATAACGGTTATATTTTATTTCCTATTTTGGTAAACAAGTTAAATTAAATGCTTCTTCAAATGCTTCATAAGAATAAGGCCACATAAGGAAATAACAAAAAATACAACAACATAATTTTTTGCTTTTAATTTTAAGTTTTTAAATGTTTTAATAACTAGTGCAATCTCCTTTGTTAGAAATTACTTCAAAGATTCTGTTTGGAAGGGAATCGTACAATGACTTAAATGAAATGATAATGACAATAAAATTTCGGACCATGCTTCTTTAATAGCTTCAATTAAAAAATGTTTGTTCTCAAATTGTCTTCCGTTTTCGTAGAATTTTCGTGTCATCCAAACCCACACATTTTCGACAATGTTTAGGTCTGGTGAATAAGGTGGCCATTGCATAAGCCCAACATTTTGACTCTGAATCCAGTTTTTTACAACTCTAGCTGTGATATGGGTTCAAACAGCTCACTAAAATGTGGAAATGCTGATTCCAGAATGCGTTTTTTAGCATTCAGCAGTCATTTTAGCACTTTCGAAAAAGATTTTGGATGTTCCATAGTAGGAAAACAGCGCCCCACAACATGACTCCACCTTTCCGGGAATGGCGTATATTCAAAAATCTTGGTTCTTTTCTCAAATCATGAAAATAGTAATTGTAGCCGCCAGGACCATCCAAATTAAATACGGAACATACGACTTTTGTTCATTCATTAGTCCATGTCATCTTTTCGCGACCAACTTCTAACCTCTTTTCTTTTCGTAGTTTGTTTAATGGCGTTTTTTTTTTGGAGTTTCTTTCTCTGAAGTTGAGGACATGATTTGATAACACGTAAAACTGTAAATACTCTTACATTAACTCCTGTTTGAGACCGAATTTGGCTCACTGAGTATGATGAATTTGAGGCTTTTCTTATAATCATGCGTCTCCCCCGCTGTGTTGTGGCTCGATAAGTTCGCCCTTTTATATTTTTTCCATAGTTGTCCTTATTCTGAAGAAAATTATTCACACCGGTTTTTCTCCTACCAATGTTTGTTGCTTTTGCACGGCTGGAATAACCTTCATCTTTGTAAGCTTCAATTTTAGCCCTTTCTGATATGGACAGTGATGTTTTTCTACCCATTGTAGTTTACAAATAATGAAAATAGGTAAATTGAAAAGTTTTCTCGATATTTTCCGTGTTTTTTTAAGACCTGTTTACTCCACGCATGAAAACACGTAGCTGGCCTTATTCTAATGATGCATTTTTAAAAAGGCATTTTCAGCATTAATTTAAAAAAAATCAAATAAAAAATAACGGTTCTTTTTAATAAACAATTTTTTTTTTGTTGCATTGTTGGAAGTTTCCTTTAAATTATTACAACAATAACTTCGTAAAAATAAATAAAGAGAACTGGAAATTAAGAGAAATTTAGTCCCAGAAGGTTGGCCTTATTCTAATGAATAGCAGTGTATTTTTAGACAAATATTTAAATTTGAAACTAGTAATTTAAAAAAACATATTTAAATTGGGTTTAGGCTAGAGTTAAAGTACTTGCCTGACAAACGGAAGATCGCCGGTTCGAGCCCAGTTCGAGGCATATCATTTTTTTATTAATAAAATAAAGTTTGCTGAAAGCATGCGAATCTATTTATAGAATATTATAGTCCGTAAACATAAAATATTCAATTGTTACAATAAAAACTCGAGATTTGTAAATAAACGTCGGTTGTTACAATAGTATTAAAATTGAATAATAGTGATATTACTTGGAACCACAAAAATTCGTTTGCATCTACAAAACTGTTTTCTGTATGCGAATAAAAAAATATTTTAACCAAATAACTTTTATAAAATCAACAATTTTTACATATGTTAATATAGTAAAAGTAGTAAAAACATAGTTAATACATATTGTCATATTAACCAAAACAAAAGATAAAAATAGACTCACTCACCATTGGCTGCATTAACTTTAATAGCTTGTTGAGGACCAACAACAACAATAGCAACACAACGAAAAACCGAGAAAAAAAGGTCAAAAAATCAATCGTCCACGCAACTAATTCATTCAAATCTAACAAAATCTAAGAAAATCCCTGGCAACGACCTTCGGGATTTTAGAGATTTTACGAATGTCAACCCGCAACATAAAAACAACAACAAAAGAAAAAACGAAGAGCTTAAAATGGTTGATATTTAGTTTAGTCATAAAAGTAGCAGTGGATGTTCTTTGTAGTAGTGACTAAATATATAGAATTTTTTTGGGAATATTGAATGAATGAACAAGCAAACACTATGATGATGGTGTTTCTTATCCTCTGTTGTTTGAAACAACAAGAAATGGCAACACCTTATTAAAGAAGGCCATAATGGCACACATGAACACATAAACACATGTGTAAGTTAGAAACTAAATCCGTGTGTTGTTGTGCTAATAAGAAGATTTTATATTTTTATTTGAAATAACTGTTTGTTTTTCATGCGAACAAGTAGTAAGTGAGTAGGTGGCAAGTTGAAACTTTGGCAATTTCAAAGCTAATATTTATATGTTGACACAATTCACAATGTGTATAAAAAGTACTCGTATCTGGGATCTTACAGCTTCCATACACTGCACAGGGGTCGAATTACGGCATTCGTGATCGAGTGAAATCGTTCGAAAACAGTTTTTTTTTTTTTAAATGAGTAACTACAAATATACAAATACTGAAAAGGCAAAGTTTTACATTTATTTCTAATCAAGGACCAAACTGCAACATCACTGATAAATAAAATGTAGTTTAAAATGGAAATAGAAAATTAATTTCGATAAAAAAATTACGATCACGAATTTGTTTAATAATTTGTATCGATTTAAATATACACCTTTTCCAATAATTTTTTTAAAATGCTTATTACCCGATGAAAAATTTTTCTATATACTCCCTATGGGGAATGGGACTGGTTCTGCGTGTGCCACAGGATCGGTCCCTTCGTGCCAGAGACCGGTCCTCTGCTAAACCCTACCCTGTGTAAACAACTGGCATCTTTAACATTGGCTTGTCATAGG
This sequence comes from Delia radicum, assembly GCA_021234595.1. Classification (NCBI taxonomy): domain Eukaryota; kingdom Metazoa; phylum Arthropoda; class Insecta; order Diptera; family Anthomyiidae; genus Delia; species Delia radicum. The sequence goes on along the minus strand of CM037851.1, from coordinate 156,637,782 downwards.
AGGGGGTCATTTGTCCTGCTTTTTAAACCAACGAGTGGCATGCCGCAGGACTAAACAAATATGGGCATACCACTAGAATCTCGCAAAAGGGCCATGTCGTATAAAATAAACGAAAACTAACCAGCTTCCAATGGGTAAAATTCTGGCCAACTGGCTTTTTCTTGTTAATAAGCATTCTGGTTAAGTGGTATGTCCTCCCTTTACCATTTACAGGATTGGTAATTTTAGGGCAATTGACACTGCTTAACCCACCATAGTATTAAATTATACCAGTCCAGTGATAAGTCCTTCTTTAACCAGTCACTTTAGGTCAATACAACTTGATATTATTATATATGCTTATATGTGTGACAATATATTATGATATATGTTCATATCTTATACTTATTTTATTCAAATTTTTTGATTTGACATAATATATCATTGTATCTCGTATCTGCTCATATGAAATATATATAGATATATATATATGTAAGTGTATATACCGGAGTAAAAAAATTTATATATAAAAATATATTCTTTAATATTAAAATATATGTGAATTTATTTTCATCGGGATAAACATTAATGGCATTTATAGTAATTAAATGTGCTAAAGTCCCAAAACTTATTTAACAAATTGTGAAACAATCTGATGTAGGCGTGTCCCTATCCGGATTTCATTCCTGCCCAAGGAAATCTTCAGGGGACTTTTTTATTAGAATTTCTAGAGATATTTGTTATGTTAAATCACAAACTCAATGAGAATTTCTTGTCCTTGTCTAGGAGCGAGATTCAAATTTAAAATATCAAAGAAAAAACAAAAACAACAACAAAATATTGTCACAATTGGCTTTGTCATCTTCCAAATACTACTCTGTTTTTTTGACAGACCTAGCAATGTAGTGACGTTTATTCAAGTAAATCAACAATAGAAAATCATATGTTTTCTATTAGTGTCAGTTACATTTAAATTTGCACAAGCACCTGCATATTTGTTATTTAAATTTATTTTCATCGGGATAAACATTAATTGGTTATATTAAATACCATATGTATCAATATGTAGTTAGGCGCTACGAAATAAAACCCAATGAAATAACCCCCAACGGCCAAAAATGAAATAACCCCCAAAAAAATTGTGTAAAATTGTTTGGGGGTTTTTTCATTTTTTTTGGGGATTATTTCATCTTACGGTTTGGAGATTATTTCATTATGAAGCAACCCCCAATGAAATAAAGCCCAAAATGTAAGTTCTTTGGAGATTATTTCATATGCAATTATTTTGGGGGTTATTTCATATTTTTTGGGGGATATTTCATTTTGCTAAAAGTGAAATTTTTTTAATATTTGTTAGTTTTTCTGCGTGGCGGCCTGCGGCCGCTCTTAGGGGGTTTCTCCTCCATGGGACGCGGCAGGTGGCTTCGCTGAATAAAGTTTCCCTGCGCGCGTCACACTAGGGAAGATAATGAGACGCGCGCAGGAAAACTGTATTCAACGAAGCCACCTGCCGCGTCCTATGGAGGAGAAAACCCCACGCAGAAAAACTGAACAGTGTAACAAAAGAATCAAAAATATGAAAACAAAAAATAAAAAAAATTTGGGACATATTTCATTTCTTTGGAGCTTATTTCATTGGGGGTTATTTCATTTCTTCCTTGGGAGTTATTTCATTACGAAACAACCCCCAAATTTTGGGTGTTATTTCATTTTCACCTTTGGGGAATATTTCATTTCTTTTGGGTATTATTTCATTTTTTTTTTGTTGGGACTTATTTCATTTTTTTGGGATTTATTCATTGGATTTATTTTCATTTTGTCGTTTGGGTGTTATTTCATTGGGGGTTATTTCGTAGCGCCATGTAGTTATATACAAAAATTTTTTCAAAACGATTTTTTTTTTAAAAATTTCATGTATAATCATATCCAAGCATATATCAGAAAAACATTATTCTAAAATTTATATATGATAACACATAGTTGATAAATTTGATTGAAATTTTGTGTAAATTTATATATAGGCCAGTACATAATTATAGATTTATTTTTTTATTTCCGTCATATAATATTTACATTTTCATCTTAAAATTATTTTTAAATAGTTAAATTTTTTGTACTTTTTCTTCTTAATAATTAATAGTTATTTACAAAATTTTATACAAATACATTAATAGTTTTATTGGAGGCAAAATTTTAAAAACCTTTCTGAATATTTTTAATATTTTAATAAAACCACTTACACTACTACCTACTTTCTACCTAAGCTGAAGTTAACTCATTAATATGGGGATATTCGGATCCAGAACATCTGTTAAAAAAATTCGTGGATAGTTTATTTAACCTAGAAGCAACAAGCTCTATATTCGAAATAGTATGAAGCCTCGATGTCGAAAAGAACCGAGGGAGATTGTATATAAGTTTTAATAATTTGTTCTGTGCAATCTGAAGTTTCTTAATATGACAAGCTGCACTTTTAGTCCTCATTGGAGCAGCATAAAATATTACAGCATGAACGATTAATTTAAATATTAGTATTTTGTTCTCAATACTTAGACCTGAGTTCCTGTTTATAAAAGGGTACAGTGTACGAGTGAGAATATTCACTTTGTTTATTTTATATAGTACGTGTTCTTTAAATTTTATTTTCAGATCTAGTATTACTCCTAAATATTTTACCTCTTGTTCCCATTGTACTTCCGGATTTAAAAAAACTACGCTGCTTATTATACACAAAAAGATATAGGCAATAAATTGTAATATTGTATTGATGTAATACATATTTATATCCAAAATATGATTGACAAATTTTCTAGTGTGACTCTGCATGGGGTAATATACAATTTTATTCAAAATAAAATTGTGTTTCCCTTAAATATGATATAATACATAAATATATATTATTTTGTATTTTGCAACGTCTAGGTATATATAACGTCACTATTAATTGGATTAGTTTTAGCGTATTCTAAATGGCATATACAATTATATATTAAGCGAGATACGATAAGATGCAACTGTATATGACATTATATTAAAATTTTCGACCAAATTAATTTATTATATATGAATTTATATACTTATGTATTATTTTATGCAAACATTTTAACTCAATAAATTAAAGATTTATAACCGTCCAAAGAAGTTTCAGATTTTGCAGACAAATGAAAAAGCAAATATTGTATATAAATTGCAGACACTTACAAGGAAGGTTTTTTGGTTTTTGAACTTAACAAAATTCGGATAGGCGATAACGAGCAAAAATTTACGATAAAAGTATTTTTTAGCGGCCCAATCCCATGTTTTGGTGTTCAAAAGTGGCGGTGAAACTTAACACATCTTTGTATGAAAAAATTTTTTAAGTTTAGCATGGCATGTTTATAACTTCTTAACAGAACATCTTCAGAAGTTACTTCTTATGCAAATATTTCTTTATCTTCATATCTTGCATCACTGAAGACAGTTTAAAAATTAATACAAGCTCTCATAATAAGAAACATAAGAACTATTTTCATAAGGCCCCAGGCAGAAAAATACAATCGGCACAGTGTTGGCAAAGCATCGGCAGTGTTCGGTTGCGCGTTGGCAGATGGTGGTATTGTCCTGTTATCCGATTGATAACAGTGGCCTTCCGGTCGTTAGAGCCGTTGGAATGACGCTGGAAATACAAAAAGTTTTGTGCTTTCAAATTACCTTAACTTTAATAAATTTTGCTTAATATGTATAATAAAAAGCAGCAATACAGTTCGGTCTTAGTTTTTAACATGAAATGTGTGAAATGTAATCAAATATTAAAAAAATAATGCTTCTAATTGGTTGTAATATTGGTTAAAACAATATTGGCAACGTAATCTGCTGGTGGTACTGGCAAAACACGTGCTTTGCAAACGAAATAGTGCATTTCTGTTATAACATTAGTTGTAAATATGATAATTTTTAACACGGTGAGTTTTTTCAAAAATAGTAGTGGTTTGGTTGGTTGGCAATTTCTACCAGGGGGGTAACGTTTGAAGATTTCCTGTTAAGAAGTTATAAACATATCATATAAGTGTTTATTATTGTTGGAAAGAAAGTTAAAAAGAGTGTTCTACCAAGACTGCATTTATTTAGCTGTCTTGGTAGAACAAAAACTTCGGTAATCCTCTTATGCCCAGTTTTTAACTTCGTATTTAAATATGCAATTAGTTAATTGCCATTTAAATTTAAGTTGTATTTAAATAGAGTTTCAGTTTTTCAGTCTTAAATGACAATTGTTATTTATTTGCGACAATAGTATGGTAGCATCATGAAATGTCAAAAAATTAATGATCATTATTCATAAAACAGCTGTTTAAAGAATAGAAAAAAGCAGAAAATATAAAATATAGAAATAAAAAAAAAAAATAAAATATATACATGTATATAAGTATATATATAAATAGAAATAAAATATAAATTATAATTCAATTAATTAAATAAAAATGAAGAGAAGTGAAAATTTCATCCGAAGTTGAATTTTTGTTGGCTGCTGTAATTTAATTTATTTTTTATTGTTTGTTTTACCACGCGGAAAAAAACAAACTGTCAAAATCATATGTTATAATTGTACAATTTAAATAGACTTTAAATGCCCAAGATTGGTCACTTAAATGTGATTTAAATTTTAAGTAAAAAACTGACATTTGTATTTAAATAGAACTTAAAGTCCAAATGGCATTTAAATACGAAGTGAAAAACTGGGCATTAGGAAGGTAAAAATTTCGGTTTTTGTTAAAATTAAAATTTTTTCTAGTCAATAAAATATTTCTTAATAAACATAAGCCAGTGATTTCTTGGACATAAAAAGAAAACTCAACAATGTGAAATTTATTTCGGAATCTATGATTTTCTTTAATCGATTCTACAATTCCCAAAAAAAAAAAAAATATTTGTCAAAAATTAGATTTTTTACATTTTTTGGAAGAAACCGACCCAATTTTTTATGTTGGAATATCTACAACCACTTCCGAAACCTAATTGGAGGCGATCACAATTTTTAACAGTGGGTTAAATTGTTATTTCGTCCCGCTATCCGCAAAAATCTGGACATGAGTCGGGCCAAATTTGGAATTCAACAATTTCGAATGGGAATATCTCTGGAACTATTTGAAGTAACCACACATGTAAACTTGTGCTTTGCGAGTCTCTGCTAGCAGATTAGAAATATGTTAATTTGGATTAGAAACAAAAAATTGGCAAGCACTCAAAATTTTTATATGCAAAAAGTTCTCTATTTTGAGTGGTCATACTGCCGCCCTAAGGGTGTTTGGAAGTTTCAAAATCAAAACTTTTGCTCCATATTACGTCACTTATGTCTGTTCCTAATTTCATTGCAATCGGACCACTAAGCAAGAAATGGAGAATTATTTCCAATAATTTTGTAATATATCCCACTGTGGTGTGTATATATTAATTTTATTTTTAGGTGGGGTCGAAAGTGGTAAGCCCAACACAGACAAAAGTTTAAAACTTAAAAAACACATTAAAAAAAAATCGAAACATTGATATTTAAAAACATTTGGAAAAAGTACAAAACCATTAAAATAAGCCATCAAATATTAAAATCGGCCCACTACACTCAGGGAACTTCTGCTTTAAAAATATATATATTTTTTTTTTTTAATCTTGTAGTTTTTTTTACTAATCTTGTAGTTCATTTAAAAAACCAAACCATATCAAAGCACTGTTTTATGATTTTACATTAATTTTTTACAGTAGTTTTTTGTTATTTAAAAAATAAAAAAGTAAATGGTTGTTTATTTTTTACTAATATGTTAGTTCATTTTTACTACACGTGTTTCTCATTTTTTTAACATTAAAAACAAATGCAAATGTTAAGTGAATTTTCATTTCTTTTTAACTACATTTGCAGTGGTATTTACCTACATAGTATTCTAAGTGTACAATACATCAATTTAAATATCGGATATTGTTAGTCGGAACATATTAATGTTTTTTTAGAATTTTTAAATACGAACAACTTCTTTAAAGTATTTTTTTGTTATTTTTTCCAAAAATATGTCCAATTTATTTTTGAGATAACAATACTTCTGCCAAATTTTGAAGCAAACAAATATCATAATTTAAAAACTTGTTCGGTTTGAAATCAAATAACTCATATGAGCTATTACAGCATAAAATATGCTGGATAATTATATAATTTCTTTTCACATTGCAATATATAAAATTTAAATTTTATGATTTTGTCTGATAAATTTGATTAAGATGCACTGTTGTCTTATTTCATTTTAATTAAATTTAAGTACGCACTACTGGAATTTCATTTAATTCACATTCAGTTGTCATTCATAGAGTACATTAGAGCGGCATTTGATTTTCAAATTTCGATTTTTATCAATTATTGTAGAACTAGGTCTGGAAGTTAGGTAGTGCAATTTTTAAGATAAATCTGATAGCACTAACCCGAGGCGGCCCGCCAGCAAAGTTTTAGATTTTTGAAAATTTTTCTTAAACTGCTTTAATAAAAATATGTCTTGCAATACATCACTTTTAATTAATTTTGGCACGCTAGGCTCAAATAGTTAAATTGGATTAACAGTTTTCGAGACAATGCAACTTGATTTTTACTAAAAATCGACTTTTTTCCTCCATTCGACAATTTTTATTTTATTTTTGCACAAGCAAAGTAGACAAAACTACTTTTCATTTGAGCATAATTATGACAAAATTGATCGATGGATATCTAGTAAATTTACCTACAAATATCTAGGAAAAACATAAAATTTACATAGTAAAATTGTTAAGCTTTTTAATTTTATACACATGCTTATTGATGGAATATTTAACTTAAACTTTCGATGTTCATTAATTTATATTTTAATTGTTGTAGCACTAGGTCGAATAGTTCCGTGGTACGAAGTTTTAGAAAAATCGGATTACTTAACCCTTGGCGACCTGCATACAAAGCCTTTGAAATATTGAAATAAAAATATAATAAGTTTGAGAAAATATATTTTGTAAAACATCATTTCTAATTTCAGACATAATTATGATGAAATGAAAGCATATTTGGTTGTAGTATTTGAATGCAAAAACAAAAAAATTTAAGATAATTTTTAAAAATTTTCTAGAACAGAGGAAAAAAAGTACATTTTTAGTAAAATTCAAATCGTAATATCTTGAAGACCGTTAGATCGATTACAAAAATTTCAAAATATTCGTGTTCCGCATGCCAGAATTAATAAAGACACATTTTTATTAAAGCAGTTTAAGAAAAATTGTCACAAATCAAAAACTTTGGTAGTGGGGGGCCACGGGTTAAAGCTATCTGATTTTTTTGATATTTGCACCAAATTAGTTTTAGACTTAGTGCTTCAATAATCTGAACAAAAAAATTTAAATTTTTCAAAAAAAGTTTTTCTTCATACAAAAAATTGCCGCTCTAGAGTCCATGAACCTACGTATGCTTGTATGTGTTGAGCATATGTATGTATGTATGTTGGGAAGGTTTTTAATAAATAAAATTCAATTTCGTTATCAATGGAATATTTGGTATGCAAATCCTCAATACAAAAGTCAGCTGCAATAACAACACTATCAATAAAACACTGATGCAACATCAACAACAGAAGTGCTATATATCGTTATAGTAGCAGCAGCAGTAGCAAAAATAGCAATCAAAGCAGATTAAAATATGATTTGACAGCTCAAACTATTCTGCATACATACACATGTTCAGCATAAAGTATCCGCATTCGTATACATATCAAACATCTTTACGTATGCATACATATTGTACACTTTGTTCAAAAAGTACTTTGATTTTAAATTTTCCGAATTGATGATAAATTACTTTGATTTTAAATTTTCCGAATTGATGATAAATAATTTTTTGGCATTGAGTAGAAATTTTCGTAATAACGTCCGTTTCATATTTATAACCCATTTATGCAGCTATATGTTGCAGCTCTATAAAATGTTAAATACCCGAGTAAAAACGTTTACATATAATCATGCATTATTTTATATAAATATATATAAGAGTAACAGTTAAACTATTTTTAAAATACACTCAAAAGTGTACCTTGTAACGTTTTTGGAGTATAAAATACTTGAAAAACTCGAACCGACCCATTATAGCACTCTATTTATTCTCAACTCTAGTATACACTGAGCAAATTATCAGTATGATATCAATGAATTTTTGCATTATATTTATGAATTGTCATTGGAACTCGTCCATTGAAGCTTTTCATTAAATTAATGCAGTTGTTCATAAAACTTTATGGAACACTTCATTTTATTTATTAAAAATTTCATAAAACTAATGAAAAAGATTCATTAAAATATTTCCATTAATACTGTTAAGCTTTTTCATAAAGTTTAAGAAAATTTTAATTCACATTGTGAAGAAAACTTCATCAGTTTATTGAAAAAGTTTCATGAAAACTCGACCAAGAAATTCTCTTTGTGTAGTGAAATTGAATAACGACTGATAAACGTGGTTTAAAAGCAATATGTTTTCACTATAAAAATAAATGTTTCACGGTACATTCTAACTGTTTCAAGGTACACCCAAAAGTGTATCTTGAAACAAAATTTCAAAAAGGTGAAAATTTTAGATTATTTTGCTATTTTCAAATTTTATTGCAGATTATTTAGAAACACTTATAGTCAAATATATCTCACTTTAAACTGAACTTTTACATGTCTTTTCTGCAGAGAATTAGTTGTTAATATATCAATCGTTTCATGGTAAATCCCATCCCCTACTCCACTGTAGTGTAATAAAATGTATATTTTCTTTTCGATAAAACTATATATTGCCGCATTTAAAGTCTGATGAATGTGTATATACTCAAACAAAAGGTAACTTTTTTGAAACCCGCAAAAAGTAATATGCTTCTTAATAATTTTTTATGGACTTAACTGATATGATAGGATGATCATATATTTCTAAAAAATTGTTTATATTTTCATGTCAGACTAAAACTCGGATCTAATTATATATAGATTTATCAGTTTACATAAAATTATATAATTATATATCACGTCAAAATCCGAATACAATAATATCTGGTTTTATATAATTATATCTATTAGTATCAGTTTAGATACAAAACTAATACAATCTAATACAATTCTATTGGGCCATAATTCGGATAAAATTTTACTGGACAGTTTTCTAATTTCATTTGATTAGATCTAACCCCAAACTAACAGATACAATTATATGGGCCCATATTTTGGATGAAATTTAATAAGATTACATATTGCGTCACATAGAAACTGATATGTCTACATAAAGCTGCATATCAATTGTTTTTAATTGGGATATCAAGTTATTTAAATTTTGACAGCTCGTAATAATTGTTTGTTTTGTTGGTTACATATCCTAATTACAAAATCTAGAAACTATTAAAACTATGTCGTGGAAAGGTATTTTTCCAAAAAAAATTTTTAAAGGAAAAGCGCATAATCAAAATTGACCACCAATCCTTTTTTATCAGCTCAAATAATTTTTTATGCACAGAACTGATTAAGTTTTGTAAAAAGTTAACTAAATTTTACCACTCTGTGAAAATGACTGATTTAAGCTCTTCGACGCTTCACATTGGCGTGAACCTTACGATCTAATATACTCCATAGATTTTCTATGGGGCTTCAGATCTTGTGAGCACGCAGGCCAGTCAAAAAGTGGAAGCGAAGTTGCGATTGGGGGTAGAATTACTTGCAGCGCTTAAATCATGCGTATATCGCTATTCGGTAACTTGGATTGTATTACACTTTTCTTCTTTGTTCTATAGTTTTTCTTATCATTCAAAACATTTATAAATTGATAGTTTTTGGGCTGTAAAAGCCAACTTTTGTCCTTTTACCAAATTCCAAAGTACGGTTCCTTTGACATTTTACTAACAAATACTGATTTAAAAAAAAAATCGTAAAAAATTGGGGATTCTTTAAAAAAACCCAAAAAAGCCTACCTGGATAATAATTATGAATCTCGAGACAAAAACGACCTCAGAAAATACTCAATATCGCTAACAACAATACGCAATTTTTCAAACCAAATAAATATTTAAATAACTGACATTCTGCCAAATTCAGACCACATTAAAAATTAGAGGTACCTTGATTAGTTTAAATTTTATATGGCTACTAAGTATAATTTCAGACATGGGTTATAAATATCAAACGGACCTGATTAACAAGAAACATATTCAAATTTGGATACTTTTTGAGCCAACTATTCATATACTAAGTAATTTATGCACTACAAAATATTGTTCGAAATATATTGCTTGCCTTTTATAATCTTTTCTATACACTTGTTCATTCGTTTACCGTTAGCATTTCATTTTGACATTTTCAATATATTTTTTTTACAAATAAACTATATTTTATACTAAGGGAATGTACCCTAATGTGGCCGTACACCTGAAATAGCGTTATCATTAAAATACCGTTACCGTAATAATCTGACAAGATTAAAACAAATAGCCGCTGCAAATAGATAGATTTTCCCAAAGTTTTTTCATTGAAATTCGGGCATAATGGTGCTAAAAACATCGGTCAATGCCTGACATTACCACAGTAACTAAAATAACGTTACCCTTAAAATACCGTTACCGAAATAACGAAAACACCATTATCCTTAAAATAATGTCTGGTAGCAAAAAAATTAAGAGATTTTCCAAGGAAGCGTTTAAGCCCACAAGTGCGAGCGTACGTCTGAAATTATTAATCATATAGAAAATTATCACAATTGAATTATTGTGAAATGTAATTAACGTCACCCAAGTCTGATCTAATGACTGGTCCTCACATGTTTTATTTTGAGTCACCGAAAATCTTAAGAGGACCAATGTAGAAGGTGTAGAAGTTTTACCCTAATTATAATTTTTGAATTATTTACTTGATGAGAATTGAAAAACATAATTGGAAAAACTGAACTAATTCAAGTCAAAAATAGAACATTTTTGACTAATAAGCATTGTTTGTGTAAAGGCGAGAGTCTATAGTCATATTACACTGTGTTGTTAGTGTTTATTAAGTAAACAATAGCACTTTCTGACTATACACTGCATTGCAAAACTATAATTACACATTAATGTCACTAAATTTCGTTAGTTAAAAAAAAGTAGAATATTTTAACCGGCATAAATGTAAATTATTGTTGATAAATCCAATGGAAAATTAATAACATTTTTTAAAAAAAAAAAGATTCGTTTTTTTTTATTTCACTTTTTAAAATGGAATAACAAAATCAATTAGTGTTTCATAAATATAAATTAGAGCTTCGAAAGAATTAATTCGATTTGATCTTAATTCACAAAAAATTTAATTCAGATTTAAAAAATTCTTATATTTCATTCCGTTATTCCACTCCCTAAGAATTCATTCACAAGATTCATTCAAAAACTTCAATTGGTATTGAATAAATTCGAAAGAATTAATTCAATTTGAGCTTAATTCACAAAAATTTAATTCAAATTTAAAAAAACCTTATATTTCATTCCGTTATTCCATTCCCTAAGAATTCATACACTAGCTTCATTCAAAAACTTCAATTGGTATTAAATGAATTCCTAACTTGAATGAATTCAATTATATGTTCATTCAACATTTTACTAATTGAATGAAGACATTTTAGTACCATTAATTTAATAAAAAGTAGTTTGACATTAACACGCAAATAAAAACGTAACACAGAATCAATATTAAAGCATAAAACGAGTTTTATATAAGTAATTTGCTTTTGTTTTGTGTAAATATTTCAGTTAAATTATGACGACTTTCGTTAATCATTTGACTAAATGAATGAGAGCAAATCTTTCTTCATTCACCCTTTTACTAAATGAATTAAGAAAATTTTTAATCATATAAGAGAGAATTCATTCACAATAAAATTCGCTCATATTATTTAAACCTTTTAAGAATTAAGCTAGGAATTTATTCCTTAGGAATGCTGTTTTCGGAGTGAAATATGAATAAAATTTCATTCATTCTACAAAATTGAATTAAAGAATTAAGCCTTTTCAACCTTTCCAATAAATACACTTAAGTTTTTATATAAAAATTTTAAAAAAATTTACGAAAAATATTTTTAAAACAGTAGTTTTAATAATGCGTCAGGCCTCCTTTTGTCTACCAGATTTATTCGAAGTTCTTCCGTTATAGATCTTCACGCATCAATAACTGCTTCTTTTAAATGAGAAACGCTTTCATATTGACGGTCTTATGCATAAACTCGTCGGGTTAATACTCCCCAAATATTCTCAATGGGGGTTGGATTCGGAGAACATGCCGTCCCAATAATCATATATTTTTTGATGATAGCCATTCAATCTTGTGGGAAAATGAATTCTTCTTCGTTGGAGTTTTCAATAAATGGCACCAGTTTCTCTCCTATATTGAATACTGTAATGTACTCAGAAGAATACACCGTCAAGAACCAACCGTCGAAACAAAAAGTGCATCAAACAATTTAGGATCCGACTTCGAAATTTCTTTTTAAGTCTCTCCAATAGCCGTTAAAACCATCTGGACCATCAAGATGGAACTTTTTATCATCAGAAAACATCACCTTTAAAAGAAATTTATTGTTGATTAGTCCTACCAACAACAGCGATGACTTACCTTTCTCCAATTTGAGCAATTTTGTGGCCATTCTGGGACAGACAACAGCTTTTGGAGAGTAATTCGCTGGGAATCATTTAAGAGCCAACTTATGGTTGATTTGGACATATTTACCTTGTAGTCATCGATTATCTGATTGAGATTGTTCATTGTGTTGCTGGCACATTTGGTTATTTTACGCCCGTCCCGATCAGGATGCTTTTTTCGGGCTGCCTGTTTTATTTTTACCATAAGCACTCGGATTATGTGCAAAATTTGAGACAACCACAAGTGAACAATTTATTTTTCTAGCAATTTCCCGAAAACTTAAGCCACTTTTAAAATAAGCTGAAATGTTCCCTTTTTTCAAAATCACTTCGATATGAACCATGCCGCATTTTATTGCAAATTGATTAAAATTGCATTATAAACCCAGCAAAACAGAATTTAACAAGTAATTAAGCGTTGTAAGTAGCTCACAAAGGTACCTACGCGACTATTTACTCGCTTGATTACTTCTGTTCGCGATGACTCAAAATTCATGGGTGTTCATTACCCTCTCGCTTGCAAAAAAAGTGATAATAATGAGTTACCTGGTTGGTTACTCATAGTGAACAAATATGTAATTACACCCAGGGATTGTAATACAGTTTCTTTATTTTTAATGTAAATGTCAGTCATTTGCAGAACAAATTTAATTTTTAACTAACCTTGTAGTTCATTATAGTTATGCAACGCAGAGTACTTTCTATTTATTAATGTGTTGATTTCTTTGGAAAGTGGATAGTGGTGAGATGAAAGGTGGCGAAATATGAAGGACTTCAAATATGGCAACACTGTAATTGCGCGATATGATAAGTCTAAGAGCAGTTGTTGCTCGCCACCATCATATTGAAGCTTTTGGTTCACAGCCATGATTCATTAGTTTACTTCGGAGGGGTTAAGTGATATGGGAACAGCAAAGGCGGGCTCTGCGATATGTATGAGAAATATAAAACTCATACAACTCGAAATTGTGGGTTATTAATAAATTATGAAAAAGCAAGATATGTATTCCAAGCTAAACTCCACGATTTGGGAACCCATTTTTATCACCTTAATACCCAAATAGAATGTCCTAAATATGAAAATATACCCTTGTAGAAATTGCCAACCATACCAAAAAAATAGTACTGGCAAACCACTGATATTTTTGTAAAACCCACTGTGTTAAAAATTGCCAAAGGTACAACTAAAATTGAACTAGGAAAACACTATTTTGTTTGAAATGCATGTGGTTTGCCAGCACCACTCGTAAAATTCTTTGCCAATATTGTTTTTACCAATATTACAATAAATTAGAAGCATTTTTTTTTTTAAGATTTTATTATATTTCACACATTTAAATATGATGTATAAGGTTAAGGCCAAACTATATTGCTGCTTTTTAAATGTATTTTATTATACATATTTCAGAAAATAATTTAAGCTATAATAAAAGCACCAAGTTTTTTGAATTACCAATGGTGGCCAATGGTAGGAAGTTTTCTCAAACCAACGGTTGGCCACTGTTATCAATCGGGTAACATGATAATACTGTCAAGATTGTTAATTCTACGTTCTACCAACGCATAACCGACCGTCGCCGACGCTTTGCCAAGACTGTGCATATTTTATTTTTCTGCCTGGGTTAGTTAACAATTTTTGAACTGGATCTTCAGTTTCCTACCAGTGATTGACGTCTCCGGCTGTAGTGCATTATGACCAATATAAAGTTTATTTTTTTTTCTATATAAGTCTCAAAATTATCGTAGACTTATTACTGGAAAAATATTTTTAAATTATCTGAAGAGCCATTTTGGTTCACCAGAGGATTTTAAAATTTATTGCAAGTACAATTTTTTTATGTAGATATTAAAAACAAAAACATAAAGTATAGAAATTGTATTTGGTCTAAGTTAAAAAATCATCTGGTGGACCGAAATTACTCTACAGAAAATTTAAAAATATTTTTCAGTAATAAGACAAAAATAACGAAGCTTTTGAGCCCTCTTTTTCATTAAAATGCACTAAAACAGGCAACTTTAATCGCTAGTAGCAAACTGACGATCCATTCCAAAAATGTTTTACTTATTTTCCTATATTAAGCTCTTTGATACGCATCGATTGCGTGGTATTCCTTCAACCAACTCGAAAAGGTGACTTATTCTGGACACCCTAATACTCGAAGCCCAATGCACAGTGGGAATAAATGCAAATTGTGCTGGTGAGATATTAATAAAATTTGTGGGTGACTACTCAGAATGATCACGTCTTCCATAAATATGTCCTCCACGTCTTGGTGGAAAACACAGGATGCAAACACCGACTCCGAAGAAGGCCAAGGTAAGTTTGGAAGTGATACAAAAATTGGAGAAACGTTGGACAAAGTGTATTTAGCTAAAAGGAGATTATGTTGAAAAATAATTTTTTTTTTTTCCAAAAAACTGTTTTTCATTCAAAAAGTCACGGACTTATTGATCCGCCCTTATATTATCTACACTTTACAACCGATTTTTCCGGATGTGATTTGTATCAGCAAAGTATCGATATAGCTTTCAGATCTTACCAACTACGTGGACCAATATGGTCTCAGAGCCAAATACGTCTCAGAACCAAAATTAAAAACTATGAGTATTTTTTTTTTAATTTTTGGTACATATTCGCTCGAAAGCTATTGAACATAGGGGATCTAACTTTTGGTAGGCCATGGCCTACTCCTTCAAGTTTAAAGAAGCATGTGATATTGAAATTCATTCATTCCATTTCCTACAGGACACATTCCATTTCCCACAAGATGAGACATATATTGCTCGTCAAATGTAAGAAAATATGAGATTTTTTTTTTATATTTTAATTTTTCTTTATGTTCGTATGCAATTTTGATTCAATTTAAATTATAAAAAGCGTTATTATAGATTTGTACTCCCTGATTCCAAATCTGGCCTCCAAGTTTTTGTATCCCTTCACAATTTTGAAATATCGTTTAAAATCGATATTTTAAGACTGCAGTCAAAGCTCAATTAACGACTCATGCTACTTTCAAAATTTTCACATATGACTTAAACAAGATAATTGAAATAAACTCGATATGTCTTCTATTACTTTACGATATGTCGCTATTTCTTGGATAAGGTATTTGTTCATTAATTTTGACCGTTGATGATCCATGTTATGTATATGTCACTAGGGTGGTCTTTCGTTGTATGGGCGAAAAATAAAAAACGAGATTTTGACTGTACCCCCTCTTAAATATTTTGGTACAAAAATTCACCATGCAAAAAATTAGAGTTCTAGCATAACGGGAAGATGTCCCGCATCGCCCTTGAAAATCGGGCCCCTTGGAAAAATGGGCATAATTTAAAAAAAAATTACAAATTTTTTTTCTTCAAAATTTAAAAAATATAAAATAATTTTTGTGTTGGGTTTAATCATAACTACTCAGATAAAAAATATTACTTTCCCAGAAAATCGCTAACTTACCCTAACTTTGTGTCAAAAAAATTAATAAATATTTTGGGGGTACCTCAAGTGACTTTTTTGCATTTTTGAAAATTATATTCAACAAAAATCAAAAACCTAGTGGTTGCTGTCAATTATTTCATTAAGCACATCTCAAGTATTAAATAAGCCAAGTATTACGGATATCCGTTGGCAAATTTTTTTTTAGGGCATTTTGATTCTCGGGGATTTCAAGGTTTTTTTTATTTTTATACATTTTTACTTTAAAACAAGGTTTTAATAATATTTCATCAATATTGTTGTATGTGTATGCCTTTTTATATGATTGTAATAACTTTATTTTAAAATACTATATTTTCTGTTAATAGTTAACCCATGTTAACCTGGGGTCAAATATGACCCACGTAAGAAAATGCAGCTTTGTGGCAAAATTTATAAATAAAATAAAGAAAGG
Source organism: Delia radicum (assembly GCA_021234595.1). NCBI lineage: Eukaryota > Metazoa > Arthropoda > Insecta > Diptera > Anthomyiidae > Delia > Delia radicum. The sequence continues at coordinate 156,621,275 of CM037851.1, read as the reverse complement.
AATAATTCAATTTATATTTATTCTAAAAAAATTTCGTTAACCGTTTCTAGTGTTCGAGTAGGTTAATTTAGTAAAAATTAGAACTTTAAACTTTTCCATAATAATAATTTTGAGGGAAAAAAATTTACACTATTAAATTAAAAATACGTTTTTCGAAAATACTCCTGAATATGTACAAAAAAATCAATTTTAATATGAATACAAGTATCTGAATTTATACTAAATAATTAATTTCAATTAATTTTAAAATGTAAATAAATTACAATTAGAAACATAAACAAAAATTAATTTTATGTCATCTTTGTGATTTTTGACTCTTTAAAATACGAGGGTCAATTGTGACCCCATGAAAACACAGGTTAACTATGAACACGAAAAATTATACTTTATAATAAAGTTATTACAATTATATAAAATAGCATACACAATAACATTGATGAAATATTACAAAAATCTTGTTAAAAAAAAAAGTCTATACAAATTTAAAAAACGTTGAAATCCGCTAGATTCAAAATGCTCTAACAAAAATTTTTGCCAACGGATATCCGTAATACTTGGCTTATTTAATACTTGAGATGTGTTTAATAAAATACTTGACAGCAAACACCAGGTTTTTGATTTTTGTTGAATAAAATTTTCAAAAATGAAAAAAAAGTCACTTTGAGGTACCCCCAAAATATTTATTAATTTTTTTGACACAAAGTTAGGGTAAGTTAACGATTTTCTGGGAAAGTAATATTTTTTATCTGAGTAGTTATGATTAAACCCAACACAAAAATTATTTTATATTTTTTAAATTTTGAAGAAAAAAATTTGTAATTTTTTTTTAAATTATGCCCATTTTTCCAAGGGGCCCGATTTTCAAGGGCGATGCGGGACATCTTCCCGTTATGCTAGAACTCTAATTTTTTGCATGGTGAATTTTTGTACCCAAAACAAATATTTTAAGAGGGGGGCAGCCCCAAAAATCGCAAGTTGAAAAATAAGGACCACCCTAATATGTCACATGTATTTTTTCGTACGGGTAGGTAAAAATATTATTGACAACACTTTTCTCTAACAAAAGTTAGGTTCATAAACACAGCAAAAAATTGCGAATTTTCCAGCCGTTTAAGTTCGGTCGTCATAGGTATAAAGTTTCATAGTACCATTTCGAAACTGTTGTATAAAAAATCCGCGATTTTTGTGATTGATGGTCCACAAACTTAAAGTGACTTTGTTCCAGAAATACAAAGGACCTATGAAAATGTTATCTTTTTTTCAAAATATGTGCAATATTTAAAAGTTTTTGCTACCACATAAAAGTTACAGTAATACCAGTACATAATAATTAAAAATAGTATATCGCAATAAATATAAGCTCAATCATGTTGAACTCAGTTTTTCCGCCAAATATTTTAATTATTTTTTTACTTTTTCCTCACTGGTGTATTTTATAACTTCGTTCTAGTTATTTTTAGCGCAATTTTGTTGTGCGGCGTTCTTTACTAAAAAAAATTATGCACTGCAAATAAGTCCTAAATTGATATTTTTAATGCAAAAAATTACTAAATTTTGTAAAATTCAGCTGTAAAAGTATTTGAATGATTTGATTCATATAAATAATAAATATGAAGAAATAATGCAAAACAATTTGTGATCTCGTATGACACTTTAGATACCTTAGGACTCTAACGCTGCTTTTTTGACAAAAATCGATCATAACCTGAAATTTTTCGTCTGGGTAATCATTTTTTCTTTTAGTTTTAGTTCAGATTCATCTCAAAGCGCCTTCGAAATGCGCGCGGTAAGTTTTACTTGGTGACAATGCTTTAGAAAGAAAAATTTCGATTTTTTTTTCTTTTTTAGAACCATAGCATGCAAGGTCCTAGCTTGACAAAAAGTTGTCATTGCTAATTGCGAAAAGTGAAAGAGAGATGACTTTTTATAAGAAATATAATATGTATAATTTTGTTGAATCGGCAAGATTTTTTAGTATTGCGAACTTAAGAATAAAGATCCTAAAAAAAGTCATCTTAAACAAGTGAAATTTTGTATACACATTTGGACGACTCATTGACTCGAAACTGGTTCAAATTTAACAAAAAAATAATTATTAATACGAAACCTTTCAGATTATACAAGAAATACTGCAAACTGGTTTGCAGTATTTCTTCATAATTTGAAAGCAAATATTTATTACTTTTATGGATCAAATTACAAAAACATTTTTAGCGCTGTATTTTAATATCGGCCAAAAATATTTAAACATCTGATAACTTTTTAACAGAATACTATTGCTTACCACTACTGACACGTATTTCATAGCTTTGTCAGTCCTGGTTTGGGCAACCAACAATAATTTAATTCCGCAAACCTTTTTATTTTAACCATGGCTTAAAATTAAAGTTATTTTGTGTCGTATTATATTTTATATTTTTTCAACCGGTTTGGGGGTGGGGATATTTCACCATCATCAATCTGCCATGGTTGATTTTTATATGTCTTACAAGAGTTGTAATTTTTATACTTTCATTATGCGTCTATCTTTCAATCTGTCTGTCGTCTACACTATTAATGTGCTTATCAGCACAATTTTTTTTAGCAAAACAAATTAGTAAAACATTAGTAAAATATTAGTAAAACATTAGTTCAAAACATTGAAGTGCTGAATAAGTATAACTAAAATTTTAGTTGAAGACACAATTTCATCAAAAGATTTGCTGAAAAATAGCCCAGCAAAAAATAACCTGTATTTGGTAAGCAGTAACTATATTTGTATGCTTCCAAAATAGCGCTTCACCGCCTTGCATACTAAAAAGCAATTAGGGAAGGCAAACTGTAGTGCTTCCCATAATGCCTTCTTTAAAGCAGTGAATAATGCTTACAATGAAGCAGTAAAGAATGCATACCATGAAGCATTAATGTTGTCAACATACAAAAAAGCGCTTCTTATTGCCTAAAAAGGCATGAATTTATTGCTTCTAAGAGCACATGAAAGAAGCGACATACCAAGTGGGACATATCAAAGATAATTTGGTAAAACATGTGTTAAGATGTAAACAGGGGTTTTTACTGGTTTAAGATTACTATTCTAAAATGCAAATACATTTTTAAGGTAAGTAAGTACAAATACTGAACATTGGATTAAAGGGTTCAATGTTTGATAAGCTCTTGAAAGTATTATGGAACTGCAAATCCTAATGGCATAATTAGAAAACAAAAGTAACTATGTGTATTCATTTCTCACTTCATAACTACAAATCTGAAGCCAATTATATATAATGCAATAAAATCATAAAAAACATGTTGTTAGTGTCTGTTTTTTTTATATACATTTAATAACAACTACAAACTCAAATATAAAACATGCACACACATACATATATTTATAACAAATACAAACAAAAAAGGAAAAAGGAAAAGAAAAACTAATACAGATATAAACATAATCATAAATTGTTGTTTGTTATAATGGCATAAGCATACAGTCACTTTCTTGCCAGATAATTTTTTTCGTCATCCCCAAACAAATCAAAAAATATCCGCAAAACAATCCCCAATTAGAAAGTGTGAGCAAAGTAGTAGAGTTAAATTTCTTTATTTAATTTACCCACATTTACTAGGCTTGCCAGAAACTTTTTAGCGATATCAAATCAACAAATATCGCCAAAAATCCCCAAATTCAACAATGTCATTTTTTAGTTAAATCAAAACTCAAATTAAATGCTAAAATAGCCCAAATTTACTTTGTCGTTTAATCAAGGAAGAATAACGTAACCGCTAAAATACCGATTCAAATTGAATACAAAAACCGTTCTCTTACATTCGCGGCAGAGAAAACAGACCTTTTTTTAAAAATTCATAACTCAGTCAAAAACAAATATTTTTCCAAAATTTTTATTATTGTAGAGAATTGAACAAATTACAAAAAAAAAAAATATATTTTTCACTCCAACATGGTTTTATAGAGCTCCAAACTGGCGGCAGAGAAAAAAACGGGGCCGGGAGTCGCAAAAATTGTCCGATCTGGAAAAAAATGACTTTTTTAAATCTTAACAAAATTGGTTATCGTATGACACAAGATTTTTTTTTAAATTTTTTTTCAATTTTTGGTGATGTTCCAAATTTAAAAGTGTGTTTTATAGTGAATTTTATCGTTGATCTATAGTTTATGTGTGAGATTTTATTCGTTCGGTTTGAGATCATGATAAATTTTTCTCTAAATTAACAGAAAAATTATGATTTTGATATGATAATTTACTTTGGCTATTAGAAAAAACACAGAAAAAGTTATTAGACACTAGCATGAATGGAATGCATTTTCTGACCCACTACGGTCTTCATCAACATACTTCGTGCCATTTAGTGTTTTTTCGAAAAAAAATATTGACTTTAAAAATTCATAAAAAATCGAAAAAAAATTTAAAAAAGCTCGTGTCATACGATAGCGAATCAAGTTTAAAAAAAATTCGTCAAAAAATGAACCCGCTAGCCGCAACCAGTACGAAAAACATGGTTTCGAGATAAAGGATTTCAAAGTTTGTGAACAAAGAAAAAAAGTTTACCTTCAATCTGCCATGCCTGCTTCGTACTGTATGCATGAGGTATAAAGATGCCTCTTTTTCAAGAAATTCGAAAACACAAAAAAACCCACCCTTCAAGTAGGTACGAAAGAACAACCACCAGAAGTCAGGTAGCAAGTAAAACAAGTATATACCCGCTACCGTACATAGGTAGCGCGAAAATTAAAAATGTGCTCTCACTAACCCGGCTGTAACTTTTGAACCCGTAAGAATTTTTCCATGAAATTTTTTTTCTTAGAATTTTTACTAAAATACAAAATTATAAAAAAAGTCGAACCGCAACCTTTATTCCTATAAAGGTTAAACCAATTAATTTCGGGTTTTTTTGGGGTTAATGTATGTAATGGATGTAAAAAACATATTTCATAATAGAAGCTAAATATGACCCAAAAATTGCTAGAAATAGTTAATTTTTTTAGCTAAAAAAGTAAAAAAAAAACTAGATAAATTAATTGGGTTATTTGTTGTTTTTTGGGTTAGATTATTATTAAATAATTATTAAATTACACAGTGTTACAGTCAAAATGCACTTTTAAAGAGACCTAGTGTAGGTTGTAGGCCTTGTTGAGTAGATCACTTTTACGTTTTTAGAATTTTGAATACACCCTCAAAATCCGAAGTTATGGCCAAAAAACTTTTTTTGAGGACTTTATGGACTTAAATATTTTTAACTTTTTTGGTTATGGGCCGATTTTAAATTTTTAAACGGTTTTGGAAAGACGACTAACTTAGCTTTCCAAGTATATATAAAGGGTCCGCCATCTAACGTTTTTTTTTTCAACTAGTGCTTATTTCGTGAATGGTAACACTTAGCTCATGTCTGATTTGACAGATAATTAATTTTATCCTTCCGCTGAACGAATATGGTTGTGTATACGCTTGAACAACGCTGGGAAATATTGCGACATTACTTTGAAAATCATGGTAATGAGCAAGGAGTGACCGAACGAATTTTTGTTTACAAAAATTGAAGAGGAGGATATTGGCAACATTTGGGTTCAACAGGACGGCGCTACGTGCCACACAGCCGAAGCTACACTCGATGTTTTGCGCCCTGTTTTTGAAGATCGCATTATCAGACGCAGAGCTGATGTCGTTTGGCCACCTCGGAGCTACGATTTGACACCGTTGGACTATTATTTGTGGGGGTGCCATCAAAGATAAGTGTTACGCCAACAAGCCAGAGACAATTGTCGCTTTAAAGGACAATATTCGCGAAGCCATTGGTGAAATACAACTGCACAAAATCGATAATGTGCTTAAAAATTGGACCGATCGTGTATTCTACTGCATGGCCAGCCGAGGCAGCCATTTGAATGAAATTATTTTCCATTATTAACCGGAAGGATTGTACTTTCAAATAAAAAAAGAAATTTGAGAAAATTTTCAGTAGTTTTTTTTTTATAGTATTTTCAAAAAAAAAAAAAGTTATTTGGCGGACAATTTATATGTTTATACTTTTAACAAACCAATGTGGAAATAATACCCCAAATATCTCAAACTTCCAGTTTTTTGGTTAGATTTTTCAACTTAGGCGCCCTTTTTTCCTGTACATTGTTTGGGAACATATTTTTTTATTATTTTTATTTGAAGGCAAATTGAGTAGGGAGTAAATTGACACCTTATTTAACTTCAACATTTCTAAAATTATATTTGTTTTATCAGTGTTTTCTTTAAGCTATTAGGGCCTATAATTTCCAATGTAATTAAAAAACCATTTAATACATATTTTTCCGACGTTTCGACAGTTTTTTGCTGTCTTCATCAAGGAATTCGTTTTAGTTAATTTAATTTAATTAAATTTTAATTTTATATTAAATTTGATTGTTTTTGAAAAAAATATGACATTTCCCATTTGCCCTTATTACTGCTAAAACATGGGAAAGTGTTATCCATTACAGTGCAATCGACATAATTTTGATTTTTCTCTGCAATCTACTCTGCATACAATCGTTTATTACATTTGAAGATACCGGGTAAACAAAGAGCAGCAAAAAACATTCACTTCACGTGGCTGAAAAAAACGCGCGAAACATTGTACTTTTTTATTACTTTGAATGTGTTTCGTTTTATTTATTAAAACTTATCATAGATGGGCACTTTGCAGTACCAGCAAAATTTCAGTATATATAAATTTTTACTGATAATGCAATATAATTTTCATTACCAGTAAATTTTTACCGATTACTGAAAAAACATTTAAGTAATCAATCAATTTTTACTGATAACTGAAAAAAAAAATGCAGTATATTTTTAATGATCAGTAAAAAAATTTAAATTTAAAATAAAATTTTATTTAAAAATAATAAATTTTTTAAAAATTTTAACTTTTTAGAAAAAAAATAAAAAATTTATTTTTAAAACAAGTTTTTTAAAAATCGGAAATAAACAAAAATTTAAATTTATCAGGAAAAATTAAATTTTTCAAGAAAACTAATTTGAATCTTGAAACAACAAAAATTTTAAATTTCTCAACTTTTAGTTTAATAAATTCTTAAAATTTAAGATTTTTTACTAAAAATAAATAATATTTTCTAAAATGTTTTAAGAATATTAACCTAATTCAATAAACGAAAAATGCTTAGTAGTTTTGAGTTCATACAATGAAACTACAATGAACTAAAAATTATTAAATTCACATTATTCGTAAGCAATTTTTTTTTTATTTATAGGAAAATTTTAAGAACTAAATTTTAGTAAGGTGTAAACTTAATTTTAGTTTATACTTTTTGAGTCTTATAACTGTTCAACGTAAGCAAATAGTTTCAATTATTTAGTTCGAACTCTTGGAATATCTGGAAAATCTTCGTTCACAAAAGTTATTTTTTATTTGAGTGGAATTTTGCGAAACTAGACAAAACTAAGAACAAAACACAGAATTAATTTAATTTGAAAAAGTATTAATGCAATTTAGTCAAACAAAGTCTCATTGTAACAGTTTGTATTTATTTTAATTAAAATCTTATAAAATTTTATCAGTATTCTGATACAATTGACAACTTCTGAAATACAATTGCTTATTTTTGATTATTAATTTTTTAAATACAATTCATACCTTCTGAAATTAAATTTGAAATCTTTTCAATTGATAATTGAATATGGTGTTGTTCTGAAAAACAGTAAAATTTATAACTATTTTTCGTGCACCTTTTCTAAACTCTCAAACAATTGTATTTGTGCTAGAAAACCCTTAGACTTTTATTACATCTGTAAACATAACATAACATTTATAGGACATTCAACTTCATACATTTTTTAATTGAAAAAATTCAGATAATATCGATACAATTAACCAGGCGATTTAAAAATATCTAAATTTTTATTTAATAACTACATACTAAAATAATCTAAATTGAATTATTGATAGGTAAAAATCAAGCGAATTTTCGGAAAATTTCTTACTGTTCTTCTTCATGTTTGACGAAAGTTTTTTAAAAAATGTCATACACTGAGAGAATTATATGCATGATATCAATGAATTTTTGCATTAGAACTGGAACTCGTCCATTGAAACTCCTTATTAAATTAATGCAGTATTTCATAAAATTTAATGAAAAATTTCATATTATTTATTAAAAATTTCATACGACTAAGTTAATTAAAACCTTGAAGCTTTTTCAAGAAGTTTAAGAAATTTTTAATTCACATTCAGAAAAAAAACTACATTAGTTTATTGAAGAAATTTCATAAAAACTCGTCCAAAGAATTTTCTTTGTGCCAGAAATGACTCAGAAAATTAAATACTTGTAGGTTTGAACATTTTGTGAATATGAGCATAGATTTTGTTGTTGAATTTTTGAGTCAAAAAAGATATTTTTCCATGAACAACCTTCATACACAAATTTTAATTTATAGTAATATCCCAGCAAAAAATAACCTGGATTTGGTAAGCAGTAACTACATATTATGCTTCCAAAACGCTGCAACGCCTATAAACCAATTATGGAAGACATTCTGTAGTGCTTCCCAAAATGCCATCTCTGAAGCAGCTAATAATGCATACAATAAAGCAATGAAGAATGCATACCATATAGCATTGATGTTGTTAATATACAAAAAAGCGCTTCTTATTGCCATGAATTTATTGCTTCTAAGAGCACATGAAAGAAGCGCTTATCACCTGCTTAAAAGAGACATACCAAGTGGGACATCGCGAACAAAATTCATGCCTTCTGGATGTACTTTGGAAGCGCTTCGTAATTAAATATTGCCTTCCGAAAGCGCTTCTGGGTAAGCACTATTTTTTGCTGGGATATGGCTCATTTTTGATTTATTTAATTTTAAAGTTATTTTTTCTATAAAATGTTTTAAGAAAATTTTATATTTCTTTATAAAGGGTCCGCCATCTAACGATTTTTTTTCAACTAGTGCTTATTTCGTGAATGGTAACAATTAGCTCATGTCTTATTTGACAGATAATTAGTTTTATCCTTCCGCTGAACGAATATGGTTGTGTATACGCTTGAACAACGCTGGGAAATATTGCGACATTACTTTGAAAATCATGGTAATGTTGCAGAATGTGTGCCGATACACCCAAAACGAGTCACTGTTTGGTGCGGATTTTGGTCCAGAGGCATAATTGGACCATTTTTCTTCGAAAATGAGCAAGGAGTGGCCGTTGCAGTCAATGGCGATCGTTATCGGGCCATGTTGAACGAATTTTTGTTCTCAAAAATTGAAGAGGAGGAATTACAGCTGCACACAATCGATAATGTGCTTAAAAATTGGACCGATTGTGTAGGCTACTGCATGGCCAGTCGAGGCAGCCATTTGAATGAAATTATTTTCAATTATTAACCGGAAGGATTGTACTTTCAAATAAAAAAAGAAATTTGAGAAAATATTCAGTAGTTTTTTTTATAGCATTTTCAAAAAAAAAAAGTTATTTGGCGGACCCTTTATAAATACACTGGTAAAGTTGCTTAAAAAAAGCATGTGGGATATAGACTTTAACTTGACATATTTTATGGTAAATCTATATTCAATTTGTCAAAAATTTATGATATCCAAAAATAATTTTGCAATTCCCTAAAAAAATTCCCTGTCCCCAATTAAAAGTTTCTGTCTCCAAGACCAACAAAAAAATCACCAAATTCGGGGACAGAACTCCAATTCTGGCAAGCCTGCACACTCATTTCAAAGCACACATACAAACTTATAATGTGAAATATCAAAATACACACACATACATACGCAATGTCATACGAACATAGTTAAATACATATGAACATTTAGTATACTCGTACTAACAAGTGACTTTAGGCAGGATAAACATAAGGATTTCACATAATCTACAATACATTAGCGGTAGCTTTGCTGTGGATTTCAATTCAATTCTTCAGGTATCGAATAAAAATCCATGTAAATTACGATTTTGCACCTTTTTTCGAAATGGCATTCAAGTGTGAAAATGAATGTAAATGTTTTATAAGAGTAAAAGTTCGAACATTAGTAAAAAGATTGAGATGAGGGTCTTTTAAATTCTTTTCTGCCACTATATCGTTGAATATGCTATCCCAAATGTGAAGGAGGAGAAATGTGGAAGGAAATATTGTAAGTAAAAGGGTTTTGATAAGACAATGTGAAAATTACATTTTGTTCTTATTAAAATGTTAACAAAAATTTTAAGAAAAAAAAAAAATATATATAAAAATGTATAAGAAAACACATCAAAGAATTACATTTGGAAGTTCTAAAACAAGACAGGTTTTTTTGTCTTTCTGTAGTATAATTTTTAACACACAGTTTTAGATGCGGAATGAATAAGTTGGTAAAAAATTTATTCTTTTTTTGGTACTTATTATCCTTCTATACTTTATACTAGATATCGGCCATTCCTTGATAAATAGGCTAAATCCGACCTTGGGTCTTTCGACTTGAATTATACTTTGTATGCATAAAATCTATGAAGCCACTTACAAATTAGCGTTTTTATTTTCTCAAAATTCGAAAACATTGTTTTATTCTAATTTTATTCTTTTGAAAACTTAAAATATGCAAAAAGTATGTAAGTTTCAACATTCGCAGTGGACACATCTCTACTTTTTTATTATTTAATATCATTTTTTCAGCGTCAAAAAGAAATGCAGTTTTGATGAAGTTTATTTTTAAAATACATTTTTCTGAAATATGACTACTCTCGATTTTAAAAAAAGTAATGAATATTTGCAAAATATAATTTTAATCATAATGTAAGACAATCAATTTTTTGGGTGCCGGGGCTCAAGTATTTTTTTATTGATTTTTTGAAAAAAAGTTTATAGCATTTTTACACATTTTGATTTAGAAAAAAATTCGAAAAAATAATATCGCCAATTTTTAAGTGGCTCCAAATTTAATGTATTTCTGCTCGCAAAATACATTAAAAATCGAAAAATCCAACTTTGCACTGTTTTTTCCCCTTAGAATTTTAAAACATTGTCATCTTTGAAAAGTTAATAATTTTTTTTAATAAGTTACAACTTTAACTTTTTTGAACCAAAATTCTGACAATTTTTAATGATTTTTTCAAAAATCGCTTTCTACATATTCCATACGAAAAGAAAATTTTTGTTTATATTAATTTTTTTTTATAATTCTTAGTTACTTTCAAAAAAATCATAACAACACTGAAATTTGAATAAAAAGCGCTTGAAAGCTTTAGTTGTCTTCTTTACAATTTGAAATACAAAACTAACGTTTCTTTTTCAAAAATGCATTTTAAATGCAAGATTCATTAAAAAATCCAATTTGCATTTAAAATGCATTTTAGAAAAAAACTCGAAATTTTTGAACAGCAAATCGTAAACTACACTGAACCAAAAGTCGTAACCAAAATCAACATACAATTTTTGTTAACTTTTGACAAATTTTATTGTTAAAACAACAAATATTTTATTGAAATTTATGTGTATTTTTGTAAAAACTGCTTTTAGTGTAAAAAATGTAAAAGTTGTAAAAATTAATAGAAGCCAAAACAAATTTATTTTTATATGGAAAGATGTAGTAAGCTATTAAAAAAAAATCAAAATTGTTAGCATTCTTGTAACAAAAAGTCAAAGTTGTTGTTTTTTTATAAAAATTATTAATTTTTTTTTTTCATTTTAAACGAGCTTAAGTTCATTTATTTATTAATTATAATTATTTATTTTCAATATTTCGTTTCTACATCGGGGAACTTCTTCAGGGAACAAAATTGTAATAATTGTTCCCTGAAGAAGTCACCCAATGTGGAGACAAAATATTAGAAATAAATCATTATAATTAATAAATAAATGATCTTAAGCTTGTTTAAAATAAGAAGAATTAAATAAAAGAAAATCAAAGAAAACTTAACATTTTTAAATAAATTATTATTTTTTTAAAAATGAGAACGTTTCACAAACCTAAGGGGGGGCAAGAAAGTGCAAAATCACTCAAATATTGCATTATGAATGCATTTTCGTAAAAAAGTAGTTATTTTTTAATTACAAATCCTAAAGACGAAAACTGTAGCTTTCATATGCTTTTTAAATCTTTGAAATAGTCCATCTACTTTAGGAAATATCTACTTTAGTTCACTACTTTTAAAATTTTGTGGATTTTTTAAAAACTGAAAAACGGACATAAAAACGCGAGTTTGCAAAATTTGCAGAAACTGAAAACGGTAATGACTAATAGACGTCCTAGACAATACGTGTGCAAAACCTTGAAGAATTCAAATGACATTTTCATCATTCTTACACAAGTGTTACATGGACGACCAGGTCGTCGATGGCCCTTGGGATTCCAGTCCAGAGCAGTTCTGCTGATTTCACTATCTGGTCTGCTTAAAATATGGCATATTCAAGACCACTTCCGTCGCTTTCGATTTCGACATCAATCGGTACGCCCTATGCCAAAAACCAAAGTTGCTCGTTAATCACACAGCGTGGCCAAAAGATGCGCAAGATCTGTCTAAGGCAGCAGTTAACAAACGTTTGAAGCTGACTTTGGGTTGTTTGAGTAGTGCTCCAGATAGTGCAACTATAGAGCAATACTGGTTTAACACTACAGTTGAAGATCCTTAGCTTCGTGGTCTGGGAGATATTGTTGGCTCTCCAGACTTTATGTAACGCACGGAATGCAACTCTGGCTTTGTTAATACGGTCAGCAATATCCATAACAGAACCACCGTACAGTGGTTTGTCTCCATATAAGGAGAAGAAAGAAGGAATTGGCCCATTTGCATAAAAATTAGCAGGCTGTTTTATTTTGTCAAAATTAGATAGAAAACATAAATCGGAGCAAGGATATATAATATATATATAAATATATGAAAATATAGAAAGTCCGAAAAAATAATTTTTGTATTTTAAATACAGAAATGAAAACATTTTCGAACAATTAGCATACCACGGCTCTTCTCAACAAACACTATTTGTTGGGATATATGTTGTTTTTACAAATTGTAATACAACAAACACACATACATGTACTAGTATATCGACATCTAAAATTGTTGTTTTTCAAATAGTTTGATTTTATAATTAGAGTTACCAGATCAGGCAGTTAATACACTAAGGCAGGCAAAAAGATTCTCATAGAGTTTATTTTAGCTGTTGTATGTAATGTCTCCGTTTGAGTTAAGCCAATTATCTTTTTCTATTACAGACAACTGATGATTTGGGTGATGCCAATGAACAATTGTATTATCAGGAAAATTATCAAACTTTTTGAAAAGTCTAATTCGATTTTTGGACTTGAGGTAGAACAATATTTGAAATTTTCTTGCAAATACTTACTACACTCATAAAAAAGATCGTGCAAAAAATTGAAAATTTAGCTATGATAACAGAAAAAAGTGTCTGAATTTGAGCTAACAGAATTCTCAATGAAGATGAGAATCACACTCTGTTAATTTTAGAAGAATTAAGTTTGATTTGACTGCTGTAGTCAAATTAACAAAGAATTTAGCTGAATAGTTTTAATTGCAGATTATTTTACTACACTCAGGAAATTTCTGCTCTACACTCAGGAAATTTCTGCTCTAAATATTTACAGCTGTTTGAGTAAAAATTCTGTATTTTTATTTTCAAGTGAATAAACAGTAATTGGTAGAAGCAATTTTATTTGTAGCTACATTTGAAGGTCCTTAACAGAACAAACCACATTAATTTGTTGAATTTAAGTACATTTTATGCATTTTATGCATTTTCTTGTTTTTATTAAAAAAAAAATAAAACATACACTCATAAAACAAAGTTAATTTTAAAATACTGTTCTAACTAATTTTTTGTGTACATAGTTTTACACATAGAGTAATTTACGCAACTTATAGTAGGAGTTTCCTATTATAAGTTTAATTAAATTCAACTGAAATTAATTAGAGTGCAGGTTTTGCTGTCACTGAAATAAAATATGAAATCGAACTGCGTAATTTTGATAATATTATCATTGAGATATTCGGAATTCTTGTTCCTTTTTTTTTTTGATAAGACAATATTAACACATTTATATCGAGGGCTTATATTCAATACCGTCTATCTACAAAAACACAATTTTTCAGGAGAGCCAAAAAACTGTTTTATTCGCAAATAAGCAACAATTTCGATGAACTCATTTTCTACAATATTAACAGAATGTGTTTAACAAACGTTCTAACTAAAAAGTTTCTTGAAATTCGCGTTATTTTAGCTTCTATGATAGAAAGACGGTATTGCCTCAAAAGTGAAATCATTGTGTAGGAAAATAATATGTAGATAGACGGTATTGCCTTATTTTAAAATTAAGTTTGTATTACGGTTTTTGTATGGGGACCCCGAAAAAGGTGGGAGATAGGGGGTAGATACGTTCACAAGAAATGTTGGGGATAGAAAAATAGCAGGACCTGTTCTAACATTTGAACCCTTCAGGGAGCTAGGGGTTGTTTTTGACTAGTTTTTGTTTGTTTTTGGCATGGGTGTCTCAAAAAGGGTGTCAGATAGAGGGTAGGTGTGTTCAGAAGAATTGTTTAACCAGTTTAAATTCAAAGACAATGTTTTTTATAATTTTTTTATTATAATTTATTATAATTTTTACTGCGCGTGGCTAAGATTATCATAGAAGTAGTGATTCTCCTCTGGAATTACCGCCTTTAACTCCTGTAAATGTTTCCATTTGTTTTGCTGAATTGGTAGTCGACCAGTATACAATTGTTTTGGTTCTATGTGACCTTCATATTGCTTTATTCTAATAGGTAGTTCAGTGTAATTATGATCAAAATTCACTTTAAACTTAATGGTACCACTTGGGGAATATAAGAGGGATCTTAGTTGGGATACTGTCGGATCATTTTTTGCTCGACCAGGTCTAATACTGGAAAATCGAATAAGGTTCGTATCCTTATAGTTCTTAAAAAAATCATACTTTAAATGTAATGCATCAAATGACATTTTAATAATTTTGTTCTTGATTTTGACTGTTTTGCGGGCATCTTTGGTTACCCTGACGTAGTCGTATTGCAAATATATGGTTTGATTTTTCAACTTAGCCTCTATCTTTGCGTGGGCACTGTCACACTCCATCTGGGTGTGTCCTTTCTGCAAGTATTTTTGTTCTATGATTTTGTTGTTTTCTATTGAAAAATTGGACAAAGCATTCGACAAAAAGTGATTACGGTTTTGGTAACCGCAACCATCGGAGTAAATTATTATTGGTAGAGTATCTGTTAGACAGTGTGTTGACAAATGGTGCATTATGCACAAATCACAGTGTGAATTGGGCATTAGATTTTAAATCGAGGTAAAGTGGTCAATTTCAAATCAGTGTTAAATTGGTACATTCTTGCTTGTGTTTTTGAGTTTTTGCGTTTGAATTCATTTATATGCATACTCATTTGTAGCTAGAAAATATCATAAAGGGCACACCACCGCATACACAGCGTATTATGGTAGGTATTGATCGTTCGACAAGAGAAGTATGTATCCGAAAAACGAACAGTGAATAAATAGATATCAAACAGAGAAATAGCCTGAAATTAAATAAAACGACAAATTCTATGATGTAGATAGACGGTATTGCCGTCATAAAATTCATAAATAAGTATCTTTGTAGATAGACAAATGATAAAATACAGGATATATAGTACTAAAAATAGTTTTTTTTCACTGAAATTTTTACAGTACATGCAGATGGGGTCAGAGATGAGTTTGGCATAAAAAAAAAAATTTCGTGAAAATGTAGATAGACGGTATTGAATATAAGCCCTCGATATGTAGAATATAAAACAAATTTACATGAATATTCTTTTTGTAATATTTGGCACAAAGCAACAACATTTATCATCGCTGTCTGAAGCCCTTCTTGTAAGTGAAATATTATAATTAGGTTGTTCACAAGAGGTGTACTTTAGAAAATGTTTCGTGTTTTGTATAGTCATATCGAAAATAGAGATGGTAAAATTGTATTTTAAAATATACAATAATGGATTAATAATGTTTAGTATACACGCTGAAAAAAAACGGAATTGCTTAGTTATTATACAACTACATAAGTTTCAAGTTTGTTTTACAAAGTTATAGTAAAATTTTTACAAATTTTTGTAGAATATATACAAGCCTAGTAAAAAATTTCTAAGAAAATTCATATATTTTACAAGAAATTTGTAAAACTAAGTTGAAACTTATGTTGTTGTATAAATACTAAGCACTTCGGTAATACTCTCCAGTTTTTTTCTGCGTGTACTATGTTCAAGTGTGCCAGCAGAGATAAAACCCAACCCAAAATCTTCATCACATCGAAAATACCATCTCTATTTTTATAATACAACACATAGTACACGTTGTGAATACCTTTAATATCGTATATTGTTGTAAATTTCAAGAAAAAGAAACTTTGAGTGAACAAAAGAAACCAAGAGAAATAGAAGAAGGTATTTTTTCATCTTTATAACTATTTTTATTCTAACAACTGGTGCTGGCTGGATGGTGCTGTATTGGTAACACCACCACCATCCTCATCAGCAACGCCAATAGCAGCAACATTAATATGAACAACATCATCATCTATTGCTTATACGCCATTGGGAGCAGATTTAGAGGTTACTTATGTGTGATTTAAGTGAAGCACGCGCGAATATGGCGGTGATAATTCTTTAAAAATTGGAAATTGTTTTCCAATCGATTTCGCATTTAGCAAAAGCTCTTCTACTTTTGTATTATACGATATATGTATGTGTGTAAGGGTTATAACTTTTTTCATATTTTGAAAATATCGAAAATTACATGGCCAGTGGGATATAGCACAATATTTTTGGAAATAATTCGGCCATTTCTGACTTAGTGGTAGGATTGCAATGAAATTTGGAATACGCATAAGTGACGTAATATCGAGTTTACGATTTGGTTCTGAACCTTTCAAACACCGGGTCAGCAATATGACCACACAAAATATGTAATTTTCTGCATATACAATTTTAGTGCTAGCCATTTTGTTGTTTCTAATCCGATTTGCAAATTTTATATATTTATATTTTATAGAGATCGAACTTTAATTTTGTATAAAAACGTTTTGTTTCGCGTTTGCTATACGCAAATGGTTTATTTTTGAAAGGCATCTTTCATAATTATTTTTTATTTGTTTCTCAAATTATTCTTAAAACTGATTATCAAATATATTTCTAGTTTAAAAACAATTTGATAAAAACTTGAATTATATTTTATTTGCCTGAAGTAAAAAATAAAATTAAATAGAACACAACCTGTCTACACGCAGAGAAAAAATATGGTTGCAGTTTGATTGCGGTCACAAAACTATGTTTCCTAAAGCCATAAATGGTTTTTTTCAATTAAAATATTATTGTATCAACCATATTTCACCAATAATATGGTTGCTTTAATCATGTTATAGTAAAAATCTCTCTCCTTTTTTCGGATATCATATTGTTCTTTTGTCTACAATTATGGTATAGTATTTATTATCATGTTCATCTCTCTCTGAGTACAGCGATATTATAGTTGCGCCAACTATAAGATGATCAGTCTGTTTTTTATGAGCATCTTAACTCTTTTAGTATCATTCTTGTTTAAGATTTTATGAAACCAAGTTGTGCGATGCAGTCAGTCCGAACAAATAACATTAAACAAAAAGCCATAAAAATAGAAAAATAACCCAGCGGCGTTAATTGTAATGGTCGTCTTTTTAGTGGAAGAATGAATAATTCGGTAGTCTCAACTCGGGATGCCATGGGAGCATAGTCAAAAGATAAATTGACACGCATCCGTTAAATGAAGTTATTGTTTATTTTACATAAAAGTGATGTAAATTAAATAAAGGTGATGAAAAAAAGAGATTTATTTTCAAATTTGTTGAACTCATGCAAAACAAATTGTAAACAATTTTTTTTTTAAAAATATGAAAGAACAATTTTAACAAAATACACTTGATTTTAAGTCTGTATTACGATCTAATCATAATATTTTTGTAATTATCATGGTAATAAATGATGACGAAGTTCTTTTCCGTTATCATAATATTATAAATAAGACAATAATATGGTTATGGTGCAACTATTATGATTGCTACAAACACGTTATGATCGTTATAAATGTATTGTGAAATAGTATTCTTAACAATATTTTAATGCGTATTTATGCTGTAATCACATGTTCACATTTTATTTATTTTTCCTGACAAAATAAGATTTGTGGCTGTTTAGACACTAAAATAAAAAAAAATTATGTAAACTTCGCATAGCGACAAAATAATGGCTTATGTAACTCCATAATAACACAAATCTTATTTGTCAGCGCAAAGGCAATTTGATTACTTAAATTATTTTACAAAAAGTTTATTTAAATGTGTAAAATATTTAAATAAACGTTTGTACAACAGAATGCTGGAAAAATAATGAAGGAATCATACTATCATAATTTATAAACATTTCAGTAACCATAGTAACATGGTTGTCGCAATCATAAATCCAAAAATGTATGCTGCTCTGCGAAATATTTGCCCCAACCATGTTTTTCTGTGCATGTACGCAGTCCTCGAAGTTTAATATTAAACCTAATATTTCCATTCGAAAGTGACTAGAGAAATATAAAAGACGCATAATAAGCAATTCGCCTTTTTTATAAGCCTTATAAGCTGTTTTATTATATTTTCCAATGATTTCAAAATCTTTTTCAATTTGAACTCAACCGCGAGATTTGCTTTATATAGAGTGATTTGAAAAATACATTTGATATCATGTTTGTCTGTTATATTTGAATTTTTGTAAATTCAACTGAAACACTGTTGTATTCAAATTAACTATTTTTGTAAAAAATTTTATTGAAATAATTGGACAGTCTGATTCAGAAAATTGAAAATTTACAATGTCGTTATGATTTTTAGAAAACACACTCATTTTCTCTACCACGCCTTTCACAATTAAATAAAATTGCATATTAATTATAGTATTAATTGCAATTGTCTGAAAAAGACGTTAAAATTCAAAATCAAACAAAAATGAAACTTTGCTCTCTGGCAATTCTTCCATAACTACGTAAGCGACATCTATCGAATATACAAAGAATATATCATAGATATGGCATCACTTACAACATATGGGAAAACAGTGGACATTAGGGTGAGGTAAGTTTCGAAAAATAGAACTGCTGTGTTGTTGGAGTTGTACTTCTGAGATTACGTATGCAAGAACAAAAACACCGTGTATTGAATAAAACTACACTTAGGATATTATGTTGGTAAAGACGACTGCAATTGTAGTCAAAAACAAATGAAATTTCATTTAAAGAAAGGACGACTTACATTTCATTAAATTCAACTAACATTGTCATTTGTTTTTTAATGTTCAAAAAATGACTAACAATTGTAGTAAAACTGAACCACATGGTAGTAAAAAATAAACAAACATTAATTTATTTTTATTTTTTAAATAACAAAAAACAACTGTAAAAAATTAATGTAAAATCATAAAACAGTCATTTGATGTGAGTTGTTTTTTTAAATGAACTACAAGGTTAGTTAAAAATTTTATTTGTTCTACAAATGACTTATATTTACATTAAAAATAATGAAACTGTATTACAACTCAAACAACGACATATTTTTAAAGCAGAAGTTCCCTGAGTGTAGTTTTAATCACAACAAAACTCGACCTGACGATAGCTAAGTGCGCTAAAGCACTCTGTCTAACGTGTAGTAGTGCATGTGGCATTAGAAATCAGTTTATCTATACCACGGTCAGTGGTTGCACAGAAAATTTCATATCGACGCAATAAAAAAAAAACATAACAAATATAACATTATTCAAATAAAAAAAATAAATTAAAAATTTATCTAACTTTAACTTTTTTAACTTTTTTTAGAAAAAGTTAAAAAATATATATCTATGTTTTGTAATTGATGCTTCATTTGAAAAAAAAACTTTGCATATAACTTTATAAATAAACTTAAATCGGTAACAGAAAAGAAATTGCTAAAATAAGCACAAATTTTCGTTAAAAAATTTTAGATTCCAAATTTCAGAAGGACAGATTTTTATTCGCGATAAAATATATTTTCTCTACTAATATTTAGCACATTAAGTTGTTTCATTCAATGAACTAAAATTTAGCTCAATATACGAATCAATTTGTAGGTTCAACAGATTTATTGTTATCTAACTAATATCAACAATCTTATTTATATTTAGTAAAAAAAATCGGCAAATTTTAGCATAATGCTATAAACAAATGCCGTACTTATTATTTTGGACACGACAGCAACATAGTAAACAGCTGTTTTTTATACAAATGAATTTTTATTTCAGTAATGCCAATTACATTTTTTTTGCGTTATTAAAATAGAACAACATGCATGGTTGTAGACACGTATAAAAAAAGTTGACTTAAAAATACAATTACTTTTTTATAATACATTATTATAACGTAAAAATAAATTTATCTAACCGCTCTTGAATATTAATGCAATTATAGCATTTTATGTTGCAACGTTTTTTGTGTTTAACAATATAAGATATTTTTAAGCACTAATTTGTTTTTGTTTTGTAACCAACAAAAATTGAAATTATCCTAAGTTGACTACAGCGGCAAAAGTAGTCGGGTAGCCGTGTAGCTGTGTTGGTGCCAAAATAATCGTTTTCATATAAACGTGTGTATTTTATTTTTGACAGGCTGTAGTCGTGTAGCTGCAGTCGTCTATGTGTTTTATAGCATAACTGTTTGCAAATTTACTTATTTTCAGTGCACACATTGTATTATACTATTTAAGAAAAACATTTTAACGAAAAAGCCTTTAAAAATTGGTTTCGTTGCCGAAGGTTTTTGTTCCGAGTCGACTAAAACGATTGTCTATGTGCTGGCTTTCGAGTCGTTTTCAAAACGCACAATTTTTTGAAAACGCATCATGTGGAAATCGGTGTTCTTAAAAACGCTCGTTTTTGTATATTCTAAGTTTTGTTCCAAAACAAAAAAAAAAGCTTAAAAATATAATTTTATGTATTATATCAAAAAAAAATCTTTTTTAAAAATACATGCAATTTGAAGAGATTATTTTTATTTTAAATTAAAAAAGCTATTAAATGATTGCTTTTTCACTTAAAATAAATAAAAAACATTTCAAAGAGATTTTTAAGAGATTTTTAAAAGTCTTGTTTTCAATTGAAAAAGCTATTAAAAGATTGCTTTTTGAATTAAAATAAATAAAAAACATTTCAAATTTTGAATGTGTTGTTTTTATTATTTAACAAACCTTTCTAAGAAAAAATGCACATTCTATTTACTTTCGACATGGTACAACTGCTCGATTTAAAACGAACAAAAAAATTGCGATATCGGAATATGGCACACTTAATCTTGCGGTTTCGTTTTCTGGCACATTCACGGATATTTATTATAAAAACAATATTGTCCATAAGGTAGTGCATTGTAATTTTCTCGCAACAAAAAAGTTATACCCCTAATGTATATATTTTTGTATGTGAACGAATTATGTTTTGTTTGTTATTTTATATTTCTTTATCTACCATACCGCCATATGTGTAATATGTTTTTGTATTCATATATTTTGTAATATTTTTTTTCGAAATATTTATTCTACATATTGAAGGGATGGCTAAAAATCTGTATAAATTTTATATTCTGTTGGATATTTGTATTTTTTTATAAAAACTTAATTCATATTGAGCGAGCTTACATGTTTTTTGCTGCTATTTTTGATTATTGTAAAATAAAAGTGTTTTGTGTTTTTTTTTTATTATTTTCTACTTGATTGACTTGTATTACAAGAGGATTTTAATATGAAAAAAGCGTTACTTTTAACAGATTACCAAAAATTTATTGAGATTTTATGAAAGTGTTTTTTTTTTGTAGATATAACTTGAAAAAAACTCCAAAGTTGATCATGGGATTCATTGGAATTGAAATTATTGTTGTTAGAAATTTTAAATTGAATGCATTGCAATCATTTGATTTCTAAAACTTAAATTACATTTGAGTTGAATAATTATACACACAGCCACAGGGAAATACAGGGAAATTTCACACGCCATGATGTACAACTACACTCACAATATTTTTTCCGTAAAGACTACTAAATATACACATTAAATTAACTGAAAGTCAGTTAAAAACAGGACTACTTACTTTTCATTTAAAACAGTTGTATTTTTTAGTTTATTTTCAACTATTGAATATTACGGAAAGTCCGTTTTCTTTTTGTCGAATAACAAACACAACGTTAAAAAATATATTTCATTGGTCATTTAACTGTATATTCCATTGAAACAACTTTACCGAATAAACTTTTAAATAACTGTTGATTTTTTATTGAAAAGTTCTTGTGAGTGTACATGTGTTTGTTGTTTTTTTTTTTTTTTTTGTACACTGATGCGTATGAAATTTCTTTGTATATTAATTGCTGGAGCCGCGCATGCTGAGGCAACAATTAGGCTTCTTTCGAGCTAATTTAAAAATGGATTCAAATATTATAAATTATATAATTCAGAGATTCAGATTCGCTTTTACCCTACACTAATAGAAATAATCCTGCAAATATGGCAGATAAAGCTATTGAAAATTTGTTAGAAATAAAGTTGCAGAAAAAACTGCTAAGATTACCAATTTTTGTTTGTTAAATATTAATAAGATAAGAGCACTCAGAAAACAGCCTTAGTTGTTGCCACCGAATTTGTTGCCAATCGAATTGTGACGGTTGCTGCCACTATCTTCATATAAAATTATATTTTTAGTCGTGAAAGCTAATATTCAGTTGTCTCATTCAAACTAATTATTATTGCCAGGGACCGGAAGTTCATGCAAATGCATGTTTTTTCCTTTAAGTCTGAGCACAGGGTAAACAAAATATCTTTGCGAATCAAAGAATTTGTGTCAAAATGGCATCGATTTGTTAGTGCATATTTTTGCATATATTGCTAAAAATGCATATTTTTGCGTATTTCGCTTTTAATGCATATTTTTATAGAATTTTCTTTTGTATTTTGCATTAAATGCATATTTTTATTGCAAGTTTTTCTTAAATTGTATATTTTTATTGTATTTCGTAAAAAATTCACTTTTAATTTTATTTTTTTAAAGTAATTTTAACAGCCTTTGCAGTGAATATATAAAATAAGCCATGTAAAAAATATTATGTGAATTTTCGTATTATATATAATTATAACATTTAATTGTATTATATTCGATCTAATCTGATACAATAAGATACAATTTGATACAATTTGATCTAACTTAATGAATTTATATATAGGTTGATACAATTGTATCCGAATTTCGTCTTTATCCAAATGTATCAAATTATGTATAATGTGACACATTTACTTCTAATTATATACAATTGTATACAAATATGTGCAATGACTTGAGATATATGTAATCATATTTAGATCGATATATAATTATATATTTATACGTATTGCACTATATGAAGTGTAATATAAAGAATGCTATTTGATATATAATTTTATATGAATATATATTTTGCCATATATCATTATAAATAACTGTATAAATAAATATTTAGCTTTATTAAAACTTTTTTTTTACCAAGTAAAAAAAGTTTTGATATAGTTATATATTACTTTATACAGTTATTTATAATGATATATTTATAATGATATATTGTAAAATATATATTCATATAAAATTATATCTCAAATATATATTTATATCTGTCTTTATATTACAATTTATATATATACTATATATACTATATATGATTACATATGCCGCATGTAATTGCATATATTTGTATACAATTGGAAGTAAGTGTATCACATTATATAAAATTTGATACATTTGGATGAGGATAAAATTCCGATACAATTGTAACAAACTGTATATAATTTTATCGAATTGTATCTAATTGCTTTAAATAATGTCAAATTGTATCAGAGTATATCTAATATGATACAATTAAATGTTCTCATTTTTCGTATATGAGTATATCGGAGTATATCTAATATGATACAATTAGATGTTCTCATTTTTCGTATATAATTATATATAATACGAAAATTCAGAAAATATATTTTTCCTTGAGATGAAATAATTCACGTTTTACTTTAATTTTCTTCGAAACTATCAAAACTCCAGTTAAGACTTTTAGAAAACAATTTGGAAAAAATTAACATTCACCCTTTGACTATCGTTGTACACTACAGTGTATACATTTTTAAAAACACATGATAATGAAATAAAATTTATACTTTAGTTTACATATGTTTATTAGGATATTGGTCGGGAAGAAAAAAAAATCTTTATATACACAAACTGTTGATCAGGGAAAAAAAAACTCCAGTTTTTTTAATCAGACTTTATCTCCGAAAAAGGGACGTTTGGTGTACCTCCTAAACTAGCCAAGCTAGTTGTTCAAAATTTGACACGCATATTCATTTAATGATCAGAACAAAATAAAACAAAGAAGGTGTCATATATGCAAATGTTTTTCTTTCTAATTTAGGGAAACTGAAGTAAAATTGAAATATATCCAGAAACAAAAAGTCGGTAGTCAAAGGGTAAAAAAAAAATAAGTGTATTTAAGCGGCATTTCTTTTTAATTTTGATTTTTATCGATTATTGTTGCGATTATTGTAGAAATAGGTCTAAAAGTTTGGTGGTGCGAATTTAAGAAAACTCAGATATAAAACTCGGAATCTCGGAGTAATTGGCTGTCGCTCTATCCATTACAACACAAACACTAAAAATATTGAGTGCTAAATTTGAATTATTTTATTTGAAATATTTTCTTAGGAAAACGAATATTGTTCGAAATTAGTTTGCTATTACTAATCATTAGATGCTTCTATAAACAATGCAATCCACTATTCGGTTAGTTCTACTGAAACGTTAATTAATTGGGAAACGACAATATTTTAACAAATTTGATAGATTTTTATTCTCATAAAACAATCTAAAGAATAAACTTTGAAAATTTCACTTTATTTTTTAATTTTTGTGTTCAATAACATTTAGCAAACCTTTTGCAGATTAATTTGTTACTTTAAATTAACTAAAATTAAGCTCAAATATAACTAAATATTTGTAGATTCAACAGTTCTTTTTTGCTATTCTTATCTTAGTGATATTAAGCAAAAATAAATCAGCTAGTTTTAGCAGTTTTTTGTGCACTGTTTTTTTCACTAATTTTTAGTAGTTTTTTTTGCTGCTCTCTTTCTTTTAGTGTTAGGGTAGGTTAGGTCGAGAAGGGGATTCGGAGAAGGGAAAATACTTCCCTAATCCGACTCAAGTCCCTGAGGACTTGCACTTAAGCCAGAAAGTCGGCTTGTTGTGCGCTTTAAAAAATCGGTCCTATGTCACCTTTCTACCCCAGGAACACCGTCGCACTGACGAAACTCCTCAACTTCTTCCATCCTATGCCCCAAAGATCCCCCAATGTGGATATTGGTTCACTGGATAGTATTTCGACCCGGGTCCCGGAAAATTCCGGGCATTCACAGAAATAGTGTTCCAAGGTCTGCTCGTCCTCCCCACAGGCCCTGCACACTTCCGAGTCCTCCCTACCAATAGTGGAGATGAGCCCTAAGTGTCGAGTGTCCCGAGAGGATTCCATCAAAAGACTCAGTTCCTTCCTACTGATATTCAGAATTTCCCTCGTCTTGTCCTTGTCCGGGTTGCCCCAGAGAATACTCGTAGTCCTGCCAACACCCGCATTTTCCCAGATGGTCCTATGCATGGTGTCAGCCCAGTCCACCAGCTCCGCCTTGAGACCTCGAAAAGGTTTAGCGTTCCCCAAAGTGACTAATTCCAGGGAAGATCCTCCCCTAGCCAAAACATTAGCCACTTCGTTCCCCGCTATACCACAGTGTCCCGGCACCCATATAATCTCAATGCGTCCCCGTGCAGAGAAAACGTTAATTTCCCCTTTACACCTGAGTATCGTCATTTATTCCACAGAGTCCGTAGATAAAGCCCGGATAGCCGATTGGCTATCCGTGAAAATCACAATATCACCGGTCAAGCCCATGATATTCACCTGTTTAATACACTCCGTAATCGCGGTGACCTCCGCCTGTAGTACGGTATTATGGTCAGGAAGACGGAAGCATTTGCGTACATTGAAGTCAGCGTCACAGAAGCCCAGAACCGTTTTCCCATCCAGTTTTGATCCATCCGTGTAAAAGTGGATCCCCGGATGGTTCCCCAAGAAGGTCCCATTTAACCATGGTTCCCTGTCGGGGATTAGTACTATACATATTTAACAAACATGAAAGTAAAAATAGGTAAACATTTTTTTTTAAAGCACTTTCTATAAAAAATGTCGAAATCAAATAGATCCTTGTATGGTAAAATTATCACTATTTCATAACCGGTTTTGATACTTTTATTCCCAAAAAAGTTTTAAAAATATATATCAAGCAATCTTTCTTATTACTCATAAAAAATTAATTTTTTTCTGTTCTCTTTTTAAATGTGTAGGTTTTTCATTTTTCAATATTTGTTTGCCTGATTTAGTCACGTTGTTCTCTTCTCTGATAATTGTCTTTTAGTACGATGGCGTATGAGTTATATAAAATTGTTTTTGAAATCACTCATACGTTTAGGTGTTCTCCATTAATTTGCGTCATACATATTCATTGTGCTTGTTAACTTGAAGTTCTTCTGTTTATACAACATTGGGAAGTTAGAATATACTTTTTGTATTAAAATATCCTAGCAGTAGCAAAATTAGTACACTGTGTTTCATAGCTATAACGCCAATGTTTTTTTTACATTTTTTTCTTAAACTACTGAATCGCTCGCTTTGGTATCTTCGTAAGATTAGCTCACGTGTGTTTTTTTTATTGATGTTCTTTTATTTGGTAAATTATATAGTTGTCTACTGTTTCATAAATATAATATAATTTAAAGAAAATTTTAACAATAAGCCGAAAGTGATAAAAACTTAAGATTTGATTTGATTGTAGTTTTGGTTCAGTTTCGGTTAAAAACATACATTTTCCATGAGTTTATTCCAAAATCTGTCCTTATACAAAATGTTCATAAATTCAACCAAATCAAAGTCGAGACCTGATTTTTTCTCAGTAAGTCTTCTTACATCTAGTAAGAAATACAAACAAATTGTGATAGAAAAAATTAATAACATATTATTGTTTTTTCGGCCAAATCGGATTCGATTCTTATGGCTATAAAGGCCTGAATTAGAAGAAATTCTTCAACAAACAAACAAACAAATTTCGAGGGAACTTTTATTCACGATTGCAATTGAGTGAAAAGGGCAAATAATTCGAGGGAAAAATATTCACGATAGGGGTGAGCGTATATTTTAAGGACTAGTCGAATAGGCAGGCATACCTACCAGAGAACGGTTTTGAGTG
The DNA here is from genome assembly GCA_021234595.1 of Delia radicum. Classification (NCBI taxonomy): domain Eukaryota; kingdom Metazoa; phylum Arthropoda; class Insecta; order Diptera; family Anthomyiidae; genus Delia; species Delia radicum. The sequence continues at coordinate 156,593,930 of CM037851.1, read as the reverse complement.
CCTTATTTCATGCTTTTGAATGCAATCACAAAAAATGAGTACATTGTTGTCAACTCACATCATTTCAATAAAGCGACAATCGACATAATTGAGAAAAGTAAGTGTAACGAAAACCATGCATTACATTGCTTGTCTAGTGTTAACCTCACTTAACACTCACGAAAACAACGAATACACAACGATTGGTATGAATGGTCTCAATGTTAAATGAATAAAACGTTAACAAATTTTTTTGTAGAACATATTACTGTATTAAGAAAATTAAAAAATGTTATACATATTTCATGTTTAATAAGATTAAACAAAAATTTTTACATATTTCATGTTGAATAAAACTAAAAAAATTATTATTTTTGCTACAGGTCAACGAATACTACGCGAATGTTGTGATTGATTTCATGTTATTCATGTGTCATCATTTCATTTCATTGCTTGACATGTAACGGCATTATAAAAATGAATGTTAAAAAGGCATTCAACAAAAAAAAAATAAATGGAATAAACAGCATAGGCTGTTGTTGTTGAATCAAACCAATGCAAAAGCAATGAACCTACCAACACTGTTACCAGATATGAACCTACCAACACTGTTACCAGATAAGGCGATTTTACTCTGTATTGAAGAAATAAATATTTACTAATTTTATAATAAATTATAAACACATAAATTTCATGCTGACCTTTAGCAAGATTTCTTCTTTATAAAATTTCCAAAACTTTGTTATTGAAAATTACGATTTTTTAACTTAAAAAAATTTTAATATCCTATTATGAACTCATAATTTTTTTTAAAAACTAAATTTATAAATCTGTATGCGATATTTTCTTTCAATTTCTTCTCTTTTCATTAAGTTTAGCGGACTGTGCTTAAATTGTAAAAAGAAATGTATGTTATATTTTTGTACTTTTTTGTGTGGAGATTAATGTATAAATGTAGCGACATGCATGCATGTATGTGATAAATTTTTTAGCCGTGTTATTAAAATGTTAGGTTTTTTTTTTTTTTTGTAATTTTTTATCGTTATTAATTGATAGCAATGAAAAAGTGGTGTTAAACATTAATAATTCCCTTAAAAATGCTTAAACAAACGACCTAAATAACGATTGAACGAAATTGTCAAAAATCGATTGAACTAGAAGAGCGACCTAGTTCATTGATATCAATTGAACTAGAAAGAGCTCTCACTCAAACGAACTTGTGTTCCCCAGTCTAGATCGAAATAAGCGTAACATGGTTTTTCTCTAGCAAGATTTCACGAATGAAAAAGTGAAAAATTTGTATTATCAAGTTCCCAGTCTAGAAAAGCATTACAATGACATATGGGACATTATAACAAATAGAAAAATATGTGGTTATATATATGCTTATCAGTATGAACGAAAATAATGAGTCTAAAAATATATTTAAAAAAAACTATATTTAATAAAAAAATATTTTTATTAGCAAACATTTTATTTTAAAATAAAATGTGCCCACACGGGACTCGAACCCTGGCCTCCAGGTTGTCAGTTAACCGCTCTACATGGAAAAAACTAAACTTATAAATCTGTGTGTGATATTTTCTTTAATTTCCCTAATTTTAGCGAACTCTGCTTAAATTGTAAACATTTTTTTGTATATGTTTGTACCCTTTTTTTTTGAGATTTATGTATCCATGTAATGACATGTAATACTTGATAGATAAAAAGATAAATGAAAAACCGTATAAACCCACAACTTTGGCGAACAATATTTACTTTTTATTACACTCAGGGAACTTCTGCTTTAAAAATATGTAGTTGTTTGGATTGTAACACAGTTTATTTTTTTATAATGTAAATGTCAGTCATTTGTAGAACAAATTTTATTTTTTACTAACATACAAATCATATCAAATGACTGTTTTATGATTTTACATTCATTTTTTACAGTCGTTTTTTGTTATTTAAAAAAATTGAACAAGTAAATGTTTGTTTATTTTTTTACTAACATATGTGGTTCATTTTACTACAATTGTTAGTAAATTTTTGAACAGTAAAAACAAATGTTAGTCGAATTTAATGAAATATTAGTCGTCCTTTCTTCAAGTGAAATTTCATTTGTTTTTGACCCCAATTGCTGTCGTCTTTCCCACATAATATCCTTAGTGTAGTAAAATCTGCGTTGAAAATAAAATTAGACTTTTTGTCACAGAGTTTGTGTATTTTTTTACAACCTGCTCTCATTTATAAGGCTACCCAGCAAAACTTTGGAAATGGGTGCGATAAAGTAATGCATTACCGTGTAATGTGTACTCCTTACCTGCATCATGATTTTCCAACAAGAAGTAATGAGTTACCGATAATTGAACATTCATGGATTAGCTTGTAATGATACCTTATTACGTATTACATTACTTTAAAACATAAAATAATTACTTACCGATCATAAATTCAATAATGCATGAATTATAAACGTAAAGTAAGTATTAATATATATTTTTGAAAATCTATTTATAGACACATTACTTTGTAATTTTTTGTAAGCATGAGGGATGGTATATATTTTTGATATCACGAACGAAAACACGAAGCACAACAACTCATCTACATGTTAAGCAATAAAATATTGTACGTATCGATAGCTCAGTTGGTAGAGTTCTCGCCTAACTAATTGTTAAATATCAGAGACCCCAGGTTCGAATCACAGCATGACCACGTTATTTATTTATTTAATAAAAAAAAAATATTTATTTAATTAAAAAAAAAATATCTGTAAAAAAAAATTTTTATGCATTTTTTTATTTATGAAAATATATTTATAGACACGTTACTTTTTTCCACCATGTAACCATATAAGTAACCAGTTACTCTACCCCCTACAAGGTAATGAGTCCACCCATTACTTTTAGGCTCATCGCTTGTAAAATTCATCAGTGAAGTAAGGTGTAATGTAATGCGTGAAGCCCTATGGCGATACAGTACTTTACCTAAGATTGGGTAATGTGTGGTTTTGCTGGGTAGTTCAGTGATGTTACTATATAGTTCTTGTACTGATATTCTATAAGATATTTTTGTGGTGCAATCTTTAATATATTTTAATTTGGAGAATTTCCATTTTTACCCGGATTTATTTGTGTCCCAACCAAAATTTACCAATCTGTATCAATCTATATAGCAATTCCATTTGCCAATAATAATGTTGTACAAGATGTTCCAAAAAAGTTATGAAACCATATTTATTATATTGGAAAAACATTTAATTTACTCTTATAGAAGGTTTTGAGTTAAAAATTTGCGTCTAAAACACCATATCCATAGATTTTAAGCAATTTGTAGTTTTGTACCATATACTTATTTCATATGAAGATATAAGAATTTTATACAGCTTTTTCTTATAAATTTGCGACAAAAAAGGAATAGCCAAGAAAATTGTGTGTTTTTATTGAGGGCTTGCCCAATAATAATAATAATTTTTCCCATAAAATAAATAATTATTTTTTTGTCAACTTTATGGACTAATAACGGATAAGTGGGACCAGATTTAGTTTTATCGCCCTCCACATTTTTGTAGCCATGATCCATCCTTACACACAGAGAAATAAAGTTAGTACACGATATTTACATTACATTTCTGAATATTTTTGGTGTTGTAACTAAAATTAAGTTGTTGTGAAAACTAATGTTCAGTTGTACCAACAGACTGAAATTCGTAATAACCGAATTTGAGTCGTAGTAACCCAATTTTAGTTGGCAAACACCTAAATTTTTCTCTATGTGTACAAAGTGCCTTCGGACACAGTTACACTATATTTTACTGGATAATTATAAGCGCCAAAAACGCTTGGGTAAGCATACTTTTCTGTGGTCGTCAAAGGGTTAAAAATCAAGGTAAACATATTATGGAAATTAACAGAAACATCGAAAACATTGTCTCTTATATGTATTTCACCAATATACTTTGTTTCAGAAAGATTTTAAATTGAAAATTTACTTTGACAAAAATTATGTGTGCTGGGTGGGCTTATTTGATGACCACCACTGTATACGGACCTGCCTCTGGCCAGATTCGGTGATACCAATAACACAGATTTTAAGCGAAATTTTAGCATACGTTTTACGACTTACATGTACTGTGGCATTGTCTTGTTGGAAAATTAATTCTTCACGCTAAGAAAAACCATGTCCACAAAGTTTGAATGAAAAATTCCCAGCCATTAAATATTGGGCATGAAAGGGCTTAGCATCCACCTTCGAAATTTTATTTTGAGATATATCGTGGTTCGTTTGGTCTCTCCAATAGCTATTAAAGCCATCTGAACCATCAAGATTGAACTTTTTCTTATCAGAAAAAATAACCTTGGTACAGACATCATCTTTTGGAGAGTAATTATCTGGGAATCATTTAAGGGCCTACTTATGGTTGATTTAGACACATTTACCTTGCATTCATCGATTATCTGAGTGAGACTCTTCATTGAGTTGCTGGCATAGTTGAGTATTTTGTGATTATTTTACGCCAGTCCCGTTTATTTTTATTTTTACCATAAGCACTCGAATTATCTGCGAAATTTGTGACAACCACATGTGAACGTTTTATTTTTTCTAGCAATTTTCCGAAAACTTAGGCCACTTTTTAAATAGGCTGAACTTTTCCCTTTTTCAAAATCACTTAAATATGAAACACGTGGCATTTTATTGCAAATTGATTAAAATTGCATAAAAACAAAAATAATTCTTCAATTTTTCTTTATTTGCTATTCTTTTTTGCTTACCGTTATATATAATTATAGTTAGGAAACACTAACAAAATATGATAACACAATTGTTCTCTTAAATCAATTAAGTAATCTCTTAAATTTTACACAATCAGTTATCACACTCTTAAAAACAGCAAAAATCATTGTAATTATAGTTGCGTAACGCAGTGTATATGTAGTGGTATAAGTGGAATACTAGGCGTATGATAATTATTTATGTGTCTTATTCACAACAATCATACGCACTGATGTTTCTTCAAACACTCATACTTTAATTTAGGTATTGAAATTATCTGCTATAAGCAATTAATTGAATTTTATATTTATTTTGTTATTCCTCTGACCTTATAAAGAAAATGTGCCCAAATTTAAGTTTATATAGGTACAGGAAACCCCATTAAATGTGTATATGAAACATTTTTATTAGCTCTAAATATTTAATGTTAATAAAACATGACACCATTTTGTATACATTGTGGCCATTTTTAGTAATATTGACCTAAAAACTCATAAAACCACAGAAAATTATAATCAAAAAAGTAAATAACATCCATGTTACCAACAAACACATGGCCAAAACAATAAAGTTTATGGTCGAAAAAAATAAAAAAGAAAATAAATAAAGTAATAGGAATCAAATAAAGTCTCCGAAAAAAAGAAAACATGGAGGTGGAGTTAGAAACTTTCGTACGTCCATATATTTTTATATAAATAAAAATTTTATATGAGAATTTTATATTACGTTTCGTGGTCTTATTATGGCTTTTTAATGTTATGGAAAACCCAAAGAAACGATTAGAAATGTTACCGGTTGCTTGCCTGGGCGGAATTGTTTCGTTGGTAAGATGGAATGAATGTTGTTTCATAAAATGAAAATCATTAAAAGCGCATTTGTCATATGTACTATAAATGTAGTAAAACGTACAGATTGCTAATGTGGGTTTGTAGACGAATGGGCATAAAGTAGAGATCTAAGGTGGTTAAAATAAAATCAAATATTATATTTGTATAGGGGAATTTGTGCATGAAAATCACAACAAATAAAAATGTCATAAAATTATTTAACGATCAATTTTTTTTTTGTCTATTCTTTAACCCTCTAACTGGCAAGCTCGCCTCTAGGCGGAGTAATTTAAATTGGCCATACATATGTCAAATGAGTGTTTTATAATAAGAAATTAAGCTACTTCGATAGCAAACCAAATTTACAAAATAATTTGTGAAGCAAATTTTTGTGGAGAGTTCATTATTGGGAAACGAGAAATTGTTAAAGTTAAAATTTTGTAAAATTTCAAAAAATAATATTGTGAAATGAACACAAATTTCAAAAATCACAAAATCATATTTATGTCATCTAGAATCCGATGATAGTAAACAAATATACAGGATTCTCATAGGATACCTCTAAAGGAAATCGTGTTCATTTTGAAAACGTATGGACGCTTTTTACTAAATTTAGCAGAAAGTTTATACTTAGTAGTAGTAACAAAGCCTTTAAGTTTGATCAATTTATGTTAAAGTTATGGTGCTTTTTCGCTCAATTTCGCGTTTTTTTCTTAAAAATCGGGTAATTTTTGGGCTGTAGCTGCATATTGGTAAGAAGAATAATTTATGTATAAACTTAATAATTTTTATGGATTAATTTTTGAGATTCACTCTAAACCTATTTGTTGCCATATCACCCAAAGTAGGCGATGAAAAAAAAATTGGTAGAAGAACATATTGTATACATATTTTCGTGCCGAACACATGTTACACATTTTTATTTTATTTATTTATTTATTTATTTGATATCCTATACACAAGACTATAGGTCTTATATTGCAGTTTAGGACTGAGCAAGTGTTAAATACAATAATTCGTTAAATATATATAAATATTACTACATTAATGCACATACAATACAATATTAACCAAAGAAAAATAATAAAAAAGAAAAAATTTCAAATTTTAATAATTATAAGAAAACAAGTAAAAATTAAACAATAGAACAATAGAAATATCAAAAAAGAAGAAAAAAAAAAAATAATATAAAAAATAACTGTTTACAAAATTGAATAAATTTGAAAAATCAAAAATAAAAATTGAAATTATAAAAAAAAATAAAAATAAAAGAAAAAGAAAAAATTTAAATTTAAATTTACATAAAAAACAAAGAAATACTCGAAATGGTTTAAATATAATTAAATGTTTTTTTTTTTAAATATTTATATCACAAAGAAATCTTTGCATCAACAACACAAATATTACATGGGATAATAAAGTTAAATATCTCGGTATTGTTCTAGATACAAAAATCAACTTCAGTCGTCATGTTTCCTACGTAATAGACAAGTTAAATAACGTAACAAGACTATTGTACTCGTTTATAAACAGAAAGTCTACATTAAGCCAACGTAATAAACTCATTATTTTGAAAGCTATTTTTATGGCCATATTATATTATGGAGCCCCAGTGTGGCATGATGTAGCAAATTGTCATATTCAAAAACTTCAAATAAATCAGAATAAATTGCTAAAAATGATATACAACCTACCACGCTACTATTCCACACGACGATTGCATTCTATTAACGATATTGCTATGGTTAAAGACAGAATTTCAAAACTCACAAATAACTATGATCTCAGGTGCCAAATGTCTGAATATAATCACATCAACCAATTAACGGTCTAAACGTAGCCTTAAGTTTTATCTTAACAAAACAAATTTTTTTTTTTCGCTTCATTAGGTTTTTGTTACTTTTTGCCTAAAAATGCATAAATTTTAACTATATAGTATAACAATTTTATTATTTGTAAAAATTTCTAAGTAGAAAGGTTTATATATTACCTGAACTCTTTATGAAACTATATTTTGTTTAATGTAAATATTTTCTCATGTTATGTAAAATAAAAATTGAATTGAATTGATTTTATATCATTGAAAATCAAACTAAATACATTATCAAATACATTATCTATCAAGAAAAATACCTAATAATGTTTTTTTTTAAATATAAGTGCGCTACTTATAGTTTGAGAGCTATGTGGAATTATGTTCCAGAGACCGATTGCGTAAATAAAGAACTGCCATTTAGAAATCTGCATGTGATGCTTAAATGTAAGTAGCCTTTTACCCCTATTTAGTGTTGAAAATTTTAATCTTGAGTAGAGATGTTCTGGTTGACGTGTATATATAATTTTATGCATAAAAAGTAAAAGTCTCGTTTTAACATAATTATCAAAATTAATGCCATAAAGAAGACTTGTAAATGACGAAATGTGGTCATATCTTTTTAGACCATATACGTAACGGACGATATTATTATATGCAACGTTCAGTTTTCTTTTGCTCTCATTATCGCAACTGGCAAATAATTCGCAACCATATAATAAGATTGGCATCAGATAGGTTTTGGCAAGAAGTTTTCTAATCTTAATTGGTGTACAGTACTGAGTTTGCCAAAGATTTCTCAACATTGAAAATGTTCGACCACAAGCATAATTAATATGGCTAGACCAAGTAAGCGTATTGTTAAAATAAATACCAAGATTTTTGGCAGAGTCTACAATAGCAATTCTTTGATTGTTTAAAGTAATGTTTGGCATATAATCGAGCTTTAATAATCTTTTCTTAATAATTAGGCATTTAGATTTATTAGGGTTTATTCCAAGGCCATTAGCAGAAGCCCACTCATAAATTCGACTTAGCTCGTGGTTTAAAGTTCTTACACATTGCTCAATCGCTGTGACCCTACAACTTATATAAAGTTGGACATCGTCAGCATACATTCTCACCTTGCAGTTTTCAAGTTTCCCTGGGAGATCATTTGAGTATATCATCGAAAAAAAAAGCTTAGGCCGGTTTGAGGGTTAAGTAAAAATTAAATCTGATGCAGAAAATTATATTAAACATGCGTTTGTTAAGGGTATTATACGATTTTTAAAGATTCAATTCATTTTAAAATGTAAATTATTTTGAAGGGATTTAAAATATTAGTGAAGATTATCAAATACCCTACTACCCAATATAAATGGTGGAAACGAAAAAAATGTACCATTTTAAAATGCGAATTGTTGTAAAGCTGTAATTTTATTTTATGGAATTTTAATGTTCCTGAATTCTCTGACGTGTAATTTGGATTACAGTATAAACTTTTTATACCTTGAGATAGCGTTCCGTTTTCTTTGCAGGGCCTGAAAATAATAGTTATTTTTGATTCTAAAGCAAAAAAAATCATATAGTGGTAAAAGTCGGAGAACTGATTCAATATTAATCGTTGTGCAGAGATCTTTCATAAAGCGTTATACTTTACATTTTTTTTTACAGAATAAAAAAAAAATAAAAAAAAAATATTTTTGAAAAGTTAAAACAAAAATAACAAACAAATTACCTTCATGGGAAGTTTTAATTACCATAAATTTAAAAACAAGCTGTTGCTTAAAAAATGAAAACAAAAAATAACTTTGATTTTTGACAAAAAAAAAAAAAAATTGAAAATCAAAAGATAATTTTTATTTTTGCCCAAAAAAATAAAAATTAAAAAATAACTTGTGCAGAAGTCTTTCATAAAACGTTCTGGTTTATTTTTTTTTTTTTTTTACAAAAATGCGTTTAAATAAAAAAAATTATTTTTCAAAAATTCATAACAAACTCATATAATTGTGAGGAATCCCGATAAAAATTACCTTCATGGGAATTTTTAATTGCCATAAATTTAAAAGCAAGAAAAGATAATAAAAGTGGCTTCAAAAATGAAAAAAATTGAATAATTTCAAAAACTATAACGGGTGATTTTTTAAGAGCTTTCGGATTTGATAAAAAAAAACACATAACATTTAGAGAAAAGTATGAAATCTTTACTTGAGTCGATAGAACGATCTATATAATTCAATGTTTAAAGATGATTTCATGTAAATGTGTGGCGGCCTTCGGCCGCTCTTAGGGGTTTTCCCCCCCGTAGAACGCGGCAGGCGGCTTCGCGAAATAAAGTTTTTTCTGCGTGCGATTATACGATTTATAAATTTAGTTTTATTTTGTGATATACTACTAAAAAAGATTAAAAAAAACTGTATTGATATACTAGATTAGATTAGATCAGAAGGCACTATGCACCGCGACCAATGTAAGTCTTTTGTGCTGCCTAAGATTACCTACAGATTCAAGCTACCTATAAAGCCAATTATCCTATTAGGCAAAATGTTCGTGATGTCGGAAGGCGAAATGAAGCGATCACCCAGAAACCTAAGTCTCCTATCACAGAGCCTGGGACATTCGCAGAGAACATGCTCCGAGGTCTCAGACACCATCTCGCAAAACCTACACAAATCCGTGTCCGATTGACCCTTCTTGTGCAGATGGTATCTGAGATTACAGTGTCCAGTTAAGTACGACGCCAGGGTCCTCAAACCCCCTCTTTCAAGCGACAAGAGTCGCCTCGACCCCCTACTGGAAAAAGAGATCAATCTTTTAGCCTGGCGCTGACCAGGAGAGTTTTCCCAGTAACTAGAGAATTCAGACTCTCTCCATGCCCTGAGCCTTTCCCTAACATACCCCGCAGGTATTCCACAGAATGGTTCAGGACCAATAAAGGGCTTTCGGGCCCCGCGGTTGGCAAGACAATCTGCCCTCTCGTTGCCCTCATGCCCCTCATGACCAGGAATCCACCCCAAGGTTAGAGAGTTGCCTCTACCGAGCCTATTGAGAGTCTGAATGCATTCCATGACCAACCCGGACGACACCTTATAGGCCATTAAGGCCCTCAGTGCAGCCTAACTGTCAGAAAGAATGTAGATGCGAGATCTACGAGTTCCCCTTCGCAGGCATTCCAATGCACAGACACAAATGGCCCAAATCTCCGCCTGAAAAATGGACGGATATTTACCCATAGGTAAGGCACGCTGGAAGCCTGGTCCGAAGACGCCCGCACCCGTGTTCCCATTCGACTGCTTAGAGCCATCAGTGAACCACACCTGAGAACCATCTTCCGGTTCCCAGGATTGATTGGTCCACATGTCTCTGTCAAACAATAACACATCAAAATATCTATCAAAGATCCACTCCGGTGACACTTTGTCCGCAACCTTAGAAATTGGGTCATCTATTAGGATTCGCGCGATCCTCATGTGACCCCTTAGGTCGCCTCCCCTCATGCCACCGAATTCACTTAGTCTAGAGGAACCCATACTGGCAACCTCCATTACAGAAATATGCAATGGCGGGATCCCCAGCATAACCCCCAAGGCATCCGTCGGGCAAGTTCCGCCGGCCCCTGTAATGCCAACACACGCAAGACGGTAGATTCTCTTAAGAGCCTCCCTTGCCTTACTCTGTTCAACTTTTGGCCACCATGCAAGGGCAGCATAGGTGATCATCGGTTTAACAATAGTATTGAACGACCAGTAGACCATTTGTGGCCTTAGGCCCCATGTTCTCCCGAAAAGCCTCTGGCAGGCATAATATGCCCTGGTGGCCTTCTTGGAGACGTGGTCAAGATGTTCGTTCCAGGTGAGGGAGCTATCAAGAGTCACTCCAAGATACTTAACACTGCTAGAGAAGCCAACCGTTACGCCCTCAACGACCGGCATAGACAGGTTAAGTTTTCTCCTTCTCGTGAATGGTACCAGGATTGTCTTCGACGGATTGACAGACAACCCCTTTTCCCGGCACCACGAAAGAGTGAAGTTCAGAGCCTGTTGCATACGCTCGGAGATGGTCCTGTCATCCCAACCCACAACGGAAATGACAAGATCATCGGCGTATCCATAGGTCCTGAAACCCAAGTCGTTCAGACCCTCGAGTAATTCATCAATGACCAGTGTCCATAGTAAAGGCGACAAAACGCCACCCTGAGGACACCCTCTGGTCGCATTCACGGTCCTACAAGTAGTCCCTATTCCGAACGTGTTTATCCTAGTGCGGAGCATCTCCAATGTCCAATCAATTATGATTGGAGGAATGCTCTTCCTAGACATGGATACCCTAATCGCATCGTAGGACGTGTTGTCAAAAGCGCCCTGTATATCAATAAATGCACAAAGGGCAATGTTCTTTGCCTCCAGTGCCCGTTCTATTGTTGTGACAACATGATGGATAGCAGTTTCGGTAGACTTACCCCGTTGATACGCGAACTGTAGCTCATGTATCGGCTTTCGTCTGAGGTAAGTGTCCCTAATATACTGATCCAAGACTTTCTCCATTGTCTTGAGGAGAAACGAGCTCAGGCTAATTGGTCTGAAGGACTTGGGTAGCTGCTCAGACTTTTTCCCCGCCTTCGGTATAAAGACCACTCTAACCTCCCTCCAGGGTCTCGGTACATGTCCGAATAATAGACTCGATCTAAATATCCTAACCAGTTGTGGGACAATTAAGTCCATCCCTCTCTGTAAGAGACAAGGATAGATCCCATCTGGACCCGGAGATTTAAATGAAGAAAATTCATCTATCGCCCACTTTACCCGGTTCTCCTGAAAGATTGCACCCGCCAGGCGAACGTACCTACCTGTCAGGTTCGGGATTCTCTGAATCACAGCGGACCCGCAGTTGTCAACGCATCCTGGGAAGTGAGTATCGAGCAAGAGTTTACAAGTTTCAGTGGGAGATTCCGTGTATGAGCCATCCGGCCTCCTAAGAGTGCAGAGACCATTTGTATGATCCTGTGACAGGGCCTTTTGTAGTCGCACCGCCTCTGGAAGATCAGAGATCTTCTCACAGTAGTTGCGCCACGTGGTCCTTTTGGATCTGATATACTAAATATTATTAATCTTTTTATTTTAAAAAGGCTGAAAAAAAATCGCGCAATTTTTTTCCAGCCTTTTTACTATGTATTAATTAGGAATAAAGAAATATTTCAAAGTAATATATAATTTTGTTTTTTTTTTTTATTAGGGCCTTATTTCATTTTCAAAATGGGGCTTTACTGCATTACGAAATAAAGCCCCAAAAATTGGGGTGTTACTTCATTTTGTTTTGGGGTGTCGTTTCATTTGGTTGGGGGTTTATTTCATTTTTTTTGGGGGGTATTGTTTCATAATGAAATAAAGCCCCAAAAAATGGGGCGTTATTTCATTTTTGGTTTGGGGCCTTATTTCATTGGGGTGTTGTTTCATACCTCATAATCTCTAACCTACATTTGGTATCCAACTATTGTATGTGAATAAAGCGCATCAAAAAAAAGTGATAATTACTTGTGAAAAAGAGAAAGGATTAAGAAGAAGAAGCATTCTAGTTGAGAAATGAATTGTGCATTGGTATTAGTTAATTCTGTGTCTTCTTGTGTGTACGTAGTGTGACAAAACTCCACTTTAGCCACAGTCATCGCTGTGTCGACCGTGGCTCAACTCGTTAAGAGGTGAGATTACGATGCATAGCTTGATGCTAAGGCAGTGAGTTCAAATACCAGTACGACACCAAAAAATAAAAAGTTTTTCATATAGAGCAAATTAACAATATAAAATACTTTGTTCAATTGACACATTAATTAACCACTGACGAGTCGCAGGAGGGGGACGAAACTGCGGCAGTCTGGTGTATCCCTTGTGTCCGTAAAATTTTTCAATAAAAATGTTTTCTTCTTCCTGTAAAGAGACTAACGAAAGTTTTTTTAATTTTTTTTTTATTAATTAATAATCATATAATTACAAATTATATACTATTACCCTAACCGAGCACTCAAAATACCTTAAATTTAAATAATTTTAAGAAATTGATATAATAAAAATCATTTAAAAAGCATCAATACAGTTCGGTCTTAGACTTTGACATCATATTTAAATCTGTGAAATGTAATAAAAAACATAGTGCTTGTAATTGGTGGTAATATTGGTAAAAACAATATTGACATGAATTTTGCTGGTGGTACAGGCAAAACACAGGCTTTGCAAACAACATAGTGTTTTTCAGGTACAATATTAGTTGTACCTTTGGTAACTTTTAACACGGTGGATTTTACAAAAATATCAGTGGTTTGCCAGTACTATTTTTATTTGCATATTTGGCGATTTCTACCTGTGTATTTACCTCGGTAACATGTTACTCCTCACTTACATGTAAAGAGTTGTCAACAATTTTTAATTTAAACCTTTAATTTTTATATATCGAATATTCTGTTAAGTTTTCTTTGAACTTCTTTTATTTAATTCGTTTTCCTTTTAAAGGAGCTTGAGATCATTTATTTATAAATTATAATTATTTATTTTCAATATTTAGTCTCCACATTGGGTGACTTATTCGGGGAACAATTATTATTATTATTTGATTAAGAAAATTTTGTTTTAACAATTAAAAACTTATATATAACAAATTTTTTAAAAAGGTGGAAAACCAAAATATTTTCTACAGTTATATTAGTTTTTTGTTTTTATATACATCGAGATTATTTTTATGTTACTTTCAATTTATAACGAGCTTTCAACCTCCGTATATTTACAAAAATAAAGCAAATCAAACATATTAGCTAGGTTGATACTAGAAATAAGTAAGTAAAAATATCACAGAAAAAAATATTTAAAATCTTAACTAGAATATTGAAATACATATATTATTCAACATCATAATAATTATCTTAGTTTCTATTAACTAAATTTCTGTAGTTTTGAGCAATATTTGCTATGTCTGTCTAATAGTTAATGCGTTGTGTAAATGGTACCCAACCAGAAAAATACGAACAGCAAAACATTGGCCCAGTGCTTTCAACGGTGGTATGAGCGTTGGCAGAGCGGTGGATATCCGAAGAATTAAATGCTTTGCCAACCCCAAAATGATAACATCGGGCAGGGTTTGGCCGTTCCTTTTTAAAAACGTTGGCAAAGCACTGGCAATGAGTGCTTTGCCAACCCCAAAATGATAACACCGGGCACGGCTTGGCCTGTTCTTTTTTAAAACGTTGGCAAAGCACTGGCAATAAGAGCTTTGCCAGTACCAAAACCAAAAACAACCAATAAAGTCCTACTTAGTAATTCACTTCAGTAAAGAGTTGTATTATTTCTTATTGAATGATTTTGGTAATTTGAACAGAAATAACAATTGGCTTGCTTCAGCTAAGTTAATTACAAAATAACTGAATATTTTTTTATCAAATTATTTTTGTGATAAGTTAGCCCGATTTTTTTAACTACAATTTTATTAAAGAAAGAAATTTGAAAATAAATTTCTTAAGTAAAATTTTAGTACAAAAACTATACTTTGTGCTGACTATAATAGGAGACCTTAATATTCTTAACTTCAAATCATAAATTGCAATTTATTTCTGAATTTTTCCACTCTTGTTGTGAACAAGGGATGTGTCACTGTTTTTATTAAGTTAACGGTTGTAAATATCGTAAATAAGTACTGGCAATGCACTTTTTGCTAATGCTGGGAAAGCGTTCTAAGTCAGTACTGTGCCAGTGCTTTTTTATTTTTACGGTTGTAGATTTTGTATATCAAGTACTGGCAAAGCACTTTTTACGAACGTCGGTAGAGCGTTCTAAGCCAGAGCTGTGCCAGTGCTTTTATTATTTTTACTGTTGTAAATTTTGTTAATTAAGCACTGGCAAAGAACTTTTTACTAACGTTGGCAGAGCGTTGTAAATCACTGCTTTGCCAGCATTTAATTTGTTGGATCATTGGCAAATAGTGCTCTGTCAGTGCTTTATTTTTCAGACCATTGGCAATTTCTGGCTGGGTACTTGCATAATTTGTAACATTTCTAAGATATATCTGCGATTGTAATTATTTTCTGTGTTCAGAATTGATGTATTATAAAAATCAGGATAACGATTAGAATTATTGCACTGTTAAGACAATGATGTTTTCAGTGTAGAAGTAGTTTTATTGTAAAGGGTGTTTTTTATAGTGGTATATAACTTTGAAATGGAATAAAACAAAGATGAATATTTTTAATTGACATGAAATTTACTTTGTTCGAAAGATAATATTCAGGCATTATAATTTAAATATGACTTCTGGCATATGACCTCCACGGCTGGCTCGGACGTAGTAAAATCTGGAGGTCTAATTTGCGATGACTTTTTCCAACATTTGTGGCCGTATATTGGCAATAACGCGGCGAATGTTGTCCTCCAAGTGGTCAATTGTTTCGGGCTTATCGGCATAGACTAGCGACTTCACTTATCCCTACAGAAAATAGTCCAGCGGCGTTAAATCGCACGATCTTGGACGCCAATTCACTGGTCCGAAACGTAAAACTATGCGGTTACCAAACGTGTCCTTCAATAAATCAATTGTGGTACGAGCTGTGTGACATGTTGCGCCGTCTTGTTGAAGCCACAGCTCCTGAACATCATGGTTGTTCAATTGATGAACGAAAAAGTCAGTAATCATGGCTCTATAGCGGTCACCATTGAAGGATAGACTGATTGGGGTCTTCCTCTACGCTAAGCTCTACAGCAGCAATGACTTCTTTTGTACGCACTGTCCGACGTCTCTGTGGATGCATATTATCATTTAAAGTAAACATGGTGCTAAAACGTAAAATAGTTAATCGAATTATTTGCTCTGATGGACGATTATGACCGTAAAACGGACGTAGTGCGCGATACGCATTTCGAACAGAACCATGATTTTTAACATAAATTTGAACAATTTGGAAGCGTTGTTCAGGCATCAGTCTATTCATGTTGAAATGCCAAACCATACTAAATATATGCCACTTGACATCTGACAAAATGGCAGCCTGTTAAAAAAGTGTTGCCAACTTAAAGTTCTATACCTGTATAAAAAAACACCCTTTACTTCTGATCAGATTTATGTCCTGCAATTCTAGTTTTTAGTTTATACTTTGTTGTGCCTACATATACTTTATTATAATTTTCATTATCATTACCCCCACAGGGTATATTATAAACTAAATTGGACATTTCCAATTTATTTAATTTAACTTTTCTTTTGCTGAAAAACTTTTTATTTATTTAATGTGTTATATGTTCTATGTGTCACGAAATATTTCTTATCATTATAAATTTTTAGACATAAGTGGTTGATAAATTTTCGGTTCAGTAACCGTTCTTGTTTTTAAATTATTTCGGTTTTTATATTGTCTTATTAATTTACAGCTTAGTTGAAGTATTGGAAATAAATAATTATAATTTATAAATAAAGGATCTTAAACTCGTTTAGAAGGAAAAAGTATCGAATATTATGTTTAAATTGTTAAATTTTTAGTAAAAATTTAATTATATAAAATTTTTTAAAGAAAACGAACTAATTATACCAACAGTTGCGAAGTAATGCGGGGGTGAGGAGCTTAACTTTTTACCAGGGAACATGTTCCATAATACTAACCTATTACCGGGATTTTGCTGGTAGTGAACCATATATAATCCATGTATCTGAATTCATTAAAAAAAATCGAAGCATTGCCACTCATATATTTCTATATAATTTTGTATTTAACAATATATGCCTTTATAAAAATTCATAAAAAAATATTTTTAATGTTGATTCGCATGAGATTTTATATAATAATATTTACATATTTGTTGAATTATATATGAACGCATATATAATTTTATATTGTATATATAATAATATATAATTAGGTATATTAAGTATAATTGCATATAAGACAACATAAAATATTATACTGCTATAAATACCCCCATATAAAATTTTTTTAAACAACATTTATCTATTAGATACAAATATGTATACTTTAACAGATATGTTCATATGACTATATTAATTTATTCATTGCAACATTTTATTGTATAAGAAAATCATGGGTAAGAAAATCATCGGGATATAATATTCTTAGAATTGCTAAAGATATTTGTTAGGTTAAATCATAAACTCATTGAGAATTTCTTGTTCTCGTCTAGAAGAATGATTTACCATTTGAAATATCAAAGAAAAAGCAAAAAACAAGTCCAAATTGTTGTACTTTAAATTTTAACAAAATTCAATACTTCAGATTAGATGTAAAACAAAATTTTAATATAATACTATATGTTATCAAACATGACATTGTATTACGCTATACAAAATTGTATATGCAATCATACTAATTAATATATACCATATGTAGTAATATATGACACATTTACAATAATATCAATCGACATATATTAAGATATTTATATGTATAGGCCATATCAAAAATGTTCTAAAAACCAAATACAAGATAAAATTATATATGATTATATGCGCCATAACATATATCCGTATTATATATAAAGCAATTTGTCTTTTTATATAATATTATATTTAAAAAGTTATGATTGTATATGAACGTTTTTACTCGGGTAAAAACATTTAGGTGCTGCCATGCCGAACAGAAGGTCATGTCATTTATCACTGCTATTCGAAGTGCCTCAGGCTTAAATATATCTTACGACACTGCCTCCACGGAAGCAGTATTTTTTGCTGGCATGGTTCAAATTGCAATAACTTTTTTCAATGTACTAATTAAATAAAATATCATAAACTTAAAAGGAAATAAATGTAAATTTATTAAACATTTTGTTAAATTTTCAAATTTTTATAATGAAAAAAATATGGTGGGCGTGCTTTTAAGTTAAGATAAATTAAAACGCAACTGTTTCTTTTTTTGAAATTTAATTTTCGAAACTTTTTAAAATGGTTTAAAAGTTAACTGTACCGTACAAATCTTTTTCACTTTTACTCCATTTAAATTATGCTAACATAAGGTTAAATATCCTGTAAAGTTTAGAAATCCAGTTACATTTACCAACCAGTTACCAAATGATTATTTTCTTTTGGATAATGTTTCTTTTTAGTTTTTTTTTTTTTTATCATTTCAATTCACATTATTATCCTGGTGTGCACTCTTTTATATATTACATTAAATTTTGTTTGCTACATTGTGGTCTTTTCAGCCCTTGTAAATATATTTTACCACAGTAGAACATATTTGTTCTAGGATGACACTTATTTACTTCCCTTGAAAAGAAAAATATCAAGACAAATCAGGCAATTTAATGGCAGGCAGTTGAAAACTGTGTCTTTAAATGTAAAATCCGGTTCTGCTTTTTAAAAATTCTTTAAGTTTTCTTTAAAACGAAATTATTTTTTTTTCAAGTTCCCTTAAATAATCATTTTCGAATAAGTGTCACTTTAATATCTCTGACTGTTTGTATATTTAGCCATTATATAACCCACAATTGTATAAAGTTTGTATTTACTTATTCTATGTACAAAGCACAGACACAAACTCATACACACCAAAACATTCACACAACATTGTCATTATACAAATAAAATATGTCACGACTCGTACTGTGTTGTATTGTGCTGTGTTGCATTAGTGGGTGTTTGGTTATAAATACTTACACAATGTGACACTTTTGTATTCAACCAAACCCACTATTTGACATCCACCACCCACTCAGTCAGTCATCCAGCAAAGATATCAAAGCTACTGAGAAACAGTAACTGGTAGTAGTAGTCCTTGTTTAGAGATAACCTTATGTTTATTCATTGTTCATTATGTAGTGTGTGTGTGTGTATGTATTATATCTATTGTTTGTAACATTGTGTTTGTTCTCTTTTTAGTGTCAGAATTCACAAAATGAAATTCCCATTTATTTTGCAAATATATGAATGTAAGTATCTATTTATGTTTCACTTGAGCATACGAATTTTGTAAGTATACAATTTAAAAAAAAAAAATTATTTAAAGCTTGTACTATCTTTAAATTCAGTACACAGAAAGAATTCCTTGGGCAAGTTTTTGTGACATTTTCTCACTAAACTAATGAAATTTTCTTCACAATATAAATGAAAAATGTGTAAGACTTTATGAAAATGCTTCATAGTTTCAATGAAATAATTTTTAATGAAACTTTTTTATTAGTCGTATGCAATTTTTAATAAATAATATGAAATTTTCATTAAAATTTATGAAAAACTGCATTAATTCAATGAAAAGCTTCAATGGACGTATTCCAGTGACAAATAATAGATCCAATGCAAAATTTCGTTGATATCATGCAGATAATTCTCTCAGTGTATTTGATAAAAAATCGAGTTATATCTTATGGATAGTATAAATCCCAATATATTCAACGATATTTGTAATTAACTTCATTAACAGTGAATACCAAAGTGAATATACGTTGTGTCTTTACCGTTTTACAGATCGAATACTGCATCATACGGAGAATTGGGGACTTTGAGTTCTGTAGCCATTAGTTGGCAACATTATAAATAAGTAATATATTTAAACGCTCCAATGCACGAATTTCTCTATTTCTCAGTGTAGAAACGGTAATAACATGTCATTACTTTTCTCACTACCAGTAATGACACCAGCTTACTTTCTGCATTACTCTAGAACACTCAGGGAACTTCTGTTTTATATCAATTTGTTTGGGTTGTAATACAGTTTCTTTATTTTGAATGTAAATATCAGTCTTTTGTAGAACAAATTAAATTTTTAACTAACCTTGACTGTTTTATGATTATGCATTAATTTTTTACAGTCGTTTTTTGTTATTTAAAAAATAAAAAAAAAAATAAATGTTTGTTTATTTTTTACTAACATGTGGTTAATTTTTACTACAGTTGTTAGTCATTTTTTGAACTAGAAAACAAATGACAATGTTAGTTGAATTTACTGAAATGTAAGTCGCAATTTCTTTAAGTGAAATTTCATTTATTTTTAACTAAATTCGCAGTGGTATTTACCTGCATAGTATTCTAAGTGCGCAAATAATAAGGACTTACTAGTTATTGCAAGTCATTTGTGCTTTTTTTTATTAAGAAAACATGTCGAGATGGCTCAGATGGTAAAGTGGTTGACTGACATCCTGGAGACTCGGGTTCGAATAACGTGCGGGCACATCTTCTTAAAAAAAATTTCAATCAAAAATATGTTTTTATTTAGTTTTTTTAAATTTATTTTCAGACTCATTATTTTGGACCATACTGTTAAGTATATAGGTAACCACATATTTTTCTATTTTTGATAAGGTGTTTAGTAATTATGTGTCGTTATTTTGCCATTTCCAAATATGTACTTATATAACCACTTATATGGTTATATAAGTACAATAATACGAAAATTTTGGGTTACCTACCATCTAAGCTATATATGCTTACCAGTATGGACAAAAATAATGTGTATACAAATAACTTTTCAACACAAAACTAAGTTTAATTAAAAAACTTTTTTTTTATTAATTTTTTTTTTTAACCCGGGCCTCCAAGTTGTCGGTCAACCGCTCTACCATCTGAACTATCTCGACCTGTTAAACTTGATAAAGAAAAACGTAGATGACTTACTTGCACAAAATGTCAATACTTTCCAGCTTACAGAAAATCAAAGATATGTACTTATATATATCCTTACTAGGGTTGGAAAAATAATGAGTCTTAAATTAGATTTAAAACAAATTTTTAAAATAAAAAAATTTTAAATAAGTACTTATGAGTAACGATTTTTTTATTAAAAAATTGGGAAAATTTACTAGTTCTAAGAAAGTCCTTATTATTTGATTTAAAGTAATGCAGATAGTAAGCTGTTATCGTTACTGCATCCAGAAAAAACATTCGTTGGGATTCGATCAAAACCATTAAAATTTAATTGATAAGACGTTATTTTATTGGAAACTACCTATAATCGATTAATAAAGTCAAAATACTGTACAATTCCTATTATACAATTATTGGTATTTCCAATCAACTTTTCAAATAAAATGCAAAAAAAATTGGTAATTGTGGACGGTAGAATCAACCGTTCATTTGGTGAAAATGCAAAAAAGTGGTACCAGCTATTAATTTTATTATAAAATTGTCGATAATCAAAGGTGGTAACAGCAAATAACGGGTTTCCCAAACAAATATACAATTAAATTAGGGTATTGCTAGAACCAACCGAATTGTGGATTGCAACAATTATAAGTTTTATGTAATGAGTAGAGCGGCAGCCAATTAATCCGAAATTTTTTTTAATTAAAATAAAATATTAAAACAGCCAATAATTTAAAGAAAATTAAAAGCAATGAGTAGGACAGTGGATTATTAATTTGAAGGCCGCAGCTCAATACTTGAAAAAAAGTTTTTTAATTTCAATAAAATTTTTAAGAACGGAACAATATTTAAGAGTTGTGCCGTTACGACCTAGTTCAATTGAACTACACTCAAAAAAATATGTAGTAGTAAAACGTCTTGTAAATCAGGTATATTATTTTTCAGCATATTTTTTGCTAAAATTTCGTTTTCAGCTACAATTTTAGTTATTCTTATACTACACTTAACTGTTTTGAACTAATGTTCAACTAATATTTTACTAATGTTTTACTAATTTATTTGCTAAAAAAATTGTTCTGATTACCACATTAATAGTGTGGGCGACAACCAGATTGAAATTTATACGCAGAATGAATGCGGCATGTCAACATATAGTAGTGACGAGTAAAATGATACTAAAACTCTAGTAAGGCATATAAAAAATTCAACAATGGAAGATTTTTGTATCATACATAAAACAAAATTGTGAATTGAAACAACTTAAATTTGGCGTTGTCACCGGCTTGTGAAAGTAATTGTCTATTAACCCAGCAAAAATTTTCAAAAAGGTAATCGGTTTTGTAATCAGGAATTTTGGTTAGAATGCCTGCCCAACCTGATTCTTTTAACAGGGCGTGAGACTGAAAAGAATTGATTCTTTAGATTTGATTATATTTTTCTTTACAAGAACCAGTTACCTTATTTTTTTCAGAACTACTTCGTTTGTTAAAAAAAGAAGGAGTTCTTTTATTAAAATTGTAAGTATTTTTTTTAAGAAGCACTTCTTTTATTACAAAACTAAGTATAAGTATAATAAGTATAATAAGCATTTTTTTAATTATAATAATATCTCATTTCTTATTGGGTAACTAGTTCTAATAAGAGTTTTTATAACAAAATGGTAATTGGTTACAAATTGAACTAAAATTATCACAAATATAAGTTACAAATAGTTTGTTAGTTCGTAAAAGAACTAATTATATTTAAAAACCCATCATGTGTTCGCTTTCTTACTTTAAGAATTGGTTACACAACTGTTTCCTTTTTTTACTGACTCATTGCAATGTGTTTGGTAATGCAGTTCAGATATTTGGCAATCAGAAACGTAAGCGATTATATGGCAATGCCTTGTTTTGGTAATGTGTTTTTTTTTTCCTGGGAATTAAATAAAAGGCAAAATAAAATATTTAAATTTAATAAAGACTAAATGTTTATTTATAAACTCAATGTTTATAGATATTAATAATCTAGTGTGGTCAAATTGCAAACAAATATACTGCAGGTAGACAGAATAAATCTTATGTAGATTTCTATGTTTCCTTTTTCTTATTGCAAAAGGATATATACAACCCTTTGGTATATTTTGTTATTTTTTCTCTTCGTTTCTATAATTATCTGCGGCATTTGTGTTCCTTTAAAAGATAGCATCTTTTAAACAACCATTGATGTGAGTAGTTGAAAGAAAATTTTGTTTGTGTTATATATAATTAAAGGGTCCGCCAAATAACTTTTTTTTTTTGAAAATGCTATAAAAAAAACTACTGAATATTTTCTCAAATTTCTTTTTTTATTTGATAGTACAATCCTTCCGGTTAATAATGGAAAATAATTTCATTCAAATGGCTGCCTCGGCTGGCCATGCAGTAGCCTACACGATCGGTTAAATTTTTAAGCACATTATAGATTGTGTGCAGCTGTATTTCACCAATGGCTTCCAGAATATTGTCCTTTAAAGCGTCAATTGTCTCTGGCTTGTTGGCGTAACACTTATCTTTGACGGCACCCCACAAATAATAGTCCAACGGTGTCAAATCGCAGCTCCGAGGTGGCCAAACGACATACGGAGCTGACGGTGCTTCTTTTCGTACGCAATTTTCGCACACATTCTGCAACATTACTATGATTTTCAAAGTAATGTCGCAATATTTCCCAGCATTGTTCAAGCGTATACACAACCATATTCGTTCAGCGGAAGGATAAAACTAATTATCTGTCAATCAGACATGAGTGTTACCATTCACGAAATAAGCACTAGTTGAAAAAAAAAACGTTAGATGGCGGACCCATTATTTCATTTTTTTTTAGATGTTATGTTAATTCATGTCGTCAATGTGGGAGTTTGAATATTTTTAGTTTTTTTGTAACGTATTATTAATTATTTTAAAAGAATCACAAAAATATGTTTTATGATTTTGTAATATTTGGGATTGGCATGTAATGTAATGTGTTTATTACTACTGTTGTATGGGTAGCAAGGTTCCCTATAACCCAATTCTATATTTTAATAGCTGTGTGGGGGGTCAGCTTATAAATAAGCGTTCAAAAGAACTGCCAACATATTGAGACTCAAAAAGTAAAAACACAGTTAATAGTGTTGTTTTAGAACTCTAAATTGAAGTCTGATCTATTTAACAATTTACATGTTCTTATATACTATTCTTACAAGTCTAACTTATTGTCTAGTATTGAGTGATTTTAGGAATCACTCAATTTATTTTTGTTCTTAATTATTTTTATGCATTGTTCTCTTATCGTTAACATACGGTCATCAGATATCTGACTGCAAGTGAAAGAATGCAGTCATAGTGTCGCTAGACTGTTACTTGATGCCACTTGTATGGTATTCACTCTACAGTATTTGAGACGGTATGTTGGGAAATCAATATTAGTGGTTGGTATGCAGTGTACGGTTAAGGAGTACACTACAATTTTCAGCAAATAAATTAACTAAAGTATATTTATTTATAACATTTTTTGAGTTTTTTTCAGTCTACTAATATTCAACAAAAATTTTATTAATTTTTAGCAATGATTTTTTAATTTCTGATCCACTAATTGTTAGCAAAAATTTTGCTGAATCCACTAATTTTGTTGCTAAAAATCAGCTCGCTGATTTTCAGCAAAACATTTTGCTGACATTAGCAATTTTCTTGCAATCACCCTCCTGACTAAAATTTTGTTGACTCAGCAAATTTTTTTGCTGACTTTACTAACTTTTCTTTGAGTGTAGTTCTTACTTTAAACTAGTGAGCAGGGTTGTCAGATATGGCGATTTCTCGCCAAACATGGCGATTTTGAATCGTGTTTGGCGTCGAGATTTTCCATATGGCGACATGGCGACTTTTTGGCGATTTATGATGTAACTGGCGATTTTCTTGGCTATTTTCACCATTTATATTATTTCAGTGATTTTTTTAAATAGTTTGTCTTTTTTTGTTATCATTACTAATTAAAAAAAAAAAAAATAGTCCGGTAACCTTATTTGCATGATTTTTCTTTTGTTATCATTTTAAGTGAATTTTATATTTAGTGTCAAAACGACATCAAAAGTCATGTCATGTCGTATGACATATTAGCTTCCGTTCATAAATTGGAATAGTTATTTTAATAACGAAATGCCAACAAATTTACTTGATTTTTTCCAAAACTGTTTGATTATGCAGCAGGTACGTACCAGGATGCAGCAGGTACGTACCATTTTAAAGAATTATATTTGGCCGTTCTTAATATGTTGGTTGTTCCAACCAGTAATGCCTGCGTTGAAAGGGTATTTTCCATAATGAATTATACCAAAACACGATTAAGAAATAAAATTCAATATGAGCTTTTAGACGCTCTATTGAGAATAATAAATCACATGAACGTTAACAAATTGTGCTGCAATTTTTTTACACCGACTAATGAAATGATAAAAAAATTCAATTCAAATAATATGTATAAAAGTCAAGACACAAGTAATGAAATCGATGAGGCTGAAGTTTACGATCTTATTTACTTATGTACTTTATTTTACTTTTTTTAACAGATCATATGATCTCTATTTTTATGTAATTTAAAAATATATAACCCTAACTCTCTTTTTACAAAGTTTTAAAATTCTTTTAACAGTAAAAAATACAAAATGTGTATATATTTTGCTAAATTAGAATAAGTATGCAAATTAATTAAATAAAAAAATTAACAAAAACTAAACTAATTTACTTTTGGCGATTTTTTAGTTTTTTTTATCAGTTTTTTGGCGATTTTTGACTTAAATATTATACTAGCTTTTTTGTGTAAACAAAATTTTACTTTTTTAAATAAAAAAATTAACAAGAACAAAATTGACTTTTGGCGACTTTGGCGATTTTTGACATCCGGTTTGGCGATGGAGCTCAATAAAATCTGACAACCCTGCTAGTGAGTTAATTCGCAATCTTCATCTTTTTTAGGTCTTTTGCTCTTTTTGTTCCTTTTTTTTTGGTATTTGAGTAATATTTAGATTCTTTATTTTGTTTTTGAGTTTAATTTTGGTTTTTTTTTTCAATGTTGCCAGCTCTATTATTTTGAATGTTAAAAAGAATAATTCGCTTAAAAATTATCAAACAAATGATCTATTGAACGCAACTGTCAAAGATCGATTGAACTGGAAGAGCGACATTAGTTCATTAGTTCAGATTATTTCAGTTAAATAGTATTTACATTTCATCTTAAATTTATATATAAATAGTTCAAGTTTCTGTAATTTTTCTTCTTAAAAATTAATAATAAATTAACAAAATTTTATACATTTATAATTTTATTGGAGGCAAAAATTGAAAAAACCTTTTTGAATTTTTTTTTTTTTATATTGTAATAAAAGCTACTTACACAACTACCTAATATCTACCTAAGCTGATGTTAATTTATTAATATGGGGATATTCAGATCCAGAACATCTGGAATAAAAATTTGTAGTAAGTTTATTTAATCTGGAAGAAACAAGATCCATGTTTGAAATATTATGGGGCCTGAGTGTCGAAAAGAACAAAATAAAATTGTATATAAGTTTCAATAACTTGTTCTGTGCGATTTGAAGTTTCTTAATATGACAAGTGGCACTTTTAGCCCATTCCCATAGTTCATTCAGATCAATCGAACTAGAAAGAGCGCCCACTCAAACGAACTTTATTGGCCAAGTCTATAATATTGAAGTGGAATATAATATTGAATGGGACAACTGAATATTAGCTTCCACGAATAAAAATTTAATTTAATATGAAGATAGTTGTCGCAACTGCCAGAATTCGATTGGCAACAAATTCGGTGGCCACAACTGAGACTGGGTGTGCTAGTGAGAAAAGTAATGACATGTCATTACCGTTTCTACACTGGGGCTGGGTTAATAATAAAATTTAAATTATAATTTGATCATAAAAATAGAACAATAACCAATAGGGGAACATAATTTCCACAAAACGCAATTATATTTAGTAGTAATTCAGAAATAATATAAACATTATATGTGTTCCTAAAGAAACTTTTAGCCTGGAGGCGAAAGAGTCTTGATATCTTTTAGACCAAAAATTTATTTAAATTACATTTTTTTACAATTTACAATTTTAGACGCATTTTATTTTAAGCACGAGGAAGATATTGCATAACTTGTTAATATTACCAATACTTTTCAATGCAATCGGAATTGATTTGCCTTTTCCATTGCCAAAAAACCAGATTAGGTAATTTGAAAAAATTAAAAAATTTTGATTTTCAAATGCGATTAACATTAGCGCTTTAAGATATAGGAATATTTATTATTGAAAACTATAAGCAGATTACAATAATGTTTCATTTTTGAAAATCGGTTGATAAATATAAATTTGACAAGCTCTAAAAATTTTTGAATACCCAAGGTGTCCTACTTTGGAGTCTAATTCAGCTCCTGATGGATCTAGTGAGCCTTTCTTTGAAAATTGAGTTTGAAATTATGTTCAATTATGACTGTGTGAAGTTTCATGGCAATCCGATCGGCCAGTAAGAAATGGCTGAATTATTGCCAAAATATTAGTGATACACACCACTGTCCAGCTCTGAATGTCCAGTGAAAATACTTACTTTCTTGCCAAGTTCCCTTTAACTTAGTTTCAAAAGTTCCCTAGTTTCCACCCAATCCAGGCCTCCCATAAAATCATTATGCTTTCACATATTGCCCTATGAGAAATAAGAGCCTAGTCTGAAAACGACAAACTGACCACCACTGAAAAGGCAATTAAACATGTGGCACAAGTGCTGGCAACAAGTGCTTTCCCAATCCCAAAATTATAACATCATTTGACAAAAGGTCCTTCTGGTCAAAAAGTGTCGGAAAAGCACTGGGAAAAAAAAATTTTAACTTTGGCAAAAAGTCGGTAAAACCATGAAATATATGGTCTATTTAAAAATAGATTTAAAAAGGTAATTTATAATTAAAAAAGTTAATTTATAATTTTTTTTGGTCCCTCCGGGATTCGACTGGTACTTGGAAACGAATTTTAGACTATGTTTGCTTTGATAACAAAACATTACAATTCAAATTTAGCACTCATCATTAATAATTTGTGGTGTAGTGAATATAGACCCAGTTAAAAATAGTGCTAACCCAGAAGCAGTTCTGGAAACAATTTCAGAAGGCAAGATTTTTATTTATTTTATTTTATTTAATTCATTTTATTGTAATTTTAAAGCCCATGGGGCCAATTAAGCAAAATTACAAAGACAACTTACTAGCTAATGTGCATAATAATAATAATATATTAAAAATACAAAAGAATATAAGAAACCCACTCAGCGATAGTTATTTTATCAATGAATAAAAGTATTTACTTCATATTATAAACTCTGTTAATATCTGAATTATAGGATCCTCATGCTCTATTTAAATAGACAATATTTACAAGTCGATGTTTTAATTAAAAAAAGTATTGAGAAATTATGAATCTGTGATTTGTGCTTGTTCATAAGCAATAAGACGACGCCTCTGTAAAGCATATGAATTTGAAAATGATTTAAGCGCTCTAGGCAGAGCGTTATATAATTTACCCACTCTTACAAAATATGCACGATCTAATATCGTAGTTAGCTTTGGTAGCAAAATCTGTTTATTCCTATTAGATCTACTAAATCTAAATCGATCTATAAAGCCGGAAGGATTACCGTTCTTAAATATTCTGTAGAAGAGAAGAAGATTACGAATCTTGATAAAACTATTAAAACTACATCCCAGAAAGTCTTGCACATAAGAAGATATATGATCACGGTTTCTTAGTGAATAAACATATCTAACAACACGATTGAAAAGTAACGATAATTTTTTCAAATTAAAGCCAGGGGTACCAGTATATACCTCAATACCATAAGTAAAGATAGGCATAACCATAGCATGGGCAATTTTTCTCCTAACTGCTAATGGAATATATAAATTAGTGCAATACAGCTTCCTTAAAACATAGTGAACTCTAGATGATATCGAATTAATTTGGTAAACAAACTTTAGTTCGCTATCAATAACCACACCCAAACAAGACAACCTATCTACAAACTCAATTTCCGTAGGTCCAACAAAAATTGATATATTATCCCTATACGAGGGCTTTCCAAAAAACAAAGTCTTGGTCTTATTTGCATTGATTACCAAACCATTTCGATTCATCCAATCAACTGTCTCATTAACATAATAGTTAATGTTTGACTGAAAAACATCTAGAAATTCCTTATCACCCGATATCATCAGCTGCAAGTCATCAGCAAATGCGAAGGAAGTACACATACTATTATCATATATATAAAAAAGGTCATTAAGAAACATCACAAACAAAAGTGGCCCTAAAACCGAACCTTGCGGTACTCCAGAAACTACTGGTAGAGTCCTACTAGAACTACTACCAATCGAAACATATTGAAAACGATCTTTCAGATAAGAGGATATCAGTCTGCAAGCACTAGTTGAAAATTTAAAATAATTTGCCAACTTTGCAATAAGTATCGAATGCGGAATTTTATCAAAAGCTCTACATAAATCAAGCGACAGTAAAACTGACAATCGGCCGTTACTAAACGCACTCCGTAAACTATCAGTTAAACTAATTAACAGTTGTGTGGAACTACGTCCACGTCTAAAACCATATTGACAATCATGTAAAAATCCATTGGAATCTAAATAATCAGTAATTTGGTTCTTTATCAAAATTTCAACTAACTTAGCCAAAATAGGCAAAATTGAAATTGGTCGGAGATTATTTAATTCATCTGATGTGCCATGTTTCCTGATCGGCGTAACCCTAGCCAATTTCCAATTATAAGGGAAGCAAGATGTAGTCAAAATCCTATTTACGATATGCAAAATGTGATTACTAAAAAAGGGAAATACTAATTTTAAAAATTTCATTGAAAATCCATCACAGCCTGCCGAATTCGATTTAATTGTTGAAAATGCAAGAATTAACTCATCAATAGTAACACACCTAAACATAAAGCCATCTAAGCTTGAGTCAAGGACAATATCATTGGAAACATAATTATTGTTTTGAGAATCCACAAAAAACCTATTTAAACCATCAACATCCGAATACTGTACATCGGTATTACCATTTGTTATACCGTAACTTCTAAGTTTAGACCACATCTGTTCTGTAGTAAGATTGTCAAAGATTTTATTGTTGGATTCCCTTTTGTACTTCCTCATAATCGACTTGGCTTTGTTTCGAGCTCTACAAAAAATCTTCCAATTCTGATCGGTCCTATCATTCAAATAAGCTTTATGTGCCAAATTACGTAAAGATAAATAATATGTAACTTCAGGAGCCTTTATCCACTTAGATATACTGTTTACTTTACTGTGCTGTACGAATGGAACTATAGAGTGAACTGTGTTAAGAAAGGAATTCAAAATATTAAGATAATTGGTTAAAATCAAAGGAACTTATAACATTCAACAATTCCTCGTTATCTACCGCATTATAATCAAAGTATTCATAAAAAATCTCAGTTCTCACAATCGGAAGAGAGAGACCCAAAAAAATTAAAGAATGGTGCGAAACACCTGGGCATTGAACCTGTCCAATTTTACCAACTTGTGCAGGATCAGAGACGAGAAAAAATCTATTAATGATGTCGAGTGATATCTTAAATCAAAATGAGTCGGAATGGATCCATGTAAACAAGAAATATTAAGTCTCTGGCAAATTTCACGAAATGCAATTGAACGAGACTCATGAAACATATTACAGTTGAAGTCACCCATAATCAAAATATTATCATAAGTTAAAATAAGATCACTTATCTCATCTTCCAGAGTAGATATACTGCCATTGGGCAAGTACACACAACCAACTAACATTTTACCACCATGTACCAGTACCTCAACAAAAATTGCCTCAAATGTACCATACATCCCACTAACATACACAGTTCTAAACTTAATCGAATCCCTAATATATAAGGCAACACCACCTCCATTTCTATTTGGACGATCACTCCGTGCACACTTGTATCCTGGGATATTCACAACTTCATTACTTATAGAAGGTTTCAACCATGTCTCAGAAAACCCTATAAAATCTAAAAAGTTACCACTAACAATATTGTTTATCTCATCAAATTTAACAGAGTTACTTCCAATACAAAAGCTTGTGCAATTTAGATGAGCTACTTTAATATCATTACCAATTAATTGTGAACGGATGAAATAACTATCGTTAACTGGTATACCTAAATTAATATTAAAATTCATTTAAACATATGTTATAATTCAAAAAATTTAAAAAATATAATTTGAGAATGCAAAATATTTAAAAGCATATAAAAGGTAAAAACAATTTGAAAATTGAGAAAAAAAATTAAACTTACAAGCTGTATTCACGGCATCATCCGCCAGGCAAGAAAAGCAACAAAAGTCCTTGATACTCTTCCAGTCCAGCAAACAAAACCGCCAAACAGCCAAATATACCAAAAAAAAAAAAAGTGTAGGTTAAATGATTATTTGTTGTTAGTTTAATGAACATCTGAAGTTGAAGAACGGAGATTTACATCATTGTTGATAGCATGTATACCATTTAGCAAGTTGATGCATTGTTGCATATTAAAAACTTTAGTAGTACCATCCAAATGTGTAATTTTTGCCTTTGGAATATCCGTATTAATGTAGGTGAATTTAGTAATTTTTTTGCTTTTGATTAAATTACGACAAGTTGTTACTAACTTTAAAGCTTCTGATGTTAAGTGGTCATTCACATATATTCTGGAATTAATTTCACCGCCCATCACATCTTTGAGTGTTATATTGCGATTTTTTATGTAACCTCCCATTATTAAATCTCTTACAAATATAGAATTAAATTTAACAAGGACCGATTTGCGACCAGCAAAGTATGTACAATGCATAATATCAGATTCGTTTATATTAACACCACACAATGCTGCGATTTTTATAACAGGTGCCCGTAGGTGCTTAATGGACTCAGGTAATCCATTAACAATAATATTGCTTCTATTAAGCCTTCTCTCATTAATGTTCAAACGGCGTTCAACGATTTCTAATTTATTATTGACAGACCTGTCAACTTGTTTTACCAAATTATAACAGCCAGTAATATCAGTCTTAACCACTTCCATTTGTTTTTCATGGTCGACACTTAATTTATTAACCATGTCTTCAAATTTTGCTTCTATCTTAGACATACTTTG
The DNA here is from genome assembly GCA_021234595.1 of Delia radicum. Taxonomy (NCBI): domain Eukaryota; kingdom Metazoa; phylum Arthropoda; class Insecta; order Diptera; family Anthomyiidae; genus Delia; species Delia radicum. The sequence continues at coordinate 156,561,803 of CM037851.1, read as the reverse complement.
TTGTAATTGTTCTTCACAGCAAACCTTGTATCCTTCAAATTCATTGTCCAATTTTGCCTTTAGTTCATCGAAGCCTTTACTGAACTCGTTTTTGAAGAAACGCGCTGGAGGAATTTCATTACAGTTGCCACATGTGTATTTACAATTTTTATGTTCAACGAAGAAGGCGAGTTCATTTTCAGTAAGATCTGTACATTCTATATGGTAATATTCATAGCAGAATCCACAACTAATGCTAGGCTTTGTTTTAGTTATGTTTTTCGAGCATGAAAAACATAAATACTGGTCTTTTCTCGGAGCCATAAAAGCAAAATAAAATTATAATGAATGCAGACTTTATCACTACTGGCTTAAAATGTAAACAGAAAACACGTTGAGACTCCAAACTTAACCATAGAAATTCAATAAAAGCAAAAACAAAAAAAATATTTGCTTTAAAAGTATTGGTCAGGAACTTCAGGTAATTTACAATCAATCCTTATAGATATTAACTCCAGGTGATGTACAAAGGAAGAAAAAAAAAAATTTTGTATAGAATTTTACAGGTTTGCAAAAATACGATATTCAGTAATATATTAATGACGCAATCATAAGGCCACAGCAAAACGGTGAGTATATAAGTTATGATGTTTTTAAACCCAATATTTTCAATAACTTTATCAAAAACAGTTAAATATGATATTATTTTAGCAATATAAACACTTTTTACTACTATAAAAAATTAATTTTCATAAATTTTTCAAAAAGTCTTTACGAAGAGAAATTTATTTATCTGCACATGGCAAGGGTTGCCAACTTTTATCATTCTACTTTTTATGTCCGAAACAATTTCAGAAGGCAAGATTTTTGTTCGCGATATTCTACTTTTTATGTCTCTTTTTAGCAGATGAAAAGCGCTTCTTTCATGTGCTCTAAGGAGCAATTCATGCGTTTGTAGGAAACGAGAATCGGTTATTTTGTGTATTGACAACATTAAGGCTTCATTGTATGCATTCTTTTCTGCTGCCATTAAATACTGCTTTAAAAAATGCATTTCACAATATCTGCATTGTATGCAACATAGTTACGCGCTTTCTTGACTGCATACAAATGTAAGTACTGCTTACCAAATGGATGTTACTTTATGCTGGGAAGGCAGTATGTTACTCCGTGTAACGCATTTCGAATCACAGAAAAGACAAAAAAGTTTTTTAATTAAAATAAAATTCAAAACTAGTTTAATTTTGTGGTGTTGGCGGGCAGTAAAATACTTGCAGTGGTATCGGAAAATTTCGGTGATCTCAGTGATCTCTCGGGTGTTGACAGTCCTCACCTCCTTAGATACGTGAGAAACTAGATCTGTTTCAGCCAGTCGCGGATCCAGGAAAAGGTTTTTGGGGGGGGGGGGGGAACTTAGAATATATTTAAGTATTTTTTAATCTTTTTTACATTGTTGTATTGTAATATATCATTTTAAGGGGTGGGGGGGAGGATTTCCCATTTCACCCCCTTGAAACCGCGCCTGGTTTCAGCAGTTGGGTCTGTCCAGTAGTGAACCATCAATCTAGTGGCATAACAACAGTATTGAGAGTGTAAGTCTTACTACGACTATTTTCAAGAAACTAACCAGCAAAACTTTGGTAATGGGTGCGATAAAGTAATGCATTACCTTGTCATGTGTACTCCTTACCTGTATCATTATTTTCCATTTCCATTAGCTGGCAACCCTATCGGAGAGAAGTTGAGTTTTTAGTAGTGTTAAAACAAATTAATTTAATTTAATTAATTCTTTGAATTTAAACAATATTTTAAATAATAAAAACATTTAAACAAATAAAATAAAGTGTTGTGTATTATAAATTTGAGAAGGATGCCTGGTACACGTCGTAAAAGTATCCAAAATAAAAAATGCATAAATTGTGAACAATGTAAATTGCAAATCAAAGAAGACATCGAGGATTTTATTGAGTGCGATAAATGCGCCAAAAAGTACCACTCACAATGCACCCAATTAGACAAACGTCAATTTGAGTACTTTCTTAGCAATGAGAGTGAGGTTTTTGCTTGTCATAAATGCGAAGGTGGAGATGAAGGATTGAGAAATGAATTATTAGCAATCAAAACAAAGCTAAACAAGTTAGATCAGCTGTCTGACATTCAGGAAACTATACAGTTTATGGCAAAACAATACGATGATATCTTAAGAGGTGTAGCTGAAAACAAAAAGAAGTTGTGTCAAATGGAAAAGGAAAATCAAAAATTGAGGAAAGAAGTTAATTATCTTAAATCATCCGTGAAGTTGTTAAATGATGATCGTGTTAAAAATAATTGTATTATCAGAGGTCTAAAGGTGGCTGAGGGTACTACGGCAGTTGAGACAGTTATTGAGTTGTCAAAAAATCTTGGTGTAGGTATGGAAACTCAGAATATTGAGGATGCATACTTTCTTCGCAATAAAAATGTGTCCAATAAAACGAAAACTATGGTTGTAAAGTTCTCTACGAGGTCATCCAAGGACAAATTAATGTCTGCAAAACCTAAATTAAGGGATAGCGAGTCTATGAGTAAAGTATTTGTTAATGATTTTCTCAGCAAAGAGACACTAAATCTTCTCCAGTATGCAAGAACATTAAAGGATGTTGGTTATAACCATGTGTTTGCTAGAAATGGGCATGTTTTTTATAAAAGAAATGATATATCAAGGCCGCAAATGATCAGAGGTGAGGAAGATGTTGATCAAATTTTGTTAAATGCAACGACAAACGCAAAGTCATGGAAGCGTAAGTCAGTTGCCAACAATAACCCCGCTGCTGCAGCAGAAGAGAATGTTACTAGCGATGATGATCATGTATCGTATGTTTCACCTTAATTTATTTACATATATATATATATATATATTATTATTTTTTTTTCTTGTATTATATCTTTTTTTTTTCTTAATTTAATGATTAATAATCAATATTTCAATAATTTTTCAAAGTTTAATGATTATATTTTTAGCCTGAATTGTAATTTTTTAAGTATAATTAGTGTAAACATTAGAAGCGTTTCTTCAATTACAAAATTCAACAAGTTTAAATCTCTGATTGCTTGTCTTTCGAAACTACCTGATATAATCGCTGTTCAGGAGACCTGGTTTGAAACAAAGTTAACACAGTTATATTCTATTCCTGGTTATGTTAACGTTCATTGCTGTAGAAGCGATGGATATGGTGGTACTTCGGTGTATGTAAGCGATAAATTAAAATTTTCTGTAGAGAGATGTAGGAATGAACATTTTGTAGATATGATTTCGATTACCCTAGAAAATTTTCGAATCGATAGTAAACCATTGAAAATAGTATCTTTTTATCGCTCTCAAAAATGTGGTATTAGAACCTTTTTGGATATTTTCGAGAATTTTATGGATGGTAGTACTCAAGGCCCAGTTGTTATAATTGGCGACTTAAATGTTGATTTATTTCAAAACCACCAATTTTCAGATTTATCTGATTTGTTTGGACACTACGATTGTCACAGTTGTCATACTCTAGTAACAAGACCAGAAAGCGGAACTTGCATTGATCATGTGTTTAGCAACGTTTTTAATAAAGTGTTTGTTGATTCTGTTGAATGCAAGTTAACAGATCATAACATAATTAGCTGTAAGCTAGAAAGCAATTTTGTTTCCAGTCGTTGCATAGACAAAAAAAGAACTTACTGTGATTATACAAAGGCTAAGGAGTATTTAAATTGTAAATTACCTGAAATTGATATGGCTGAAAATTCTTCGTTTATTGCAGAAAGTCTTATAAGTTGTTTAAAAGATGCCATGGAAAACTCAACCAAAAGTACTAACACGAAAACAAAACTTAGATTTGAACTTACTCCCTGGATTAGTAAAAATCTTCAAACCTTAATTTTGATAAAACGAAAAGTGCTGGTGAAACGTCGGAAAGCCAGGAATGGTAAATATGATTATCTTTTGAAGCAAATAAGCAAAGTCATAAAGACCGCGTGTAAGATATCAAGGGATAATTATTATTACGACAATTTAAATAAATTCGATGGTGATCCGAAAAAGTGCTGGAATTTTCTGAATAACGCTCTTGGGCGAAAACCAAAGGAAACCTTTAATATTCAAACTGCGGCAGGTGCAATAATTTCTGACGATAGAATCAAGGTTGAACTCTTTAATGAATATTTTATTCAATCTATCAGTAGCTTGAGGCAACATATACCTGTTTTTCCGGGTGATAATTGTAATCTGTTTAGAACATTGTGCCAAACTATGAACCGCTTTTCCATTCAAACTGTCTCTTCGGGTGAATTAGACGAAATATTATGTAGTTTAAACATTAATAAATCAGCTGGGTATGATAACGTTACTCCAAAATTAATTGTTACATGTAAGGAGAAGATATTACCGATATTAGTTAACATGTTCAATAAAATAATTACCACATCAGAGTATCCAGCATGTTTGAAAATAAGCATGGTAGTTCCTATTCCCAAAACGTTACGTGCTTCAGCAATTGAGGGCTTTCGTCCTGTTGCACTTCTTTCCGTTGTTGATAAAGTTTTCGAAAAGGTTATTTATCAAAACTCTTGTCGTACATCGATAATAACAATTTTATTTACAAATACCAGTATGGTTTTAAAAGGGGTTGTGGTACAGAGGAGGCGGTAATAAATGTAGTGAATTATATTTGCAGTGGCTTGGATCAGGGATCCAAAGGAGTAGCGGGATTGTTTCTTGATTTTTCAAAAGCATTCGATTTGGTAGATCACGGCATAATGTTGCGAAAATTGAGATATTACGGCGTCGTAGGTAAGGAACTGAGATTGTTTGAAAGTTATTTTAAAAATAGGAAGCAGTTCGTTGAAATTAATGGCGTAAAAAGTAATATGTTGGACGTTAAATATGGTGTGCCTCAGGGGTAGCTGTTTGGGACCGCTGCTTTTCTCAATTTATTTAAATGATATTTGTAATTTAAATCTGGCTGGTCGTTTGTACATGTTTGCTGATGACGTGAGTTTGTTTTACCCATATAAATATGATTTGGCCTTAAAGACAAAATGGAGCGGGATGTATCCCTTATTTTTGAGTTTGCCAGAATAAATAAGTTGGTTTTAAATGCCAACAAGACCAAATTGGTTCGCTTTAGACCACATTCTTATGCTATAAACAGCAACTTCAGCATCTTTGTTGATGGAAACGCGGTGCAGGAAACACATACTGTGAAATATTTGGGTATAAAGTTGCAAAGTAATCTGTCTTGGGACATACATGTTTCCGAAATTAAAAGTAAAATTTCACCTGTGATTGGTATTCTATATAAGATGAGGTACAAATTGACCAGAAAGACCAAGTTATTGGTTTATCATGCCTTGGTACAAAGTCACCTAAACTATATGGTTACGGTATATGGGTACAAGAACACAACTGCCTTAAAAACACTTCAGAGTATACAGAATAAGGCCCTAAAAGTTGTCTATAACTTACCAATAACATTTTCTACGTTGTCAATTTATAATAGTATTTGTAGGCCAATTATGCCAATCCATACACTCTACATGTATAAAGTGTTGATATATATATACAAATCTTTAAACAACATCGGTTATCATACCATTAACTTTTTGCAAAACCAGTCGGTCTTCAATACGAGGAACCGACAAAATTTATGGTTACCCAGGTGTAGGTTAGAGACCACAAAACAAACGTATTGAGTACATGGGAATCTTTGAATATAATCAATTACCACCAGCTGTGAAAAACCAGAATAGAATATCACTTTATAAATCGAGCCTTAAGGACCATTCGTTCCAAAATCTTGAAACGCTTCTTTTGTAATAGTGCAGTTTTTTTTTTCTTTTTATTTGAGGTTTATTTAGATGTAAATGAATATATTATGTAAATTGACATTTTTTTTGTTTAAATAATTTTTAATATGTAGGTTTTTTTTGCCAGCTTGCCTCAACAATGCCCTTTGGCGCTGAGGCGAAATATATTTTTATGAATTAAATTTGTACATGATATGTAAAAAATAATAAAAAAAAAAAAAAAAAAAAAAAAAAGTAATGAGTTACCGATAATTGGACACTCAAGGATTACCTTGTAATGATACCTCATTACATTTAACATTACTTCAAAACATAAAATAATGACTTACCAATCCTCAATTACATAATGCATGAATTATAACGTAAAGTAATTATTAATATATATTTTTTGAAAATCTATTTATAGACACATTACTTTGTGATTTTTTGAAAACATGAGGGTAAGGTGTATAGTTTTGATATCACGAACGAAAACACGAAGCACAACAACTCATTTACATTTTAAGCATTAAAATATTATATGTATCAATAGCTCAGTTGGTAGAGTTCTCGCCTAACTAATTGTTAAATACCAGAGACCCCAGGTTCGAATCCCAGCATGACCACGTTATTTATTTAATAAAAAGAAAAAGTTATTTATTTAATTACAAAAAATTATCTGTAAAAAACATCTTTATGCTATTTTTTATGAAAATCTATTTAAGTAATGTGTCGACTTTTTGGCACCATGTAACCATATAAGTAACCAGTTACTTTACCCCCTACAAGGTAATGAGTACACCCATTACTTTTAGGCTCATCGCCTGTAAAATTCATCAGCGAAGTAACGTGTAAAGTAATGCATGGAGCCCTATGGAGATACATTACTTTACCCATGATTTGGTAATGTGTAGTTTTGCTGGGTAATTAAATGAAAAAAAACTATTTTAAATAAATTTAATTTATCAATTTGTAAAAAACACCAAAAGTAAGTAAATCATAACCACATATGACACGATTTAATAATCACCTGAACTCATAAATATTTATAAATAATTGTAAGATAAAAGGGGAACAACAGACAATATAAAGCGATACACTCACAATATTTTGTCGTCAAAAACAAGGGAATATGTACTTTAGAACTACTAAACATATAGTTAAAAATTTGGTTCTACTCACTTTTCTTATAAATCAAATGCTTTTTTCATTTATTTTTAACTATTAAAAAATTTGAACAATTAAAAATTAATAATAAGATAAAATTAAGATTTTTTTTAATTTTTACTATCAAAAATAAAAAACAAAATATTAAAAAAAAACTTCCAAATCCGTAAAAATAAACGATTTTATTTTATTTTAACTATCAAAAATTAACTCCCAAATGATTAAGAACAACAGATTTTCTTTTTTTTTTACTATCATTAACTTTTTGGTTGAAATAAAATTTTTTTTGTAAAAGAAAATTTTTAAAGAAAATAATAACTGGTACACAAAAGCAGTATTTATTTTTAATTTGTTTTTTTTTTTTTAAAAATAGTAAAATAAATTAAAAAAAATATTTCTTTGTAGTTTAAATGTATATTCTTAAAAATACAATGTTTACTGATTACTTTTTAAGTAAACTACAATCAGTTACTGTTAAAATATTGTGAGTGAAGAAATTAAAAATAAAACGAATAATATTAAAATGTAATTTATTTTTACCGCAAAACAAACTTTCCTTACAAATACTATGCCACCGACCATCCCATCCATCCATTATGCACCATAAAACGAGAGTAAGGATGACAGACAGCAATATTAATAAACCTGTTCCTTTTGTGGTATACAAATTTCTCCCTTTTTTTTATTATTTATTCAAAACATTTTTGTTCCACAAAAAGAAGGTAGAATGAACTGGTATAGATTTTATGTCGTAAATTTTTTCTATCTATCTATCCATCCATCAATTTATTCATTACAATAAAATTATGTCGAATTTATATGCACCCCATCATCATCATCATCAGCATTATTGTTGTTGTTGTTGTTCGTCATTACTAGGGCTAACAAAAGGATGCTACTACTACTACTACTACTACTACTACTACTACTACTACTACTTTTTCTACTCTCATTCACCAACCACTGTAAGGTCCTGCTGCTAAAGTTGTCTTGCTTGGTTATAGAAAAAATAAGTAAGAAAATAATTTTGTATGTAGAAAATCACCGCACAATAAAAATAATTGTAATGAAAGGACCAAGGAAGGAAGAAGAAAAAACGGACGGACTGACAAACGATTGGCCTATTATTATTACTGTATGCCTATGCAAAGTGAATAAGGGTAATTGTTCTGTACACTCAGAGAAAAAAGTTTTATCATAAATCGTGTCACATCAATTTTCATAGATGTGATGAAGAATTTCATAAAAATGTACGTTAAATGTTTCGTAAATGTTCATCACTTCAAAAAAAAGTTTCGTAAGCCGTATGGACATCGTTTTTTGCTTTTACTTTCAATTCGACCGTGGCTCAACTCGTGAAGAGGTGAGATTACAATGCATAGCTTGATGCTAAGGCAGTGGGTTTGAATCCCAGTACGACACCAAAAAAGTAAAAAAGTTTTTCAAATTAACAATATAAAATACTTTGTTCAATTGACACATAAATTAACCACTGACGAGTCCCAGGAGGGGGACGAAACTGCGGCAGTCTGGTGTATACCTTGTGTCTGTAAAATTTTTCAATAAAAATGTTTTCTTCTTCTTCTTCCTGTAAAGAGACTAACTGAAATGAAATTCAGAACTTCCATTCGAAATTTGAAAGTCATCAATAGAAATTAAGAATTTTCATTTGAAGATAAGAAAATGTAATTTATAATTTAGATTTTCTATTTGAAAGTCAGAAACTATCATAACATCAATTGGAATTCAGAAATTCTAATCAGTTGATGTGCTCAAAATTTTGCATGAAATTTTGTGTACATAAATTTAATTTTAATAAATTTTAGTGGAACTGGAAATTTTTAACCTCTATTGATGTTTTTAAATTCCAAATGAAAATTCTTAACTTAATTTAGTTTTTCTGAAATTTAATAAAAAATAATAAAAGAAAATTTTTCATTTCATAAAACTATGAATTTGGCTCATCATATAAGCGCCTTATAGCATATATGAAACATTTCATGAAAAGCTATAAAACTTTTTAGTATTTATGAAACATTTTATAAATATGATGAACCTTTAATAAAAGCTTCATCATATTTACGAAGTGTTGCATTGAACGAAAATCAATGAAGTTTTTAATAAACATGATGAAGTATTTTCTTTGAGTGTATGAAGGTTGTTTTTTTTCTTCATATACGAAAACCAAATCAACCAAATAAATACGAGAATGAATATAGTAGTGATGTTCTTTTTGTGTCGCAAAATATTTTTACAGCGTTATTTGCAGCAGCAGTGGCTAATGGAGTACAGAAAATGTAGCATACACTAAAAATTTGCTATCCTGCTGTTTTTACCATCATTTAACTTTTTCAAACACTGTAGAGGCCCAAACAATAAATCGGTGAAATTAAATTTTATCAATGTTAGTGGGTGGGGTGGGTATATTTTTATTCGTATTATCAGATATATGAAAGAGTTAACTCTTTAATTGATATTATGGGTCAGCTCAATTAAATGAAAGTTGTTTAATATTTGAAACAACAAATAGCACTGTGATGCACTGCAAAATCACTTTTTATGTGTCCTAGTAAAACGATAAAAGAGTATTGTTTGCGAAAAAATAGAATTAAAAAAATATATTTAAATTTCAGCAAAATAAATCATACTAAGTTTTTCAGTTTTTTTTTCAATCTACTAAGCTCCAGCAAAAAATGTTGGTGATTTCAAGTTGATTTTTGTTTGCATTGAACTAAAAATCAGCTCCCTGATGTTCAGCAAAACACTCTGCTAACTAAATGATAATTACATTCCAGTTTAAATTCGATCTATAAAAAGACATTTGGTATGGCAACAACACTTTACCCAATTTTTTTTGCTTTTTTAGAAGGTATACAATATTGATCAATTTTTAATCGAATGAGTTATAATTTAATTGAAAAATAATTCAATTAAAGAGTTATTGAATCGGTGGTTTTAGTGATTGAAATGGCTACTAAAAAACATTACTCGTGGATCAAATTATTTACTTTTGATGATCTTAAATGTAAGAATTCAGAATTTTCCAAATTAAAAATTTAACTTCAGTAAAAGTATGGGTGTGATATTCGGAATTTTTCATACTAAGGTTATCAAAGTGACCGTTAAACAAAAAAAATGTATTACGAATAAAATCTAAAAAATTGTTGTTAAAAAAAAATAAAATTCTGAAAATTTGTTCTTTTAGAACAGAGAAAAGTAATTTGTCGATTTTGTCTATTCTACAATTTTTTGGATTTTTAATTTTTTTAATTTTAAATTTTTGTTAACGTTTTCTGGATTTGAAAAATATAGTCTTTGTTGTTTTTTAAGTATTTTTACAACCTTTCACACTTTTGGTTTCCCCCTAACTTTTTAATTACAATTACAAATTGCAGAATTTTACTTTTTGTTAAATATTCTGGCGTTTGTTCCTTTTTCCCACCGCAACATTTAAACTTCTATAAATCTAAAATTCCTGGAACTATTTACGAATTTTTGTTACACAAAATATTCTCTGTTTCAGCGCAACAAGAAATATGTTGTTTCATGTTTTTTTCTGTGCGTCGTATTGAAAAATGAATAAGATATTTATTTTTTTAGAACAATTGACAAATTCTGGCATTAATTTGTTATAGCATGTTTTGCATATTTTGCTCTTGTTTTTGCATATTTCGATAAAAAAATCTTAATTTTGACAAAAAATTTTACTTTTTAAAACAAAAGCATATTTTTAAAGAATATTTTAGCGATATTTTTGTAATTTAGTTTTAAGTTATCGTACAATTTTATGCTTCAATAAAAAATACTTTGTTTGGGTTTTCAACACTGAAAACTTCGGGTTCTGATGAGATCTTTAGCCAGATCGAAATACTAGTATCAACCTAGCTAATATGTTTGATTTGCTTTTTTTTTGTAAATATACGGAGGTTGAAAGCTCGTTATAAATTGAAAATAACATAAAAATAATCTCGATGTATATAAAAACAAAAACCTAATATAACTGTAAAAAATATTACTTGAGCCAGAGTACAAACTAAAAAAAATTTTTATATAAATAGAACATTTTTGGTCTTCAAAGTTTAGTAACGTCATGATGCTTGTTAGGAAAAGACCTAACCACGTGCTTGATTACTAAGAAGACAAGAATGGAGCAAAATTGATTATTAATAGGTTTTTTGTTAAAGTTCTGCCTATTATGGAGGCTCTAACTTTTCTAAAACTTCGGGTTCTGATGAGATCTTTAGCCAGATCGAAATACTAGTATCAACCTAGCTAATATGTTTGATTTGCTTTATTTTTGTAAATATACGGAGGTTGAAAGCTCGTTATAAATTGAAAATACTGATTTCGAAAGTTGAAGCCATTTTTGCAAATGTAAATTTCTTGTTTTAGGACCATATTCAATCAATAAGATATATTCAATCTTTTATCTCCTTTTTTGTTTGACAATTAAAATAAATTTCTCAAAGTTACTAGACTTATACTATAATTCAAGGAATCGTAATTTGCAAATTTTCCTACCAAAATTATTTTAAAACAAAATATTTAAGACGTTTTCGACTTTTTCTTTACCATTTTGAAAGAAGATTAAGATAAAGCACATATTTTAATAGCGACCATAAATATTTAAGCATCGGATAACTTTTTTAACAGATTGTTTCTAATTATATTACGATATTTGAAAGTATTTAAGAAAATGTCACGTGCAACCGAAAATCCGCTTACGCACTACTGACGCATGTTATAGTTTTGCGGGTGCTGGTTTAGGCCACCAACAAAAATTTGAATGCGAACACTTTTTTAATTTAACCATGATTTAGAATAACAAACCGTGTTATTTTGTGTCGTATTATATTTTTTATTGGGGGGAGGGGATATATAATCCGCCTTCCCACCCTGGATCAGTGCCTGCAGGATCGGGATACCTCCCTTGTAAGATATGTGTCCTTATTTTTCGCTTTAGACTATCTACCTGAACGTATATTTGTTTGCAATTTCAAATTGCCAATTCTACCACATTACATTAATAATCATTATAAACATTTAGTTTACAAATACACATTTAATCTTTATTGATTTTAAATACCTTATGTTTTCTTCAATTTAATTAATATACAATTACTTTCGCAAGCCAGTGACAACACAAAATTTAAGTTGTTTTAATCCACGATTTTGTTATATGTATAAAAAACAGATACAAGAATCTTAAATGTTGATTTTTATATGTCTTACAAGAGTTGTATCATTTTCCTATTATCTACTACATCTTGACATGTCGCGACATCTACTACATTGTGCGAATATTTCTTAAATCTGTTTGTCGTCAACACTCTTAATGTTCGTACCACTACAATTTTTTAGCAAAATAAATTAGTAAAATATTAATAAGATGTTAGTAAAATATTAGTTCAAAACAGTTAAGGGCTGAGTAAGCGTAACAAACATTTAAGCTGAAAACATAAGTGCAACAATAATTTTGCTGAAAAATAGCATTCTTTTTCGCAAGACGTTTTACTAACTTTTCTACTAACTTACTTTTTTGAGTGTAACCATCATAATACAAATATGCTAGGTCCTGGAAAAGTCCTGAGGCATTAATTTTATATGAAGCTGTTTCATAAAAAATTAATTATTTGTTTACCCAAATACGTATATGAAGATACAACTGCAATCACTCCGATAGTAGAATGAAACATTCTTCCAAAATGGATCGATATGGAATGAAAAGGGGAACGAGTGGAATCGGACCACTTAACACATTTGCAATATCGAAACGCATTACGTAAGTTAAGTTTTGCAAGTTAGTTTTCAATTTATTAGCTATTTTATAAAAAGGCGAATTTTTTAAAATGGGCAGTATCACCGAAACTAAGCGAGATAAGGCAAAACGGACAAAAATCAAAAACTCCTTTGGAGTAGTGATACATATACATATAAATAGTCTAGGTCCGGGAGAGATCAATAGTGATCAATTTTTATAGAACAGACACAGGGTATTTTTTTATTTATTTATTTACACGATAATACAAGTAAACATACTCGGTTAATAGCACATTAGTTCCTCGTTCGTTTCCCGTATTCAGTGTTGTAATTGCTATCGATCTCCTTTCCATTCCTGCCCTCACAATATTATTAAAAGTTTTAAAAGTTCACCAAATTTTAACTAAAATTCATATTCGATAATATTAATATTGTCAAATAATAGGTGTCAAATAACTTTTTTCTAATTGTTTTTTCTGTTAATTAAAGTAAATTATCACAATAAAATTATAATTTTCTGTTAATATGAAAAATTGTTCATGATCTTGAACCGAACTAACCAACAACTCACATTAATATTAATAATATCTAAAAATTTTTGTTAAAACTTTAGATTTACTATACTCGTCCTACAAATTGGACCAATTTTGAGCCGCTAAACAAGAATTTTGTAATGCTAAACAAGATAATGAAAATTAGTCAAAATCCATTTCTGATATTTTTCTGCTATAATAGATGTCAAAAACAACATAACTGCTTCTGACTCCGGAAATTTTTTTCCCCATTTTTACATATAAGTAATATCCACGTCCCTCAATTTACACTAGAAATAAAAAATCGTGTTAAATTGAAATCCTGCAAATCAAGGGTTAAGTGTATATCCATAATCAGGAAAATATACCTTGAAGCCACAGACTGATGTCAGATTGAAACCATGTCGCGTCTGCCCTCAAGGGGTTATGATTTTGTCTGGTTTTAGAACAAAAATAGAAGAAGAAGAGAATGCAATTCATTTGAAATGCAAAACATAGAAACAGCTGATGGGAATAAAAACTGGCCGAAATCGAAATGTCAACCAAAAATGAGATTGACTTTACGGAAAATGGAGGAAACTTCCGTCCTTTTTTTCTTTCTTTTTCGATTTGGAACCGAGGCCAGGCAGTTGCTGAAAAAAAAAATAAAACTCGAAGAAAATCAAAGAAATTTAAACGGGGGTTTTTTTTTTTTAAATCGTTTTGTTTATTAATGAAAAATTTATGAACGACAAGTAATAATAAATAATTTTTTTTTGCTGGAATCGCACCTCCTGGGCCATTTGGAGGAAGAATTAATATCACCTCATCTTGGGTAGCCAGCGCTAACATCCGGGTACCATCAGCAAATAAAGCCGTTGAAGTCCTCCAGCACTACGTGGGAAAGGCAGCATCAGCACCGCTACACCTGGGGTGCTAGGTATTTCTTTTGTGGTTTTTAAAAGAAAAGGGTTCAGGATTTACTGTCTTACCTCGGACGACTAGACTGACTGGACTGTGTAAAAAAAAAAAACAAATTTGTTTTATTTTTTTTTTTGATTTTATTTTATTTTTTTAATAAAAATATAAGAGGCAGAGACCTTATACATATAAGGGAAACATTTTTCTTACCTTATTTAGTTCGGCGTAAAACTAGTCCGTAGGGTTGAGCTCAGGCCTAGGGTCGAGGATTTAGGAAGGCAGATAAAGCATTGAAGGTGAATGTTTCTCCTAGAAGAAAAAAAAAGAAAAGAAATAAGTTATACAAGCTTATAAAGAAAAAAAATAAGTGAATAAAAATATAAAATTAAAACAAATTTGTTATAATTTTTATTAAAAATAAAAATTATGTTTTTTTCGACCTTTAGTTGTGCAATGAAAATGAAAATTATTCAAGTTCGAGGCCATACTCTATATTTCTTCATTAGGATATTGTCCTAACAAATAATCTATAATTTTTATTTTTAATAAAAATTATAACAAACTTGTATAAAGGGCAGAGTACCGCCAAGTTTACTTCCCCTGGTTTGTTACAAACTAAACAAAATATAAAAAGGAGAGAGAAACAAAAAAACGTGTATTGAATATCCACCAGAGGTGGATCTTGCACATCAAACAAGTTTTCAATTTATTTTTTGATCAATGGTTATAATCTTTAACTTCAAACTCATATGTATATTAGTTCTCATGTAGTGAGTAAACTAGTTCATATGTATGGTTGATGTTTGGCATGGGATTGTTACCGCTTTCAAAACGTGTTCTGATGATGGGAACCTAGAAAATTCCCGAAATAGATCTATCAACACATTCCTGAAAGGGTCAAATAATAAATTTGAAAACAAAAAAATCTATAGATTATTTGTTAGGACAATATCCTAATGAAGAAATATAGAGTATGGCCTCGAACTTGAATAATTTCATTTTCATTAAAACAAATTTTTAAATAATTTATTATAAAAAAAAAAAAGATGCACACAAACGTACCTACTTGGACACCTTACGGAAGGTTGTCCGTAATCCTTTTTTTTAGAGCCAAGAGAAACTTCCCGAATAAGAAAAGGCGGCGGAGACGAGCTGCAAAAAAAAAGAATTTAAACGTGCGTCTGTTCTACCTGTAACGAGAAAATTTATAAATTGAATTAAAATCTATTTTTTTTTTTTGGTAATTTTTAAATACCGAACTAATCGTGAATATTATTTAATTAGATAATTTTTGGAATTCTCACAATCAAAGAAATAACCGGTTGAATTTTAATAACCCTAAACCAAATATTTTTGTTAAATTTCAAAAAATTTAAATTGAAAAGCAAAGAAATTGCTAATGACATGTATAAAAATTAAATAATTCAGTAATATATGTCCAATATGTTTTTGGTTTTAAATAAAGGTTAATTTTTATAACGTTTTAGAAAAAATTAAACAATGATTTAATAATTATTTATCAGGTGGTAGTAGGGTGACAAAGGTAAGTGGAGAAGAATTTGGGACAACCTGTGAAATGGCATACGGTTGTCATGGTGAGGTCTACGTAGATCTTCTGTGGGAGGGCCCGCCTTAGTTGGCACAACATCTGCCAACCAACATTGAGTTAAAACGATTAGGGCAGTGCCGTTTATTGGTGCATTCACACTTTTCGGTTATATTTTTTTTTTTATTTTACGTTCTTGTTTTTCTTTACTTTGGCTCCCATTGCTTCGGTCCCCCTTTTTATTCATTTTATTTTGCTTGATTTTTCGTGGACTCGTAAGATCTTTGAGCCACTTTAAGACCAGTATGATTTTTTTTTGTCTAGCCGACCTGATTTGTTGACAAGAACTACTCCCAATCCGGCGAGCTAAAGCCGCGCATACGCGAGCATACCGGCAACGTCAACAGTCTGGCCACATTAAACACCCGTTCAGACCCAGCCGACAGGACAACCAATATTATGATCGTATCATAAAAATGTTCTGTTAAGATAAACTTTTCTAAAAACAATATAGAAGTCATTCTTTTAAGCTGCCTCTATTGCTATATATTTGATGGCTGCTGGGAAAACCCCCCCCGTCCTGATATTTTCTTAATAATCTAAATGCGTACAAAGTTTGTTTTTCGTGTCTTTGCAAGTATTTGATTTATTTTATATTTATGCAAAAAAAAAATAACAACAACAAAACACGTTTTAATGCTTTTCTTCATTCTTTCCCTTTCCCCGACTCTACGATGCCACTCATTTGGTGGCATTGCCATGTTTTTAAACTGAATTTTAATAAGATTGATTTTATTACCGTAATAATAATAATCGTAATAGTAGTAGTAGCAGTAGTACTGGGTGACCACTGTCATGGTGTGCGTGCATGCATATGTTTCATTTCCTAGTTGTTATTGTTATTTGCCAAAAGTGTCAAAGGGTTAATAAGTTGCCTTCCTGCTGTTTTGAGAACTTCATTAGTAAACATTTCATGTGCGTCAATTGTTGTTTTATGTCGTTCCAAACTGTGTAAAATATTTATTTCCTTTTTATAATTTAAAGATTTTTCTGGCGTTTTTTTATTTTATTTTACTTTATTCATTCATTTCGATTGGAAATGGTTAAATTGGTTGCTGTACCGGACTTTTATGTGTAATGTTTATTTTATAGATCAATTAAATTTGTATTATGGAGATAAAATACAATTAAATAAATTTATATCTCTATAGAAACAAAATAACTTTATAAAACCGTACATTACTTTTTAGCATACTTTTCAGTTTGGAATATTTTCTTGGCATTTTTGTGTAACCTACATAACACAGAACAACATTTTTCAACACATGATTTTGGGACTCAATTCTGGGAATTGCACGTGAAAGTAGCCTCAAAATAAGAACTTCTGTCAAGTTGGCAACAGTAATAATTTAATTTCCATACGAATTTTTTGGCTCAAGGCAGATTTTTAGCACTTTTTCTATATTTTAACACGGTTATATCTCGGTATACCGTACGGAATATCTCTTTTGTGTCTGAAGCAAGTTGTAGATATTGAATAGCAGGCCAAAAATGCGGAACAATCCTACCCGAAAAAGTACATCCGGTGCTCAATTTTTTATTTTTATGTAAAATAAAGTTATAAAGAAAAACTGCATATTTGTGGATTTGTAATCAAGTTATTGAGCAAAAAATGGTGAAAAATGGGCATTTTTAGCGATTTTTAAGGCTCCGGATGCATTCCGCATTTTTTTCTCCTATTCAATATCTACAACTTTGCTTCAGACACAAAAGAGATATTCCGTACGGTATACCGAGATATAACCGTGTTAAAATATAGAAAAAGTGCTAAAAACCCGTCTTGAGCCAAAAAAATTCGTATGGCCATTAAATTATTACTGTAGCCAACTTGACAAAACGAATGATGCAGAAGTTCTTATTTTTGAGGCTACTTTCACGTGTAATTCCCAGAACTGATTCCCAAAATCATGTGTTGTACTGTGTCATGTTATGAGGTTTTGTAAGAAATATTTAAAAAATTCTGCTAATAGGCGATTTTTATTTTTAAAACTTTACGCGATTCCCACACGTACAAAATAAACCACTTGAAATCTACTCATATTTCCCTACCTGTGAATAACGAGGCTAAAAGGGGAAGTATCCTCATGGGTTCTCTTCGATATTAATGAAATTTGAATATGTGAAAAAAAAAAAAAAATAAGGGAGAATACATCCATTGTAACCAACAAAATTTAATCATTATTTAATAATTTTTAGTGTAAGTACTTAAAGTGTACAGAAAATATATAAAATTAATTAAAACACAGTCGCACCATTCAAACTATTGATTTTCCTAATCAATATTGAAAAAACATTATCTTCTGCGTTACCTTAATACCAGCAACCAACCACTTTTCGGAGATTTTATCCATCGAATAAAATATTTGCAGTTAAAATCAAATGTTAGTTTCGCCTGCAAAAAAAAAAAAACAATCAATTACAATTTTAAAATAATATAAAGTTTTTTTTAATAGTTTTGGTAACTCTAATAGAATATTAAGACTAGCAACCCAATTTCTGTTTGTACATACAAATCTATTTTTGGACATTAATATTTAAACTTGAAAGAAAAAAATATTCAAGGTTGAAATTTGAAAATAAAAATTCAAATTGAGTTTAGGCTAGAGGTAAAGTCGTTGCCTGACAAGCAGTATATCGCCGGTTCAAGCCCAGTTCGCAGAAAAGAATTTTTTTAATTTTGAAATAATATACATTATTTTTATAGTTTTGGCAACTCTAATAAAATATTGAGATTAGCAACCGAATTTCTATTGTAACGGGTTTGTCAATAAGGACTTGACAACTTTTTTTGTAAAATAAAACGCAAACCATTTGAGATATTTCCAAAACTTTATTATCGACTTGAAATACAATCAAATCATTTATGAATGGAACTCGACTTCGTTCATATGGCCACGCGGGCACGTCGGCAGCAGTCGATTCGTTGGACCCAATTTTCGATGACTCGGTCCACACATTTCGGGAGTAACGGCCGCTATTTCGCGTTCAATGTTGGCTCTAAGTTCTTCCCACTTCGTCGGCTTGTTGGCTTAGACCAATGATTTGATGTAGCCCTAAAGAAAAAAGTCTAGAAGCGTTAAATGGCACGAACGAGGCCAATTGACTGTTCCATTCTTGAGATAACACCGCTCACCAAACTTACTCTTCAATAAACCGATTGTAACGTGTGCTGTGTGGCTTGTTTCACCGTCCTGTTGAAACCACATGTCGTCCAAGCCATGTTTTCCAATTCGGGCCAAAAATAATCGGTAATCATGGCGCGATAATGATCGCCATTCACAGTAACAAGACGATCATTATTGTCGACGAAAAAATATGGCCCAATGACGCGCCGGCATGATTATGAAGCACATGAGAATATTCACCAAACCAATATATTTTGCTTATTGACGAACCCATTGATGTAAAAATGAGCTTCCTCCCTGAAGATGATTTTGAGATGAAATTCGCTCTTAGAGTTACGGTCACCGACTCCGAATTTCGGTTAGTACATTTTATAATTTGCATATATTGTTCGTTCGTGTACTTTACCATGATGAAAATGTTGAGTTTACTGAAAAAAGGAAAGTAACAGTTAGATGATCAGTGAAATATTTCGTTCACAAATTAAATTCAAAGCTGTCAAGTACCTATTGGAAAACCCTTTACATATAAATATATTTTTAGACAAATATTTAAATTTGAAACTAGAAAATATTCAATGTTGAAATTAAAAAAAAACACATATTTAAATTGGGTTTAGGCTAGAAGTAAAGTACTTGCCTGACAAACGGAAGATCGCCGGTTCGAACCCATTTCGAGGTATATAATTTTTCTTTTTTTAATAAAATAAGTTTTGTTGAAAGCATGTGAATCTATTTATAGAATATTATAGTCCAGCAGAAACATAAAATATTCAATTGTTACAATAAAAATTCGAAATTTGTAAATAAATTTCGGTTGCTACAATAGTATTGATAATTGGCTCTATGCAATAAGTTCAGGTGCAAAAAGTCCCAAAAAAAAAAAAATTAAATAAGTCCCAAAAATGTTTCATACAAATTTGGGAATAATTTCAAATGAAATAATACCCAGTTCTTTTGGAGTTATTTCATTTTTTTAGAAGTTATTTCATTTTTGTTATTAGGTGTTATTTCATATGCAATAATTCCGAAATGAAATAAGTCCCAACAGAACTTAGCGTGGGACTAATTGAATTTTGCTGTGGGAGTATTTAATTTTTAGTGGGAGTTAATTCATTTTCAATAATTCATTATTTTTTAACATTATTAATATTTTTGGTTGGGCGCTATGACGGTTTTTGGTTTGGCCAAAATAATTATTATTATTGCCCAAAATATCATTAATTCTATTTTTTTTTAAATGTTATAAGACCTTAAAAAAATTACTTTCAATTTTATTTTTTGTGTCGCACCCAGAAAAAACTTTATTGCGCTTAGCCGCCTGCCGCGTTCTACGAAGGAAAAAAACCTTTAGAGCGGCCGAAGGCCGCCATACAGAAAAACTTGTTTTTACAAATCCAATGGCGAATCCGTTGAAAATCTTATTTTTAAGACAATAAGTAATATAATTTCGCCAGTCATTAAACAGCTAATTGATTGTTTTTTATCTTAATAAAGAGTAGAGCATTGTCCTTGTGTTTATTTAACGTTTGATATATACGTAAAATTTTTAATAAAATATACTTTTAAAAAAATAATTATTAAAAAACAATAAACTTGGTGTGGGTTTTTATTTTGGGACATAAAAAGTTATAACAGATCAAATAATGTTAGTTGATGTCTTAAAAATATAAGATTGTAACGGGATTCGACATCTGATTTGAAAAACAAGTTCTTCTGGGTGGCGGCCTTCGGCTGCTCTTAGGGGTTTTTTCCTCCGTAGAACGCGGCAGGCGGCTTCGCGAAATAAAGTTTTTTCTGCGTGGTTATCATTTTTTACACTTCATACATTTCTTATTTGGCAAAATTAATTTGGGCCTTATTTCATTTGTATTTCATAGAATATTTTTGGGAGTTATTTCATTTTATTCTTTGGAAATTATTTCATGATGAAATAACAACCATAACCTAGGATTTGTTTCATTTTTGTTTTGGAAATTATTTCATTTTTTTAGAATTTATTTCACTTTTCCGAGACGGGACTTATTTCATTTTGTTAGAATTATTTCATTGTAGCTTTTTTACTGGGACTTTTTGCACCTGGGACTTATTGCATAGAGCCTTGCAATTTAATAATAGTGATAGTACGTGAAACCACAAAATTCGATTGGCAGAAAATTCGGTTGCAACTACAAACTGTTTTCTGTGTGTAGTTTTTTTTTATCGGGGCAATCTCACGTTTAAGGGTTAAACAGTTAATTAAGTTTTGTATGTAAACATACTTAAACTAATTAAATTCAGATTTTTTGAATGCAACTTTGAAGTACTTGAGAAAACAAAATGTCTATACCAATATTATTGAAAAATGTATAAAAAGTTGAAAAATATCTTTCTTTGTATTTTAATTGATTCTTCTTTTGAAAACAAACATTAGGTATAACTTTATAAATAAACTTGAATCGGCAACAGAAAATACATCGTGAGTGTAGTTTTTAAGAATAGAAAGTTGGTTTTCGTATTTAACCCTTTGACGACGAATATCACAATGTTTGGAAATAATTCGCCAATTTCTCACTTAGTTTTCCTTCCAGACCACGCGGGGCGGCTATATCACCACACAAAAGGGGAAACTTTTTGCATATCAAATTTTGAGTGCTTGCCAATTTTTTTGTCACTAATCCGATTTTCAAAAATTAAGATATATGTAATCTGCAAGTAGACTAGAGATAAACAAAAAACATGCTCATATGTGTGGGCTATATCTAAATGCCAAGATATGCCCATTTGAAAATAAGAAATTCTATGTTTGGTCCGCCTCAAGTCCAGCTTATTGCGAGTAGCAGGACGGGATCGGAACACTTCTTTTTTAAATATTGTATACTTAATTAAATAAATTCTCATTAAATACACTCAGGGAACTTCTGCATTAAAATATGTAGTTGTTTGGATTGTAATACAGTTTCTTTATTTTTAATGTAAATGTCAGTCATTTGTAGAACAAATTAAAATTTTTAACAACCTGTAGTTCATTTAAAAAACAACTTACATCAAATGACTGTTTTAAGATGATTTTTCATTCATATTTTACAGTTGTTTTTGTTAGTTAAAAAAATAAAAAAAAAATTTGTTTATTTTTTACTACCATGTGGATCATTTTACTACAATTTTTAGTCATTTTGTGAACATTAAAAACTAATGACAATGTTAGTTGAATTTACTGTAATGTAAGTCGTCCTTATTTTAAGTGATATTTCTTTTTTTTCAACTACATTTGCAGTGGTCTTTACCTACATAGTATTTAAGTGTACAAACAAATTATGCAATATCATGTTCCACTCAAAAATACATTCGTTTAAAGCACCAACAAGACTTTTTTCTCCAGATAAATATTTTCTTTCTGAACATATAAGTGTGAATACTATTCTGAAAGGCTTTTTATACAAAAGCGAGTTGTATTAAACAATTTTTTGATTTTTTGTATGTATATTTCTCCCCTAGCCGCCTCTAAAGTTACCCATTTTAAGACAAATATCAACTTTAACCCAATGTTAAAATTTGTGCACGCCTCTAATTAGGAAGCGGTTATTGGGCAAGTCTCTTCCAATCCCCGCTTTAAATGTAGACATGGCAGCAAAAATGTAAAAATCTCAGTTGGGCAATTCTATTTTTGGGAATTGTGGGATTGCTTAGAAATCACAAATTCCGACCTAAATTTCGCATTGTTCATTTAAAAGTCTATTCAAGTCCAAAAAATCATTGGGCTATGTCTATTAATAAATATTTTATTGAATAGTAAAAATTTAGATTTTAACAAAAACCGAAATTTTTACTTATAATAGGAGTACCTAAATTTTTGTGTTCCAAGAGTGCTAAATGCGATTCTTTTTTAGCAGATTATAAATATGTTTTTGAAAATAGGATTAGAAACAAAAAGCTGCAGAGCACTCAAAATTTTATATGCAAAAAGTTGCCTACTTGGGTTTGGAAAGTTCCAAATCAAAATGATCTGGAGGTTCCAAATTGGTCTAGAAGGTTCCAAATCAAAACTAAAGCTCAAAATTACGTCACTTATACCTGTTTCAA
>CM037851.1:156355021-156538769 GCA_021234595.1 Delia radicum | reverse complement strand
TACCTCCAAAAATTTAATCCTATAACGCGTTTCTATTATTTTTCCAGTAAAAATAATGACTTTTGCCATTCTTAGTAATATAATGTATTATAATATAATGCTATAAACACATAATGAGTAATATAATATTCATTTTTTTAGATGTTGTAAGTCTGAAACAAACAAAACTGCATATAATTTTATTTTAACAAAACTAAGATTGACTAATAAACTTAAAAAATTAAAAAATAAGCTCTTGTATCTATTATTTTTCCACACTGTATGAAGTTTTCATAAATGTGATGAAGCTTTTTCCCTGAGTGTGATAGTGTTTTGAAAAACTCTATATTTTCGATATCCGAAAAGCATATTAAAAAAGAAAATCTACCAAAATTGGAGTGGGCAAGAGGCATAGGACTAAAACATCTTTTGAGGTCCGCTGAATCCGAATCTCCCCAATTTTTGACAGATTCCTGTATAGGACGCAGTTGAATCATATAAAAGATGCAGTTGAATATGTTATAAATACGCTTTTTCATCAGCTTTTGTAAGTAAAAACATAATTTTCTAAAAGAAATAAAAGCAAACTTAATCAATGTTAGCATAAATATATTATTTAAAAACTGCCAAAAACTTTAATGCCAATTCTAAAACATACTAAAGCTCTTTGCAATTGTATGCTGAACCAATTTATAAATGCCTGTTGGATCAATCCATTTCTGAAATGTCCAGCAATGACGATGACATATCTGAAACCCAAGTCGTTGAATTTTTCAAAAATTAAACAAAAACTGATATAGACAGGCAAAGGCCATTCCAAAAAAAGCAAAATTAAAACTAGCGAATTTGTTAAAAGAGATAAATTACTTTATATGAAGCAAGCAATATTCGGGTTCAAAATTTGATGATTTATAATGAAATGATCTGTTACCAATAGAGCCAACAACGGGGTTTCTCCGTTGCTGGGAACTTTGCCACAAAAATTCGAAATCGGATGTCAAGTGAATTACTGAATGTTTTAGTAGACTTAAAATCTTATTTTTTTTAACGAACTGATGTATTTTTTAATTTGATTTTATATGATAATTATTTTAAATTTAAATTATTTCAAATCATTTAATTAAAAAGTTTTTGTTTCAGTTTTCAATGTACAAATTGAATACATACGCGCTTTATTATTAATTTTTATTTAACAAAAAAAAAAAAAAAACATTCCTTAGGATCAAATTACTGGTTCTAAATAAAAAACTAATTTTTCCCGGGAACCTCGTCCGCTACCAGACTTTGCAAATTTTCCCGATTTTCAAATAGGACATATTTTCATAAAAATGTTTTATTTAAAACATTCGAAAAATTAACATTACTTTTTTTTGTATGTACTGAGGAACAAAATATTTAGTTTTATAAGGTTGTTAACCCTTAAAACCACACCAGGCCAAAAAAAAGTGTAAAATTTTGCATTATTGTCAAAGCTTCAGTTATAAATAAAAAATAAAAATCAAAGATTGCAAATATTAAAATAAAATTTGGGCGCTTTTTTAAACACAACCATGAGAAATAAAAAAAAATATTATACTAAAAAGCATCACACAAAGTTCACTTAGCAGTTCACTCAGTTCACAGATTTCAGTTTGGGCGGATTGGAGGAAAGTTAGTATTTTAAAATAAAAAAAAAATATAGTGAATTTTATAACTTTTTTCTAAGTGTTTTTCTGTTAATTAAAGTAAATTATCACAAATAAAATTATAGATTTTCTGTTAATATGGAAAAAAATATTCATGATCTTTAACCGAACTAACCAATATCTCACATAAAAAAAATATTTTAAAAATAAAAGAAACTAATTTAACATTGTAAACTATTTTATTTGATCCCAATTAATCACTTCCAAACCAATAAATATTAGCGCATCGTTAACCCATGTTGTCAGTAGATCAAAAATGATAAATAAAGTTGATGGTTAAAACAAAAAACGGCAATATTTATAATATTATTCACATTTTCTCTGTTTGAATTCTAATACTTGCCTGATATACAATCACAAAATACTCTTTCCATTTTTTTTTGACTTTTTCATGCTTCGGTTAACATGGGTTAATAGTTTTTAGTACTAATGCTTTATTAATTTAAAAATTTGACTTAATTATGAACTAAATATTTTTTCAGTTGTTAAATTAAACAAAAATCATTTATAACCATCTACTTTATTTTGACAATTTTGACCTCAGGTTAACACGGCTTAACGATGCGCCAAATATTTAATATTTCGGAACAAAGTAACTTTGATCCAATTAAACAATTTACAATGTAAAATTAGTCTCTTTTACCAAAAATATATTTAAAAATTTTTTTTTTTTATCAGAAATACTGACTTTTCTCTAAATACGATAAAATTAAATCGCTAAAGTGGACTCAGGGCTTTCTTCAGATTTTTTTTTTTTTTTAATTTTCAAGATGTGTTTAAAGAAAAGCGCTCAAAATGAATTGAATGTTTGCAATCTTTAAATTACTTATAATTTTTTATTTCTAATTACAGCTTTGAAAATGAAGCAAAATTTTAGAAATTTGTTGCCCTAGTGCTGTTTAAAGGTTAACAATCTTATAAAGACTAAAACTTTTTTCCAGATATAGTATAAAACAAATAAAACATTAATTTTTTTTAATATAGTTTTTAAAAAAAAAAAACTATTTTTATGAAAATATGTTCTTTTTGAAAATCGGGAAAATTTTCAAAGCCTGCGAGTTTTTTTTTTTTGAAAATTTTTAAAAAAAATTGGAGAATTTTTTTTATGCATCTTAATCTAACTCAGAGTTGTTCCGTCCAACATTTGTAAATTTATTTTTTGAATTTACATTTTGACCAAATTAGTCGTGCCCACTTTAAACTTTGGGGATATCTGCTGTCATATTTCAAAAATCGATAACCTTGATTTTAGAGTCAGGGTTATCAAACTTGACGATTGGTTGATTTTTGCAAATCGATTTCCATTAAGAGTTTACAAAAAAATTTTCTAAATTTTAGTAATATTACTACTTTTACTTTACTAACTAATTACAGTAATGTTTTGTTAAAATCAGCAAACGATCTGACAGCTTGATATTAGCAAAATTCTTTGTAAGAATTGCAGTTTTTTCTGTAACTTTTACAGAATTTTTATTTGAGTGTAGAAATTATAAAGTTGTTAGCAATTTTTCAAAAAAAAAAACAAAAAACTTCCAAAAAAAATATATTCTTTGTTAGCAAATACGTTTTAACACGTTTGGCGATTTAATTTTTTTAATGGCACGGGCGATTTTGACGTGGTTGGCGGTATTCTTGGCGACTTACATATCTGAAAATCCCTTCCAAAAACTGCAAAATACATCAACAAAAATATAATTTTCTTATAAATTATTCAGAAACTGGATACATTTTATTGGAATTTAAATTTATATTGCTAAATTTTTGCATATTTTTTTCAAAATATCCTGTTAAGTTGATTGCTATCTTACCTGTTTTTTTTGTAGCGATTTTTTATGTGCAAGTAATTTGGTGACTTTTGAGAATGTTTTTCGGTATATAAAATTTACTACATTTTGCTCTTCTTAACGAATTTTGTGTTATTTTGTCAAAGTTCATTTGCTTTATAAATTTCAAAACTATTGTGGACTACATACACTCAAAAAAGATATGCTATAATTAGCAAAAAAAAAAATATAATTAATATAATTTCTTTAAGCTTCAAATTGTTTGATAAAGAAAAAACTTGAATTTTATTTATGCACTTTAATATTAACTACACTCAGGGAAAAAAAAAATTTCATCATATTGATGTAAATGTTTCATAAATAGTTTCATTCATTATATTTATGATGTTTTCATACATACGACGAAGAGTTACATACACTCACTAGAACTTTTCCATAAAATTTCAACAGTTATTTAAAAAGTTAATCGTTAAAGTTGTTTCAAATGGAATATACGGTTGAATTAACAAAGAAATTTATTTTTTAACTTTCTGTCTGTTATTTAATAACGATATAAACAAAAAAAGGACTTTCGGTAATAGTTAAAATATCCAGTTTAAAATTTTATATTTAAAACAAAAAGTTGTTATATTATATTGAGTATTGAAATAAATGAAAACAATCTAAATTATCAACAGTGGAAACTAAACTTAATAATACAATTGTTTTAAACGAAAAGTAAGTAGTCCTTTTTTTAACTGATTTTCCATTAGTTTAATGTGTATATTGAATAGTCTTTACGGAAAAAATATTGTAATTGTACAACTTGAAAACAAATGTCTCATAGATATTCATCATTTCATACAAAAGTTCCATAAACTTTTTTGAAAATAATTTTATTCATGTTAAATTATTTTATGATATACTTAGTAAGATTAGACCAAAACATATTTTTTTATTTTATCATATGTCATTTACCAAAAAGTTTGTTGACTTGGATTCATTTACATAAATCGTTTTTTTTTTTAATTTATCTAAGCGAAATCTACACCATTGGAAATGTCTTTAAATATCAATTAAAATTTGGTATAGCAGATATCAAAATTATTATTCTAGATTACTGAGTACTTTTTTTTTATAATTTTTATATTAGTATACATATGTTTGTAAACTAAAATTTTCGACTTTGTGCGATTAAAAACTAATTTTCTTCAAAAGAAAATTTTCAGTATAAAATACCAAATACATTTAAAGTTAACAAACAAAAAAAGCACACAAACAAACAGACTCAGCATTGCAAAAAACACACATACCAACGTATAGATCACACACTTTTTTGTGAGTATCATATTTTTTTTTTGTAGAACTTATTTATAACTTGTTTTCCTACTTAATTTGAATAAAAGGGTTAAATTGGTAGTACCATTGTCGTGATAGGTGCAAAATCAATTAAAATATTAATTGATTCAATAAATTTTTTAGTTTTTTCTATGAACTTATGCCTTTAATTTTTGTATGGGAGCCTCCTTAGGAAGTCGTGATAGGGGGTATGTATGTTTTGAAATATTCCAGGGGCACTCTTGGGGCAGTTGGATAGGTGGGGAGCAAATTTTACAAAAAATTATGATTTTGTATTGGAGTCCCCTTAGTTGGTGGAGATAGGGGGCAGGTATGTTTTGAGAAAATGTTGGTTTTGAAATTATATGGGGGGTTATCCTTGGGACAGTTCGAGTGGTCGGAGAATAATAAGTTTAAATAGGGGTGGGTATGTTCAGAAAAATTAATGGGGGTTTCTACTGACGCAGTCGTGGCGTTTTTTGTAGATTTTATACATTCACCACACCTGTGGAGATCCATTTTCAGCCACCCCACCTCCCCCATATTTGTCTCATTCAGTTGGGGTTCTAGCGTATCCCAATCTTGTAACTGAGGATATCCATATAACACTATAACACCCTATTGATGCCTAGCTCCTAATATTAAACTAAAACTAATTCAAAAATTTCACTTTTAAAAAATTTAAACTTCTGGTTTTCTATAAAAAAAGGTTATTAAACAAATAACTAAAGTCGTTTGTTTAATATTATCGGAACACTATTGTGTTCACAAAACAAAATGTGTAAAGTCAGCCAAACTGCTTGTAGGGTCAAAAAAAATCTTAGTGGGTGGGTGGAAAGTTGCTAATATCATAAAAAGAAGTTTTGCAGAAAATCAGTGAGCTGATTATTAGAAAATTAAATTTGATTAGACATGAGTATTTAACTAACTGAAATCAAAGAGACTTTTGCTGTATCTTAGTTACATAAAAACATTTAAAAAACTAATAAAAAGTCTGCTATATGTATATTTATGTATATACATGTGTATATATGTAATATGTACGTATATGTTTGCACAGCGCATACTGTTGTTACATTTATTCGTTCCCCCCCCGCATATTTTAGGGACATTTGCTTACTTTGGGGACTGTCCGTAAAGTATTTACACATTTTCATACATCTAAGCGTATAAGATGAGGACAATTGGTTCGATACAACCGCATACTTAGGACACAATTTTGGCTGTGTCCCTAAAGTATGTATATGTATATAAATATATATAGCTCATTTACTAAAGACTGAATATGAACTCAAAAAACAACGATTTTGCAGAAAACGTGTTAAAAGTTTTCAATCCATTTCTGCCTCTCTCGTCCATATCTCTTATTATTTCGGCACGTTTTTATTAATAGGTTTGTTAATGCAGTTTTCTCTCAGCGAGAGCAGGTTTCGAATTCGCTAATTATCGAGAGACCCGTGAGTAGCACAGTTTCTCTATAAGGTATATACTCTTTGCACCCACTTTCCAGAGAAACTAAAATATTTTCCTTTTAACTCGAAAAGTATACATGATGTTAATATGAAATTGTTACACAATAGGAAGCATGATATAACTAATAAATCTGCTTCATTAACGAAAAAAATCTCGTTTTTTTTACTTATGACAAGCTTTTTGTGAATAAGCGATATGTAAAAAAAAAATTTACAAAATTTTTTTACTGACTTATTTTTTTAGAGTATGAATGAAAAAATTTAGAAAAACGGTAGTGTCATACTTTGTTTACTTTTTTTAGAGAAGTTACCAGCCTATAGTTTGTTAAAAACTTTGTGTATTACACTAAAATTTTGTAATATATGGTGTAATATAAGTTTAGTCCTTAATGTATAATTTTGTTACCACTCGATTTTTACGATTAAAGCTAAAAAACCCGCATTAAAATACGTGCACTCAAACAAAAGTTATTAATTTTTGACCGCCTTCTCTGAAAATGTACCACCGTGCATCACAAATAGTAGTCCTTAGTTAACATTATTTTGTATCTCATATACAATTGAGTTTAACTACAGTCAAAGCCCGGTATCACTAATGTTATATTGTCAGGCCCATTCATTATATCGAAATATTCGTTATAATCGCAACAACTTTTTGCACTAAATCGACTTACATTAGTGTTATAACTTATTTTTCCTGCAAAAAGTTTCACCACGTAATGGAACATATGGTATTAATAATAAAAGCCGCCTTAAATTACTTTTTACTTATCCTTCTCTTTATTTTGCGAATATTTGTGAAGGTCGTACTCTTTATCTGTTAAGAGCACACCAATATACCAAATAAAAATCCAAAAGTTGAAAACCGCAAACAAAAACTTAAAAAGAACTAAAAAATGAGCTCGTTTTAAAAGATTTTTTTAACTATGGGGTGGTTAATTTTCAAATGCTTCCCCAGACATAAGATCGGATTCAATAGAAATATGTTTATGAAATATATAAATGCAATGCACATTTCAACCATTTATAGCATTTATACATATCTAAACTATTTCTCTAATTCTTGTAATTTTATCATTGTAAAACCATTTTAAACGTAGACAAAAATGAAAGAAAAGACAAAAATCACCACATATTTTTTTAAACTTTTCTAATATCTGATTTATTTTGATACAGCATTTTCGCTATAAATACAATGGACGATTGCACAAAGAAAAAATATAGCAAAAAAAACGGGTTTTTCTATAATTTATTTAAGGTACATATCTCAAAAACCTAATGTGATGAAGAAATTCTGATATCAGATTCGAATTCAGCGGACTATAGGTCTTTAGAAGTGTATGTTTTAGGCCTACGGTCTTGACCTCTATAAAACTTTTGTTGGTCTGTGTTGTCATAATTTTTATGTTTGTCGACATATATTTTTTTAAAAAACATTTTTTTTGAAATCCGAAATATATTGCTATCAAACACTATACTTACAAAGAAAAAAATATTTAGATTTTTTTTTAATTGAATAGATTTGTTGAAAATTTTAAAGGCTATCAATGAAAAATTAATTGAATCCATTAAATAATTGCTCAAATTAGCAATTCGCTTGACATTTTTTATTTTCGGAAACAAACATACATTTTGAGGGGTGGAAAAAAATCTTTTTTTCTCCATACAATGTGAGTTGCTCTAATGTACATAGTTGTTTTTTACAAATGTTTATGTATTATGTATTAGTTAAAAATATTTTGTTTTAATTTTAGTACACACAGAGAAATAAAGTGCCAACTGAATTGAAAAGTGTATTTTAATGTTAACAACTAATAAATTCAGTTAGTACAACGATATATACATAAGATTTCTGAATATTTTGGGTATTGCAACAAAAATTTAGTTAAATTAACCGAACTTTGTTGTGAAAACGAATGTTCACTTGTACCAACCGATTTATATTCGTAATAACCGAATTGAGTCGCAGTAACCGAATTTCAGTTGGCGAATAGGTACATTTTTTCCGTGTGTAAGATTCTCATAAGTTCTCATTGGGTTTATTACTTTATTTAGTTAAATAGCACGGTTATACAAAAAAGAATGAAGTTGAAATACCTCGGATGCGAGTACAACAAAAATCCGTTTTTTAAGTTTGACGAACACCTCCAAAATCTTGAGTTACTGCTAAAAAGCCAATTTTCGTACCTTTATGTATTCATAAGCCAGTAACTTAGTTGAATATCATCCGATTTTAAATTTTTGGCAGATTTAGAAAGCGGATTTAAAAGTACGAAGTAAAACCCTTCCAATGGTATATAAGTTATTTCAGTAAACATCAGAAATCGTTGTGAATATCAAACACATGTTTTTTTGATTTTTCAGGCATTTCTCAAATCTGGACATTTTTTTTCAAAGTATTTTGTAAACGAACCGTACTATATATGAATTTATTAACAAATTTATTTGTACGTAAAGCGCATTTTCGTTTTTAAAAATCCGTTAAAAATCGATTATTTCTAAATCCGCTGATAAACTTAAAATCGGATGATATTCAACTTAGTTACAGGCTTATACGTGCATAAATATACGAAAAACCGGCTTTTTACCAGTAACTCATGCTCTGTATCAAACAGATCTTTGTTGTACTCGGCAACGCCCACCAGAAAAATAGTATCACTTCACAAGTATTTTTTTCTGTCGCAATGTGTAATTTAATTTAAGTATTTTTAACCTGAATATTTAATTATCATAAAATTGATAATGTAATTATTTAATTTAGTTTAATAAAATGTAACCATTTTTAAACAAAAACTATAATTTATCCAAAAAAAAAAAACTCTATTTTTTTATTTTTTCTGTGCCAATTCTTATGAAGCATAATAACATTAGGGTGGCAATGAAATGTATGAAGAAAATTTTTGTTTGGAATTTTAAGCCGTGCACCTTTCAGGTCAAACTTCAAATCTTGGTATACACTGATAGAAATTTGTGCGAAATATTAATGAACTCCTTCGTTAATCCAATAAATTTTTCATAAAAAATTTCCCAAAGAAACGTTTCATTGAGTCAATGAAAGGTGTTTCATTAAATCAATTTTAATGAATAGTTTCATTGACCCAATGAAAATTTCATAAAGTATATGAAATTTTTTCATTAATCCTATCATAATCGTTATGAAAGTTTTTCATTAATCCTATCATAATCGTTATGAAAGTTTCATGTGTTTAATGAAATTCATAGTTTGTATGAAATATTTTCGTTGATATTTAATAATTTGCACTTTTTATGATTATTAGTGTCCGACCGAACAGTTCGGCCAGAAAATGCATTTGGTCTGTATTGGGGTATTTTAAAGCATTATGGACAAATTTGGCAGATGGAAAAATGTTTATTGGGCTGATTAGATGCTATTTGAGTGTCAAATTTTAAGAGAAAAGGCTGCAGTTAAGCAATGAATTCACTGTTCGGCCTCAGAAAGTTCGGCCAAATCGAAAATTGTTAGGGCGGGGCCGAACTTTTAACTTTATAGCTACTCTTCGGCTTTTCTCTTAAATTTATACACAAAATCGAATTAAAATCGTCTCAACAAACATGTTTCCAATACCAAAATTTGTCATCATTGCCTCTAGATATCAAAAAACCGACAAGTATAGTTTTTTGGCCGAACTGTTCGGTCGGACACTAATGATTATTTAGCATACATTAATTTGGTGGTTATTAGGAAATTATTGTTGGTTGATATTATTTATTAGGTCTGGTCTTTATATATATGTAGATTCCTGGGATTCCTAGTTGGAACATAGGGCCTGGTCTTTATAGGATCTATAAAATATTTTTTATAAAAAAAGTTCGAAAGTAAACATCACAGGCTGTTCTGCAAAAGCGATGGCAGATTTTATTAAACTCATCCTTATTCTGCAAATTTTCGTTACTTGGAATATTATGACATGTAAGAAAGAAATCTAACAAGAAAGGTTTTCCAGGGGCCACCCACCAATGTAGCACAGTGGGTAAAATTCTATTGTTTCTCAACAAATTTGCTAAAGCTCATAATTTTTGACGAATTCGAAAAGATTTCAGATCGAAAATTACAAATTTTGAAAATAAAATTTTTTATCCATAAAAAAGAAATATTTTAATTATTGTACTTTTTTTAAATTATGTATATTAAGAACTTTAATGATTAAAAAAATGGATTAAATATAATTACAAGGCATTAAAATATTAAAAGCTGAACTAAAAAAAACAATTTTAATGTATTGCTGTTTTTATTGCTTTATTTTACAAAATTGTACAATTTTTCTATGCATTTTTTATAATTTGTGTTAAAAGATGACATATTTTCTTATAAAGGGTCCGCCAAATAACTATTTTTTTTTTTGAACTCCTGAACCAATTGGACTTTGTATGGCGTCATACCAAGGTCTTTATGCAAAATTCGTCTCAATGATGTCTCCGAAATGTTCAATTGTTGAGAACGACGGTGAATTGATGTTGATGGCGCTTCACGCACACTTTTTGCCACAGAAGCAATATTCTCGGGTGTACGCACTGTTTTTGGCTTTTCACGCTTTGGTTTATCGATGAGAATGCCAGTTTCTTTCACTTTTTTCACAAGATAAACGAACATACGGACCATATTCGTTCAGCGGAAGGATAAAACTAATTATCTGTCAAATCAGACATGAGCTAAGTGTTACCATTCACGAAATAAGCACTAGTTGAAAAAAAAAAAAAAAAAACGTTAGATGGCGGACCCTTTATGTCGGTACAAAATAAGTAATTTTTTTATCGATCTGTCTCGGGATTCTATAGAACGATCGACGATTATAGTCCACTTTTTGTAGTTAAATTACGACCATATTAGATAAAAATGTTAAATATTGTTAACAATGGTGTTAAAAACAAAAATTTATTATCGTTTAGCATAACGTTTTTGTGTAACATCGTCAAAAACATAACAATTTAGGTGTAGTTTTGAACAAAACTATATCGTTCTTCTTAGAGAATCTGTTTCCTTGGAAATTTTATTCAAATTCGTCAACACCTGTTAGCTCTAGGGAACTTAATAAAACAAATTTATTTATATCAAAGTTGCGGTTAATTCTGTTTAAAAGAAATTTTCAGTTCTTTTTTATTTCAAAATGATAGTAAAAAAAAAAAAACTAGTTTTTTTCTTATTAACAAGTCAAAATTTTTATTGAAAAAAATTTGAAAATTTTTCATTGATTAATGAATTTTTTTTAATGAAATTATGAAAAAATCATAAAAAATGTTAATGAAAAAAAATACCAATATTAATGAATTTTTATTCAGTTAATGATAATTTCATTAAACCAATGAATCGATTTTAATGAAATCGTATCATTAATAGTATGAAGGAAAATTCTATTAGTGTACTCGCTATAATTAACTTAACAAGATCGTTTTGAGTGCGTTGATTAAAGTTCATGTTTAAAGTATCCTAAATGAATTTCTGAAATCTGTTCATTACATTACGGATGAGAAAAGGGTTACATTTATATTAAAAAATACTTTTTCGTATTTAAAGACATAAAACGTGTTAATTTTAATGAAAACATTTCAGAAAACAATTATATTGATAAATATTTTCTCATATAACAATTTTCTCAGAAATAAACCTAAAACCAAAAGTAATCTAAATTTTGCAACTGGATTGAAATAACTTATTCTGAAATGAGTTAAAGTTGATTGAAATTCATGGAATATTTTTGTTTTATTAAATTTTATTGTTCTTTTTTTTGGGTTTGATTAAATTTCTTAAAGACTAATTCTGTGTTTTTGGGGATTTTTTTTGTTTAATTTTTTTTTTATAAATAATTGATTTGTATACGACTAGACAACTTCTTAAAAACTGTTGTGTGCTTAAGTTTAGAGATATTTTTTTTTATAATATTAAATTTTATTTATATTTTTTTTTTATATTTATTTATTTCTTTATCAATATTTTGGTTTTACAATAATATGTATAGATGTTAAGAAGACTATTTTAATTATGATTAGATAATAAAAATTATTACAATTTATTTGAAAAAAAAGAAAATAGAGAAACAAAGTAAATGCAAAAAAATACATTAAAAAATTTTCGTAATTAATTGATAGGAAAAGAACATAAATTTTTGGCATAATATTTGGTTAAATCTTTTATTTTTTATTTTTTTTGGTAATATTTACATAGTAACTTAGGTAAAATTAAATAAAATGAAATTATTTGTTTATGTAAGAAAATAAAGAACTTTATTTTGTATAATTTTAAAAAAAAATAATTAAGTTATAGTAGTTATTGTTCTTTTTCATTTAAAGTATTTTAAGAAAATACATTAATTTTTATTTGTACACTCATAATAATCCATGCATAAAATTACGAAATTCTTGTCAAAACTACAAAAAACTTTCGTAAAATGTACAAATTTTCCTTTATTTATAAAAAATTTGGTTACTTTGACATTTTTTCGTAATTTTACGCATGAATTATTATCAGTGTAGCAGGCTTTAAACAGAAATCAATAATGTACATTTTGAGCAATTCCATTTTATTTCAACGACTAGTTTTTCGATAGTTTCCGATTTTGATAAAACTTGGTGAGTATGTTTGGCAGTGAATGTATATTTTCTAAACGATTTTTTATTTTGTAAAATGTGGCAACCCTGGAGCTTTGTAATATTGTAAAATTCGGCGTTGGAACATCATTCAAAAGGCCATAACTTTTGTTGTGTGAAAGATATTGAAAAAATTCTTCTTGCATAGAAATAGTGAACATCTTATGGTTTAGAAATTTTATTAAAAATTTGATTTTTTTTTTTAAATATTTGTTTTTGATTTTTTCATAAAGATTGTTAAATGAATGCTAATTGTTGTTCGATTTCAGATCGCATTAGCGAATCCAAATAGAAACTGATCATTTTTTTAAAACATATAGAGAAAAACTTTGAGATAAACTACCTAGAATCAATGGTTAACTCTAATGCATTTTCATAATACCAAACTAAACATCAGGTGTCTGTATGGCTCAGTCTAGGTAGGGCTAACTGCCACTAATTCTTGTATTTAAGCAAACGTTAGACGGAAAGGGGACGCGACGCGTAATCGTACCAATAGCATGCCAGGTGTTTTCTTTAATGAGGAAAGATGATCGGCCATTTTTAACAAAGCTATTTGTATTTCTCGATATTTTTAGTGTTGCTACAACTTAATTTTGTTAAGTGTTAAGTAGTAAAAGCAAGTTTTTGTCGTTGTATTACAAGTAAAACTCTCCCCAGCATTAACCAACCTTGATTTGGTAAGCAGTGACTACATTTTCATGTTTCCAAAATAGCATCTTGCATACGAAAAGCAGTAAAGACTGCATACAATAAAGTATTAATGTTGTCAATACACAAAAAAGCGCTTTTAATTTCCTACGAAAGCATGAATTTATTGCCTCTTAAGCATATAAAAGAAGCGCTTTTCACCTGCTAAAAAAAGACATACCAAGTAGGATATCGCGAACAAAATCAAGCCTTCTGGAGTTGTTGCCAGTTTAACATTATAAAAAAAAAAATTAATTACCCAGTCAGAAAAATAGAATCGGCGCAGTGTTGGCAAAGCGTCAGCGAAAGTCGGTTATGCGTTGGAGGAACGTGGGTGTACAAAAATGGCAGCGGTTTGCCAGTACTATTTTTTTGGTACGGTTGGCAATTTCTATCTGGACTTTTTTTGAAAACTAGTTTTTTTTATTTTTATACAAATATCTAAACGCCCTGAATCTAAACTACTTTTTGAGATATCTGAAAAAATGTCTCTTAAGTCCTTGGAAAAAGTCTTTTTTTTTTCTTTTTTCTACCAAAATCAGTTAAATTCTGTTGACGTCATATGTTCTTAGATATCTTAAAAAGTAATTGAGATTACACTCCGAAAATTTCCGGCTGGTTAGAAGACATGTTTAACTACTTGTATAAATAATATAAACGAAAATTGAAAGCCGGTTTTTTTAAAAAATAGTTTCGATTTAAATCTTTTTTGAATCAGAAAATTTTCACCTTTCCCATGCAAAAAAAAAAATTAATATCTTTCACTCATCAAAAGATATGGTCTTTGTATTTTTGATGTCCCGATCCCAAATTTTACGATATTTAAAAGCTACAGAGTTGTCATTCTTTACAAAATAAAAAAGTAGAAAAAATGGTTTCGGAAACATGCGTTCACTACCTAATTTTATTAAACTCGGAGACCATCGACCATTAGAAAAATTAGATTTTTTTTTCAAAGAATAGTTTTGATTTTACAACATATTTTAAATCTTTTTTGAATCAGAAAATTTTTGCCATTCCTATGCAAACATTTTTTTAATATCTTTCACACAACAAAAGTTATGGTCTTTGGATTTTTTATTTCTTAACCACTAATTTAGCGATATTTCAAAGATCCAGGGTTGGCACTGTTTACAAAATAAAAAAGTAAAAAAAAAAATGGTTTCGGAAATATGCGCTCACTGCCATACATACCCACCTAATTTTATCAAAATCAGAGACCATCGAAAAATTATTCATTGAAATGAAATGTAATGTTTAAGAAAACTGATAATTTTTTCAGTGTATATTAAATGGTTATTGATTTCTTATTTAAGGCACATTTAAATTTTATTTTTAATTACAAATTTATTATTAATTTTTATTTTATTTAAAAAACTACATACTCATGATATTATTTTTCATACTTTTTTACAAATAACAATTATTTATTTTTCTTTTACTAAAAATGTTGTTTTCAACTATTTTTCAAAAACTTATAACTACATAGATAGATTTCTTTTGATATATTGTTTTTATCATTTGTTATAGAATTTTTATTTATTTTCGGGGGTTTATTTAATCGATAACATCTTCGTCGTTATCATCACCACCATCATTATTGCCATTGGAGCCCATTAAACCATTAGAGTTGCCACCACCACCAACACCATTGTTATTGCAATTGTTGCCAGCATTATCCGAATGTTGAAGATCATGCGGTGATTTCGTGTCGCCAGTATCATGATGATCCATTAACAAATTATTATTATGCAACAATGAATTGTTATTATTGTGCAAATGTTGTAAGTTTGTATTGAGATTGCCACTATTGCTGGAACTATTGCCACCGACCCCTCCGCCACCGCCACTGCCGGAGAAATGATGTAAATGGTGTTGATGCTGATTTAATAAAGCCCCGAGGGCGTTTTCTCAAACAACATCAGTAACTCCAGTATATTGACATGCCGAAAGACCAGCTGAATTTGAGCGGGATACTGGCGAGGGTGCTGAATAGGGACTGGCGAAGCCGGTTGTATGTTGTTTAGCCTTCAAACGCAGTGTAGCAATACTCGAAGACATACTTGAGGTCATGCAAGGTTCAGCAGCGGCACGATACATATAAGGATTGGCAGGTGTACTATATGGACAAGGAGCAGCTCCAACATTAGAATTTGTCATTGTCATCGAACCCGGTAGCATACTATTGTTCATGCTAACTGCCACACTACTGGCATTATTAAAACAGTTGACTGAATTTTGATGATGATTTGATGTCACCATTGAACCGAGTGGATTAACGGGCCAGGGAAATGGTTTAGTACCCAATGGTGAAGGAACTTTTGTCCAATTGTTGTAGGTATATGATGAATATAGAGAATCATCGGCAAATGGTTGCATGAATTGGGTGCCAAAACCCGATTTGAAATCTGCAGCAGCAACGGCAGCATTCATGGCATTACGCTCACGTTTACGCCACTTGGCACGACGATTTTTAAACCACACCTTAAATTAGAATTAAGATAATAGAAAATTAGCTAATTTTAATATTAATGATCCACGTTGTTGTAAATATTTAAATTAAAGGAAAACGTGAAAAAATAAAATAATTTCCCCATCAACTATGAGACACCCTGTTGAACTCTCTTATTGAGGAACATTAGAGAATAAAAATAGCGACAATGAGTTATTTATGATTTGATTAGACCAGTATTGCAAATTCAGCTTTATGAAAAAGTTTCATAGTTTTAAGGAACCCTTTTTCATTAGTCAGTATTATATTTTTTGTAATTTTATCAATTTACTTTAGAAGCACTTTTAATATCCGCTGTGCTTCTCTTTCTTTGGTTGAGATATGCATTTTTAATATATTGGTTGATTGATATTTAAATAATAAACTCTTTTCTTTCATTCGGATCTACATATATACAACTTATGCTATAAACACATAGACCACAGCAGACTGTAGAGCTACACGACTACAAATGCCGTTCACTGCAATCGTCGCCGTGTGGCCAGCTACTTATTATTTTGGAAACGACAGCAACATAATAAAAAGCTGTTTTATACAAATGAATTTTTATTTCAGTAGTGCCAATTACATTTTTTTTTGCTTTATTAAAATAGAACAGCATGCATGGCTGTAGACACGTATATAAAGTTCACTTAAAATACAATTACTTATTTATAATACATTATTATAACGTGTAAATAAATTTATCTAACCCCTCTTGAATATTAATGCAATTATACCATTTAATGTTGCGACGTTTTTTGTGTTTAACAAAATAAAATATTTTTAAGCACTAATTTGTTACATATATTGTTTTATTGTCAACACTATTTTTGTTTTGCAGCCAACAAAAATAGAAATTATCCTAAGTTGACTACAGCGGCAAAAGTAGTCGGGTAGCCGTGTAGTTGTGTTGGTGCCAAAATAATCGTTTTCATATAAACGTGTGTATTTTATTGTTGACAGGCTGTAGTCGTGTAGCTGCAGTCGTCTATGTGTTTATAGCATTAATCACAGAAATTAAAAATTATAAATTAAAAAAAAAAAGAATAAAATAGAACAAAAATCAGTCTTCCAAACTTCAATGCTGAGGCAATTTTTTAACGGCGGCGTAAAAGTAATATAATTTTCTGTTTTTCCAAGGCATAATTATTCTTGATATTTGCCAAAAAAAATTCTGAAAGCAATACCTTAAGGTTTTCTTAAAGTCGAAGTTATAAAGTAATTAGGTATTAATTCAGAAGATCATTTTTATTTTAATCTAACGTATATTTTTAATTTTGATAAAATACATTTTTTAACTCCTGATTTTGTATTTATTTTGTGTTTTATTGTGCATTTTTAAGAAAAAATTAGTGAAATAACATTATTCAAATTATTCTAGTTACTCGAGTAATTTTAAAACCTTACTCGATTAATCGATTAACTTAAAAACCTCAAAAACAAGTTACTCGAACGAAAAAAAAAAAAACCCACGAGTAATTTGAATTCGCTAATACCAACTGTGTATACGATCAAAATTCGCTTGGCGTCTATTGCTTGAAATGCCGGGCATTAGACTGGCAACAGGGTAAACACGATTCCTTTGCGAATCAAAGAATTTGCCTTAAATGTCATTGATTTGTTGGCGCATATTTTATTATAAATGCATATTTTAACATATTTTGCTTTAAATGCATATTTTAGTGCACATTTTCACTTAAAAAATCTATTTATTTTTTATTTTATATTTAACCGACGAGCACATAGACTAAAGAGGATCCAAGCTACTTACGGTCCTGTTAAGAGTTCCTGTATGTGCAAACTGGGATTAAGAGAGACATTGATTAGTATTTTTTAAATGTGTATTTTTCAATGTAAATAATTCAAAATTTGTGCTAATTGTGCAAAACATAGTCTCTATTCTAGTTTTTTTTGTTGTTATTTTTCTTCAAAAATCTCTAAATGAAAAAATTGTAAGGAAATATTTTTAAATTTTTAGTGCGTATTTTATAATTTTTCATGCATATTATAGGCGTCTAAAGCACACTTTTTGGTGAATGAATTTATTGTCCATGTTTATAATAAACATTCTCACAAATAGATGTAGCTTACACTAAGGGAACTTCTGCTTTAAAAATATGTGGTTGATTGGGTTGTAATACAGTTTTCTTTATTTTAATATAAATGTCAGTCATTTGTAGAACAAATTAAATTTTTTACTAACCTTGAAGCTCGTTAAAAAAAACAAACCACATTAAATGACTGTTTTATGATTTTACATTAATTTTTTACAGTTGTTTTTTGTTATTTAAAAAAAAATAATGACGGAGGAGATTACAAAAATAAACAAGAATCTAAAAATAGAATAATTGTGTTTGTTAGTGTTGTCACTTCTGAGTATAATATACAATAACAGATGTAATATACAATAACATAAAGTTAGTATTGTCACTTCTGAGTATAATATACAATACAAGAAAAGCTAATAGGAAAGAAAACTGCAATTTAGCTGCATTACATTCGAGGCCATACTTGGGTGTGATCGCTAAACGGTCATGACTTGGTATTATTACGTTTGTAATGTTAGAAGAGCGCAGGTTTAATTCACACAGATAAAATAATTTATTCTTCTTCATAACCTCAACATTTCTAAAATAAAAAATTAAACGTTTTTTTTATTTTTTACTAACATATCGCACACCTAGTACAAAAGTGGCTCAACTCAAAATTTTTCATTTTTCGGAAATCGAAACAACCTTTGCAACTTTATACCAATTTGAAACATAATGAAAGACATAACTGTTTTTTAGCAACAGTTAACAACAACAAAATACACTAATATTTTTTTTATAGATAAACAAGTATATTGTGCATAGTTTAAGCATATAAAACCAAAAAATTAAAATTTTGAGTTGAGTCACTTTTGAACTGGGTGTGCGATATGTGGTTCATTTTTACTACAACTGTGGTTCATTTTTTGAACAGTAAAAAACAAATGACAGTGATAGTCAAATTTACTGAAATATAAGTCGTCCTTAGTTTAAGTGAAATTTCAGTTGTTTTTAACTACATTTGCAGTGGGTTAACCTACATAGTATTCTAAGGCTATGTACAGACGGTTGTCAGATCTTACAATATTGTAAGATCTGGCAATGTTCTGGCAATGTACTGACAATGAAACATGGTTAGCAAAAGGTAAATTGTCAGTTCAGACGATTGTAAGAAAAACCTTTCAATTTCATTGTTAGACAATTGTCAAACAATAAGATTTCCTTAGGCAGGAATGAAATCCGGATAGGGACACGCTCACATCAGATTGCTTTTCACAATTTGTTAAATAAGTTTTGGGACTTGAGCACATTTAATTACTATAAATGCAATTAATGTTTATCCCGATGAAAATAAATTTAAATAACAAATATGCAGGTGCTTGTGCAAATTTAAATGTAACTGACACTAATAGAAAACATATGATTTCTATTGTTGATTTACTTGAATAAACGTCACTACATTGCTAGGTCTGTCAAAAAAACAGAGTAGTATTTGGAAGATGACAAAGCCAATTGTGACAATTTTTTGTTGTTGTTTTGGTTTTTCTTTGATATTTTAAATTTTGAATCCCGCCCCTAGACGAGGACAAGAAATTCTCATTGAGTTTGTGATTTAACATAACAAATATCTCTAGAAATTCTAATAACAAAGTCCCCTGAAGATTTCCTTAGGCAGGAATGAAATCCGGATAGGGACACGCCTACATCAGATTGCTTTTCACAATTTGTTAAATAAGTTTTGGGACTTTAGCACATTTAATTACTATAAATAAATTTTTCTGCCAACGAAAATTGCAAGTTCACACGGTTGTCAGATACTTTTATGGCAAAAATTGCCAGATCTGTTGTTAGACATTGGCAGAACTAATTCATTGATGATTTCATTTAATCACTAATCATTAATCACTCAGATAATGGATTGGAACAAAATGGAACGATATGGAATGAAACGGGGAACGATTGGAATCGGAGCACTGTACACAATTGTGTTGTCGTACGTGAAAATAAAAAATTAATCTTTCCGATAACAGAATGGGACATTGGTCCAAAATAGAACGATATGGAATGAAACGGGGAATGATTGGAATCGGAACACTGTACACATTTGTGTTGTCGGTATAGAGTTTCTTGTTCAGGTTTGCAAAAATGTTGTCCATTTTGCGATATCATGCTTAGTTTTCGAGATACAAGCCATTTTACAAACTGGCGATATTTTAAAATGTCCAGTATCTCCAAAACTAAGCGAGATAGACCAAAACGGACAACATTTTTGTTCCACAGGAGTATTAATATACCCTTATAACAAAAATAGGATAGGTCCGAGAGAGATCCCGAGAGAAACATTTCTGTGACAATACTGCCATTGTCAGATGCATTAATTTAAACACATCTGCCAATAAAAAATTGTTTACAATGTCTTGCAATTATCTGACAATGGCAACGTAGGGTGTTCACACGAATGTCAGATGTCTGACAATATTATTGTCTTACAACGTAATTTTTGAATAATTTTAAGTCAATTTTTCTGCTATTTTTACAGACTTATTTATCTGATTGGATTAATTGCGCTGTCTAAACTCCCTACAACTTTAAAACCGCTGTTATTTCCATATTTCACTTTGACATTCATAACTATGCTAAGCCCTAAACTATGGTTTATTTGAGATAAGTTATCAGGTTAGGAATTCTGTAGGACGATCGACGATAATCGTCCACTTTTCGAAGTTAAATTACGACAATACAAAACATACAAATTTTAAAATAATGTTAATAATTTTGGTAAAAAACAAAAATTTTCCACCGTTTAACGTTTTCTTAAATAACATCGTCAAAACGATAGCAATTCAGATATCGTTTTAAACGAAACAATATCGCTCTTCTTACAGAATCTGTCAACAGGTCTATATGGAAATATAAGGGTCCGCCAAATAACTTTTTTTTTTTTGAAAATGTTATAAAAAAAAACTACTGAATATTTTCTCAAATTTCTTTTTTTATTTGAAAGTACAATCCTTCCGGTTAATAATGGAAAATAATTTCATTCAAATGGCTGCCTCGGCTGACCATGCAGTAGCCTACACGATCGGTCCAATTTTTAAGCACATTATCGATTGTGTGCAGCTGTATTTCACCAATGGCTTTACGAATATTGTCCTTTAAAGCGTCAATTGTCTCTGGCTTGTTGGCGTAACACTTATCTTTGACGGCACCCCACAAATAATAGTCCAACGGTGTCAAATCGCAGCTCCGAGGTGGCCAAACGACATCAGCTCTGCGGCTGATTTGAATTTTCGCACACACTCTGCAACATTACCATGTTTTTCAAAGTAATGTCGCAATATTTCCCAGCGTTGTTCAAGCGGAAGGATAAAACTAATTATCTCTCAAATCAGACATGAGCTAAGTGTTACCATTCACGAAATAAGCACTAGTTGAAAAAAAAAACGTTAGATGGCGGACCCTTTATATGTTTGAAGTTAAAGACTGGTTATTTTTTAAAATAAGTTACTCTCGCCTAAAGGTATGAAAGTTTCTCGGAATTACTTAAGAAAATGCAATTTTAGAGTTGGCAACACCTTGACATCTACTTAAATTTAAGTTGGCTATACTTTTACGTGTCCTTTTTATATTAAATTTTAGCTTTAAATTAAATTAATTTCACATTAAATTTCCTTTTCTTTTTAAAGACATTTTTTTAAATGAAAATAAATATTATTTCCATTGCTTCTTTTTGTAAGCTCTTCCTTTTCCCCCAACACTGACAGAATAGCAAAACAAAATATTTATGTACATGATGTTTTTTTTTCAGAGTGTTTATATTTTTTTTTTATTTAAACGCCATCTTTATTTTATATGTGTGTATGCATGTTTTTGTATGTTTGTGTATATTTGTTATTTTTATTTGAAATACAGTAGTTACCCCATAATGCAAAAATATAAGACCTTATACCCATTTTTAAACCATTTTCAGAGGGGAGCTAAGCAAAAAATACGCATGTGCAGT
Organism: Delia radicum; assembly: GCA_021234595.1. Taxonomy (NCBI): domain Eukaryota; kingdom Metazoa; phylum Arthropoda; class Insecta; order Diptera; family Anthomyiidae; genus Delia; species Delia radicum. The sequence goes on along the minus strand of CM037851.1, from coordinate 156,516,712 downwards.
AATTATTAAATACATAAATATACGTACTCGTCGTACTTCATACTATAAATACTTTATAGTACACTTGAAATATTTGTTAGTATTTTACGATGATTTTTACTTTTTTTTTTTTTTTTTTTCTTATACTATCGGTTTATTTTGTTGTACTTTAAATACCAGTCACAATATAGACTCAACAATGGCAACCCTAAATGATTGTTAAGCCACCCCCACATTAAAAACAATAATGGAAGAATTATAATCACACTCACGTTTTTGTATATAAAATAAAATACATAAAAAAAAACCGAGAAGATGGCATGAAAATAAATCAAATATTTTTATTTACCAAAAGCAAACAATTGTGGATGAAGAATAATGAGAATTGAAATAAATTATGGGAAAAGTTTCGCAAACACATGCTGAAGTGTCTTTGAAAAAGTTATTCTTTATAATAAAACATATTTGAAATAAATTTTAATAACTTAATTTAAATACATCATAAATTTTTGTAATGTTCTGCTTTAAGAAAATTTATTAATTTTCATTTTAAATAAAAATTTTAGTCATTCAAAATGAAAATTTACTTTGACAATATGCCAAAAAAAAAAAAAAAAAAAATCTCATTTGCCAAGGTTCATATATCACCTAGTCAGGCATGCAGAAGAGGAAAAAAATCAGTTTATGCTAACGTCATCGATCTTGTCAATTGTCATTTTCACGTATCATTTGCTGATACACAACGTACACTCAAAAAAATAAGTTAGCGGAAAAGTTGATAAAACATCTTGTAAATCAAGTACACTATTTTTCCGCAAAATTTTTTTCTAAAATAATGTTTTCATCTATAATTTTAGTTATACTTATTCAGTACTTAACTGTTTTGAGCTAAGGTTTTACTAATTTATTTTTGTTTAAAAAAATTGTGCTAATAAGCACGTTAATAGTGTGGACGACAATCAGATGGAAAAATATAGTCAGAATGAAGTAGATGTCGCGGCATGTCAAGATGTAGTAGAGAAAAGGAAAATTATACTAAAAAGTACAACTCTTGTAAGACATAAAAAAGCCACCATACAAGATTTTCCTGTTTTTCATACATAAAACAAAATTGTGGATTGAAACAACTTAAATTTTGTGTTGTCACCGGCTTGTGAACGTAATTGTATATTTATTAAATTAAAGACAAGTAGTATTTTAATTTAGTAATGATTAAACGTGTATTTGTAAACTATATATACAAGGTGGCGCAAAAGTAATCCTCCTATCAGAAAATGCTATAAATTTTGCGATTGGCCCCTAATGTCAGTTCTGGTTTGACATTTGTGTAGTAAACACATGCGAAATACACGTTAATAAACAATGTTACTCTAGACTGCTCCAGAACGCGGAATATTGGTGACTATTTATTTGACCAATAAGGAAGATGATTTTTCATCAAAAATAATCATGAGTGATGAGGCCCATTTCCATCTTAGCGGGTACGTAAATAAGCAAAATTTACGCTTCTGGGGCACTGAAAATCCGCGTGTAACCCACGAAGAGCCATTACACCCGCTCAAAGTCACTGTTTGGTGTGCTGTTTTCGCTGGATTAGTCATCGGACCTTTTTTCTTCGAAGACGTCGCGGGCCAAACGGTTACTGTGAATGGTGAGCGCTACAGAGCAATTATCAACGAGTTCTTTTTGCCGCAGCTTGATGAATTGGGATTGGAAAACATGTGGTTCCAACAGGACGGTGCAACGGCACACACTGCACGTGCCACAACCGATATGCTGAAGGATGCATTTCCCGGGCTCCTAATCTCCCGTTTTGGCGATGTGCACTGGCCAGCAAGATCGCCTGATTTGACCGCTCCAGACTTCTTTTTGTGGGGCTTTTTGAAGTCGCGGGTTTATGTCAACAAGCCTCAGACTCTTGCAGCTCTTAAAGACAATATCCGTCAAGAATGTGAGGACCTATCGCCGGAAGTTTTGGCCAAAGTGATGGAAAATGCCATAAAAAGGGCTCAAATGACAATCAACTGTGGCGGCGGCCATTTACATGACATCATATTCTCGACTTGATGTAAAAAAAATTAAAATACCAAATAAAAATAATCCACAAGAAGAATCAAAGTTTTTAATTTTTTTTTTAAATTACAGCCAAAAAACATCGGAAGGTTATTTTTGCGCCACCTTGTATAATGATTATAGTGTGGTAAAATTAGGAATTTGAAATTGCAAACATATATACGTTCAGGTAGACAGACTAAAGCGAACTAACTACTTTTTGTGACAAGTTTGAGCTAAATTCGTGCACATTAAGAGGTCACAGGAAAGTTTAACTTTTAAGAATTAGTAATTAGTAGTGTCCGACCGAACAGTTCGGCCAGAAAATGCATTTGGTCTGTATTCGGTATTTTAAAGCATTATGGACAAATTAGGCGGATGGAAAAACGTTTATTGGACTGATTAGATGCTATTTTGAGTATCAAATTTGAAGAAAAGTCTGTAGTTACGCAATGAATTCACTGTTCGGCCTCAGAAAGTTCGGCCAAATCGAAAATAGTTCGGTGGCCGAACTTTTAACTTCATAGCTCTTAAGTTTTATACACAAAATCGATTTAAATCGGCTCAACAAACATGTTTTCAATACCAAAATTTGTCATCATTGCCTCTAGATATCAAAAAACCGACAAAATATAGTTTTTTGGCCGAACTGTTCGGTCGGGCACTAGTAATTAGGCTCTAAAAGAAATTCTCACAGTAGTTGGTTTTAAATTAAAATTTTCCAATTTAGTCTAAATTAATGTGCAGAAAAGGAATATGAAATCGAAATTCCAAAAAATTTTATGATATTTAAGGTATTCGCGTTTTTTTTTTTATTATACGTAAAAATACATATTTTCGTTAAAATAATCAAATTTTCTAAAAAGTTGTAAGTAAAAATGCAACTCGTTTACGTCTAATATGAACAAATTTGACAAATCTGAGCTTAATTTAATAAAGATTAGAAATCTGCTATTGAAATTAGAAAAAAATTGTGGATTTTGAATTTTTGAAAAGTTAGAAATTCAACAAAGTTAGAAACTTTTCAAAAATTCAACACCTGGAAATTTATAATCCAACTTGTTATAGTTTTGATTTCTAAGTATGTATTAATTTTAGAAACTATAACAGATATGCTTGCAGTTGAACTTGAATTTTTAATAAATGTTAAGTTTTCTTCGATCTTCTTTTATTTTATTCTTTTTAGTTTAAACGAGCTTAAGATCATTTATTTATTAATTATTTATTTCCACTATTTTGTTCCCACATTGGGTGACTTCTTCAGGGAACAAATATTACAATTTGAAAAAACTAGTTTTAATTAATAATTAATCATAAAAACTAGTTTTTTCAAATTGTAATATTTGTTCTAATTTCGCGAACTCCGCGAACTCCGCGACTCCAATTTTAATTTAGATTTCATATTCGTAATGCACATCCAAAGATATATTAGATTTGATGTGTCGCGATCATAATAGTAATTTGTAATTAATTCTTTCTCATGGTTTTTAAATCAAATAATTCATGTTTTTTAATTCAAATAAAATATAGGAACAAGTAGAACTTTTAAACTTCAATTTCGATCTGCGACCTCTAATCAAAACGTTTTTGTTCAGAGTTTTTTTGGCAGACCATATTAATGGCGAATTTTAATGGTTGTGGAGCTCGTGAACTCTAATTTTTTTTTGTTATAAACTATCTTGGTTAAAATACAAAATCCTTTCAAATACTGCACAACGGTCTAGCTGGAGAACTGTCAATGGTACATCAAAAATATTTTGGGAATCATCATTTAAACTATCTGAAATTTTTCTAACAAAATATTTATTGTTTATTTGCTAATCTGATCCGTCTCTATTTCACTACGCTACATATCGTTTTTACGTTTAGGGTAGCCAACTTTGCGTTTATGTTCAGATATCGCCACACGGGAAATTTTGTAATGTATTTTAGTACAGTTTACGTTATGTAGACAGTAGCAATTTATAAATATGCATATGACAAATTTAATTTAGAAAGGCTGAGGTAAAGGTTTGTTTATTCTTTACTACATATGTGGTTAAATTTTACTACAATTGTGGTTAATTTTTTGAACAGTAAAAAACAAATGACTATATTATTTGAATTTACTGAAATGTTAGTCGTCCTTTTTTCAAGTGAAATTTCATTTGTTTTTAGCTACATTTGCAGTGGTCTTTACCTACATAGTATTCCAAATGTTTCGAACCATTTGCTATAAAACTGGAGAGTGTAGTGAATGAAAATCGACAAAACTGTTTTTAAGGGACATCCTAATGTACACACAAATAAAAAAAATTGCAAACGTATGGTTGCAAAAAAAATCTTAATTGGTTTTGATGAAAGCAAACGATGATAAAATGGGTTTGTATGTTTTTTTTTCGTCTTCTGCCATAAAAAACTTCATTTTTTGTTTAATCAAACTTAGGTAACGCTTCATCAGGTACAAAGGGAAAAAACTACTGGAATCTTTTTTTTTTTGCTAAGGTTTATGGTACGTTAACTTTCGATTCAAATTTGTCTTTTGTGTTGGTAGACAAAAAAAGTGTTGCTTTTTACAAGGTTTGATTGATGACAAATATGAAAGTCAAGGGAGTTTAACTATAAGCAGGAGCTCTTTTTTTGCACTTAAAACAAATGTCAACATATATTGACTAATAGTTAAATAAAGACTTTTAAAAAGAGGATATTGTTGATTCAATTTTTTTCAAAAAATATTTTTTTGTTGGTAAAATTATAAGCAAATTTGAGTTCTTAGTTTGAAAGTTATAGACAAGTTATTATGATTAATTGCCAATTTGTCTATTTGGGATTTGTTTTTTTAACTAGGTTTATGGTAGCGATAAATTGGGATATTAGTGCTGTTTTAACTCTTTGACAACCGAATTTAAATTACACGAAAATTTAAAATTTTTGGAGGAGTCGCTGTTATCAACCCAACATTTTAAAAGAAAAGTGTCACATTTTTTAAGAAAAGTATTTTGTCTGCAACTCCTTCAACACGCAGAGACAAATAACATGATTGGACTCTATCGGCGCCAATACTATGATTGTAACAATCATAAACATGATTCTGACTGATCATATCGTGATTATATCGTGATCACTGAGAACGATTTTGTCATGATCTAGGATCATAATATGATTACGAAACTCATACTATGATTGTTACGTGTATCACCCATAACATGGTGCTCTTTATTTTCTACGTGTAACAAAGAAAATAATACATTCCCCAGGTAATAGCGCAAGACATGTCGAATTTATTTTTGTTAACTTATAAATTGACATATCTTTTATAATTAATTGTACTATGCTAAACACGATTTGTCAAAATTGTTAATATAACTCGGGTCGACTATATTCCTAAAACTATACTTTTATACAGTTATATTAGTTTTTTGTTTTTATATACATCGAGATTATTTTTATGTTATTTTCAATTTATAACGAGCTTTCAAGCTCCGTATATTTACAAAAATAAGGCAAATCAAACATATTAGCTAGGATGATACTAGTATTTCGATCTGGCTAAAGATCTCATCAGAACCCGAAGTTTTAGAAAAGCTAGAGCCTCCATAATAGGCAGAACTTAAACAAAAAACCTATTAATAATCAATTTTGCTCCGTTCTTGTCTTCTTAGCAATCAAGCACGTGGTTAGGTCTTTTCCTAACAATCATCATGTTTTTACTAAACTTTGAAGACCAAAAATGTTCTATTTACATAAAAAATTTTTAGTGTGTACTCTGGCTCAAGTAATATTTTTTACAGTTATATTAGTTTTTTGTTTTTATATACATCGAGATTATTTTTATGTTATTTTCAATTTATAACGAGCTTTCAACCTCCGTATATTTACAAAAATAAAGCAAATCAAACATAGTAGCTAGGTTGATACTACTATTTCGATCTGGCTAAAGATCTCATTATATATACAATTTTTCAGAATTGTGAAGGGGCATACAAATTTGGAATAATAAATAAGAATCTGAAAATCTATTAATTTTCAATCGAACAAAAATTACGTAACCCTCAAACCGGCCTAAGCTTATTTGCAATGAAATTTATATCGCGTGTTCGTAGCGAAAAACTAACAATATGGTCCTCTACATAATTTGTTTTCGTTGCCTAATTTAGGCAAAATAGGTTTAAAGCGAATTTAAAAAAACTAATCCGTAAAAATAAATAATTTCAGACATAAAATATGCCTCTTATCACCACGATATGACTACAGTCAACAATTACACATTTTGTGCTTTTACTTAAGAAGACATTCGGCGATTTTCGTTTTTCGAAAAAAGCGAAATTCATCTAAAAATCAGCTTAACTGCAAATTATTTTGATAAAAATTTAAGGCTTTGCTGTTACTACTAAACAAAATCTTTGTGCCAAATTTTATGAAAATCCGTCCATACGTTTTTAGTTAAGACGATGTCCTTTACAGGTAACCTACTCGAATCCTGTTCGTCTTTGGACCAAAATAAACATTTTGTTTAAGAGCTTAAGATCCAATCTTACTATAAACGTTTTCTAGTTAACATAAATATGTTTCTAAAATCTTTGAAAATGATATTTATTTCACAATATTTATTTTTAAAATTTAATGAAATTTCAAACCGTACACTGAACACACAAAATGTATTCACAAAGTATTTTTTATGTTTTCTATCGAAATAGCTTAATTTCTTATTATAAAACTCCCCACCTGGCAGTAGGCTTGACAGTTAGAGGGTTGAATTTCAATGCGAACAAATAAAAATAATAAAAAACCTAATCTTTATTTACCTTCGTCGACCTATGGGATGTATATTTGGCTACAATATATTTCTTGAGTATCTTGCAGAAAATGGAATGAATGAAGTATTTTAAAATATCTCAATGCTTCTTGAAACTGGAATGATAGAACCATGTCCCACCAAAATGTTGAGCCGCTACTAGGATTTGAAAACTCCCGGGAATCGGGAAATTTTTTCAAACACTTATTTTTAGGGTTTTGATAGTAAATAAAAGCTATTTTTTCTTAGAAAAAACTAAATATATTTAAATTTAACTATCACTACATATTAATTTAGAAATATTAAGAATATTTTTAAACATTTTTTTTTACTAAAAACAACTCTAAATATTTTTGTCAAACCTTATTAAAATTTCGATTTTATATAGTGCACTATAAACTATTTTATTAGCTATGTGCTTTATTTATATAAGAAGAAGAGAAAAGTCTTGATTGATTATTGGATTTTTAGTTCAGCAAAAATAGCTGTTTTAGTTTTTTTTTTTTAATTCAAGGGAATCCCGACCAAAATTCCCGGGAATCGAAAAGTAAACAAATCGCCTAAATAGTCGTGAAAGACGTCCCAGGATTTCCCGGGTTAAAAACCCTATTCCCTATGTACAACAGCGTTTAAGTAAATATGTAACAAAAATGCATTCAGGTCAACCTATTCAACTCTGAGACCATATTGATCCAAGTAGTTGATATGATCTGAATACAAATCAAACTCGGAAAAATCGGTTGGAAGGTGTTATAAATATCTGCCAAAGTAAATATTTTTCCATATTTCATTGTCATTAGGTGTGTAAAGCCAAGTCTAACAATAGGTTGTATGGCCGAATTATACAATTTTAACAGGGAAAGTAAAATGCTTACTTATCTCAAAGTAACCATAGTTTAGGGCTTATGAGTGTCAAATTATATGGAAATATTAAGGGTTAAGTTACACTTTGGTTATTTTATAGAAAAATTACTTACCCTTAGTCTACGAATTCGGAAGTTCCATGAATATTTACGCTCTATTTTTGTAAATGCACGGATGTTGAAAGCTAATTTTATAGAACTCATTTCTATAGAAAAACAATCATATTATGAGAACTTTATGCCTTATACTACAGCCAAAAGCTAGTAGTTTTTAAAAACTTCCAGTTTTTTATTTCAAATATATATGGAATTTGACAAGTATGTATAAGTAGTTTTTAAAAACTACTAGTTTTTGGTTATAGTATTAGTATTAGAGTATTAGAGTTTTCATATAGAGAACTCTAATCTTGAAAATTTTTCTTGGATTATGTTTGGTTTTTTGAATGAAAAATCGTTAAATTCTTTAACATTTTTTACATCTTCATGCAGTTTTTTATATATAAAAATTTTCTAATGCAACCAATTTGATTTCTTTCTGTTGAAATCTAAGGACAAGACCAATAGTAATTGTTATGGAACATATTTAATTCCCAAAGCTTAAGCGTTTTCTTCTAATTGTTTCGGTTTTCCGCGAATTCGATCGCTAAATAACCAATCGAACCAATCAAATGTTCATGTAGTGGAAAGCGTCATTTAAGAAGAAGTAAGAAAAATACTCAGAAGAGGTAAGAAAAAAACTCCGCCATATTTTTAATGGCAGGATCTTTGCAGAAAAATTGCTAATGTCAGAAAAAAAATATTATTTACTGATATTAGCAAATTTTCTGCAAAGATACAAAGAAACATGTTGCTGACTTTACTGACTTTTATTTTTGAGTGTACATAAAAACTATTTGCGGGTCGTTTTTCTATAGGAATTCGTTTTGCCTATAGAAAAAACTCAGATTTAAAAGACTTTGAAAAACGTCTTTCAATAAAAAAAAACCATCTGATTTTGAGGATTATGTTCGGAGGATTTGAGGATTATGTTCCCCATTACAAGAATGGGCTTTATGCCTGCAAAATGGTCATAACTAATATCATGGTGGTCACTCACAGATTTCAACTTCGATGTTCTCCTTCTTTCAATATTCAAATGGTCACTTTTTTTTTTGGACAATTTCAGTGCCAGTTTATAATAGAATGAAGAGGTTTAACGGTTTTTCAACTATTTTTCAACAGATATTTTTTTAACTTCTCTTTAAAAGAGAAGTAGTTCTTCCTGATAGATTTTAATATTCTTGTTTAAAGGACTTAAGAAATGGAAAGAAACTGGCCGGCAACTTACTTTTAGACATATTGCAATATCGATGTGGGAATTGTTTTTAACCCACATTCCGACGATGTTCCTGTAAGACAACAGAGTTAGATATTCTATTGTGATTTCTAAGCGTCCATGCCGCCGTTTATTGTTTTCCATTCTCGGTCGAATTATAACGTTATGGTTATTAACCCGAAACACCCAAGAAGTTTTTAGTTGAATTTTAAAAAGATATTTTACATATGCTTTAGTAATGAACTGAGTATAAAAAAAAAAACTGCAATCTGGTTGCCGATCCTGCCTCAGGACATTCAGAATGACCTGTTACCATATGGCAACTATGGGAGGGCTAGTGGACTGGTTTTTGTACATAAAGGAAAATTTATTTTTTTGCAAGAAAACGTATTATCAAATTAATATTTATCGATACATTAATGCGAATTATGTTTAAAAATGCAAAACTAACTCAATTTGATTAGTGGAAAAGTTTAAATCTGATTTCGTATAGTGAAAAATGTGATTTTAATACAAAAATTTACCATAGTTATCAGTAAAAAAAAAAATCTCACAGAATACAGAATTGCCAATCTGGCAATTTTTAAGGTAAAAGGACATTTTTATAGAAAAAAAATCAAAAAAATATTGCAAGAATGTAGAAAATTGCATTTTATGGCAAGGTGGAGCAAAAATTAGGATTTTTGGATTATAATTGAAAAAATGACAAATGCTGCAGTTTGTGACAAATTACAAAAAAAAAAACTTGCCCTATTCATAACTATCAGCAGTAAATTGGGAATTTTTTATGCCTATTGTTCACAGAAGTTTCTATTTTCTCAAAACTATAGTGATTTTTACAAACTTTTCCCCCCACAAAAACCCATAACTTCTGCCTAAGTAATTTAATGCTCATTTAGTTAACATTAAATGTAACTTTGTTAGTTACACTTGTTAATGAAATTTATTTTGGAATACAATTAACTGTAGTTTCCCATAAGAACAAATATTTACTTTTGCAAATTTTCTCACATTACCAGAATTCTATGTATCTGAAACCCTAGTTAATAAAGAGATGCCACCTAACATTTATATGATTTTAATTAACCGTAACGTGGACGCGTGTTGCCATTTAGGTATGCCAAAAAACACAATAGTGTTTCCCTTGTTAAAACTAACAACGTTTTGTAAAATTTATACTTACTAGAAATCAAATAACTTAACCTTAATTGTCTCTATAAACTGGTTGTAAATTTCAACCCTGGAGAGGTAATAAAGTTTTAACACATTTAGTGTACACTATGACTTGAACGTACAGTGGAAAATTGTAATTATTTCGGTATTTTTTTGTTTTTTTTTTTGTAGGTCTTTAATTACTGGCACGAGGTCATACTGAAAATGGGAATTTATTAAATTCCCATGACAGAAGTGTAAAAAAAAAAAATCATAGTTATTGATTTAAATTTTAAATATTGTCAATATTACACAAACATTAATATCAAAAATATTTTGTTTCCTTTCCTAAAAAACGAAAAAAACACACTTTTGGAGTCTTTTCAATTCCATTTAACTTAATTCAAACTAATCCTCAAATATGTGACCATAGAAAAAATAACAAAACAAATACTGTTCATATTCTCGCGACAACCATTAATGGCTGACTTTATGGATTTTTAAAAAACCCACCTCAATGCTCGAACATCAAATCTATATCAATGGTCCATGGATGTTTCATGTGTTTGGTTTGTTAAAAATACACAAAACGAGCATTTAATGGTTATTTTTTTTTTTTGTCAAAGCCATAAATATGAATGTGTTTTACAGACAATTGGCAACACCTGTCGCCATATGTACTATACACAATAGAGTTTTTTGGCTAAGGTAAGAAATATATAACTTTTCATTTTGTAAATGAAAATCTGGAGTATGTTTTTTCAGTTAATTCTAATAAAAAAAAAAATTTATGAAAGTTTATGATTTGGAAATTGATTTACTGTTTCAGCATTTCAAAGATTCTTTATGGAATTGAGATCCACGCTCACAATTGTGAGCTTTGATGTTTTCTTCTTAAACTAAGAATATTTCCAATAGTAATAGATTTTTTTTTTTTTTATTTAAGTTTATTTATACAAATTAATATTCTTAAACTATAAATAAACAAATAGTATTTCATATCTTATTATTATACACATTCTCATATTCGGGAGCTCAAGTACACAGAGAAAACTTTCGCCATTTGCCAACTGAAATTCGGTTAATACGACTCACAATCGGTTAGTACGTCTGAAATCCGTTAGTGCAACTGAAGTATGGTTTTCATAACAAAGTTTAGTTAATACAGGTATAGAACTTAAGTTGGCAACACTTTTTAACTCAGCTATCAAGTGATTTATATTTAGTTGATTTGGCATTTCAACATGAATAGACTGACGCCTGAACAACGCTTTCAAATTGTGCAAATTTATTTTGAAAATCATCGTTCGGTTCGAAATACGTATCGCGAACTTCATAAGCGAATTTTGTTTAGCGAAGAAGCTCACTTTTGGTTAAATGGATACGTCAAAAAACAAAACTGCCGTATTTGGAGTGATGATAATTCTCAAGTGTATGTTGAGACTCCGTTACATCCAGAAAAACTGGCTGTTTGGTGTGCTTTATGGGCTGGTGGAACCATTGGTCCTTAATTCTTTTAAGACGATGCTGGTCAGAACGTTACAGTCAATGGTGACCGCTATAGAGTCATGATTACTGATTTTTTCGTGCATCAATTGAACAACCATGATGTGCAGGAGCTGTGGTTTAAACAAAACGGCGCAACATGCCGCACAGCTCGTGCCACAATTGATTTATTGAAGGAACGTTTGGTAACATCATATTATCACGTTTCGGACCCTTGAATTGGCCTCGATGATCGTGCGATTTAACGCTGCTGAACTATTTTCTGTGGGGATATGTGAAGTCGCTAGTATACGCCGATGAGCCCGAATGATTGACCACGTGGAGGACAACATTCACCGAGTTATTGCTTATATACGGCCACAAATGTTGGAAAAAGTCATCGAAAATTGGACCTCCAGATTAGACTACCTCAGAGCCAGCCATGGCGGTCATATGCCTGAAGTCATATTTAAATTATAATACCAGAAGATTATCTTTCGAATAAAGTAAATTTCATGTCAATTTGAAAAATTCATCTTTGTTTTTTTTCATTTAAAAGTTCTATACCTCTATAAAAACACCCTATACAACTGAATGTTAGTTTCAATACCCAGAAGTCTAATTAAAATATGATTGAATTTATTAGTTGTAACCAATAAAATACGCTTTTTAATTTGTTTGGCACTTCATTTCTCTGTGTGTAATAATGTATATTAACATAATATTTACATAATTTTTTTAAAATATTTAATTTTCATGCAATATATATTAGTATTTGCATTTAATATAAATGAAATGTAAAGAAAAATTAAAAAAAAACCTTACTTTTATATTGTCAGGACCAATAGTAATACATTTATTGATGTGAAAAATGTTTTACTACACTTTACAACTAATTTATATTTCATAAAATATATGTATATGAAGGGCTTATTGTAAAAACTTGATAAGCCACATTTAAGATTTGTTTAGTTTTCGCATTTTACAAAGTGAATAAATTTAGGATATATGGCTATTTTTGGACTTTTATACTCTATGTATGAGTGGCAAGTGTTTAAGCAAGATTTCATTCAATATTTAATCAACGGATATCTACAAAACACCGAAACTAGAAGATTGTAAATGTTTCTTATCATGTTTTTACAATAAGCTCTTCATATAAATATAAGGAAAGTGTTATGTTTTTTAAATTATTTTACGTTAAACTTGAAAAATGAGGAAGTTTCTGCACGCAACTTGGGTATCAACGGATTATAGAATTGAGGTTAGAAATTTATAGTGAACTTTCGAACGTCCTATAATGAAAGGGACAATCATTAATAAAGACCCAGCGTTACTTTTAATTTGATTAAATCTTTAAAATGTTGTTGACCGCTAATATTCAGCACAAAATACAGCTGAGGTCAGAAAAGTATATCTCAAAAAGGAGGGAGCTTTCTATACTGATGTGGTACACACTTCTTAGGTGTTCTTGATATTGCTGGTGTTCTATAGAATTAAAACATAAAAATTACACAATTTTACAATTGCACCTCAAATTCGCACTCGGTAGTATCAACCGCATTTTTAGACCATAGAATAGTTCGGTTGTACACTCATAAAAATAAGTTCGTAGAAAAGTTAGGAGAACGTCTTGTAAATCATTTTTCAACAAAATTTTTTTCTAAACATATGTTTTCAGCTAAAATTTTAGTTATAATTATTCAGCACTTAACTGTTTTAAACTAATGTTTTACTAATATTATACTAATGTTTTAATAATTTATTTTGCTAACAAAAATGTGCTGATAATGTTTGATGATGTTTAGTCATATGTGATACTATATATAATCATATATGGTTATATCGGAACTTTTTTCGTTGGTTTTCCACAATCTTCATCAGTTATTGCACGTCAGTTTTTAAGTTGAGCACTGATGGCCATTGTATACGGCATTAGCCTCTTCTCTTGAGTCTCAGAATGGCATTTTGGCAAACTCAATTCATGGGACCAACATTTTGTTCAAGAAATTATTAATAATCTAGAAATAGCTAAAGGTGCAAATGTTATAATGAAGAGAGCAAAATCGATTACACAAAATTTCTATGGATAAACAATGAAACATGAACCTGATACTACTTCATTGGTTCGGTTCCCTGCGGGAAATGAAGGTTGATTCAAGGAGACAATTCTGTAATAAATAATTGTGGGACACGACACGAAACTAGTGAAACTGAAATTATGGTGTACCAAATTTGGGTACAACGACCAATCACGTGACTATAGTAATGGCGACAAAACATGAACAGGTTGGTACCAGATATATCATGCAATAGGAGAAAAAGTTACATAACATCAAAGTCTACAGAAGCAATTAGGGCCGTTGCAGTTGAAGTTACTACTGGTCATTGAACTGATTCAAACCCGTTAGCTGTGGATTCAGTCCCTTAACTGCTACAAAGCGGACATAACACTGAATGAATTTTATCTGTACCGACTTTGTATAGAACAAATAAACTTATTTTAAAATTGATTTTAAAAAGTGACACGTTACTTGCTAATTACTTTTCGCATTCCCGGCGACATGTAACAGAACACATTGCGCTTAGTATGTGACTAGTTTCCAACTAAAAATGTTTCTCCAGTTCTACGATACGTACCACCAGTCACGTGATAATTATTTTCAAACTGGTAATGTTGCGTATCACATAAATCCTAAACTGATCCTTCTTTAACACTATCTACTTCTAACTTGTCGCATAGCTTATTCATTTCAGTCGGTACGGTGAAAGGTTACCTTCGACAAGTTATTCGCCACGTTACAAGGTTCTCCAAAAGGTAGCAATTGCCACCTCATTTGACAAGCACAAGTTAAAATTATCGGTCACTTTCATATAACAGAATCCAAACTAGGACAGGTTCATACACACAAACTTCTAGTCCATACGTAACCATGCGGGTAACTGATCCATTTCCCGCAGTTTGGATCAAAAATTGTTAACTTTTTTACACTCATAATAATCCATGCTTAAAAATACAAATATATTTTTCGTAAATTGTTTTTCGTAGAATGTACAAACATTTTGTTTATATTACAAAACTTTTGTATAAAACAAATTATATAAATTTACAAATTTCGTAAAAAATACAAACATGATTTCGTAATATTTTTTTAGTACATTGTACAAAAATTTGTAATGTTACAAATATTAAATATGGATGTTGATGTGGTTAAGGTCGGATTTGCAATCAGAAGGTTGCGAGCAAGATATATTTATATAGGTAGGCTTAGTAGCCCAGCTGTTTATCTTTCTCTTCCCTGGTTTTGAAATTTCTTACATGGTTTTGACACTGTACTGTACTCAACAACAAAATGCCTGTTGTTTTTGTATTGTTTGTATTTGTTTGTTGAAGTTGTTGTTCTAGTAAGACTACCTATATAAATATATCTTGGTTGCGAGTTCAACTCCTGGCCAGGACAATTTTTATTAAGTTTTTATATTTTTTTGTTTATTAATGTTTTTTAAATTTCTGTTTTATTTTTTTATTTCATTATTACTATTTTTGTGTTTTGATATAAATGGATATTTTGTATTTTGTTTAATAAAGAGGATCCTAAAACAAGTCAAAGAGGACCCGAAAACACTACTTCCACTTTATTTGCCGGGTTTAGTATGAAATTCAATAAAACAAATATTTAAAAAGATAAAATATTTAATAATAAAATGCAATTAGTTTGAAATTGTTATTTAAGTTTTTTATTATTATTATTTTATTATTTTTTTATTTTGTTTTTTAATATATTATTTGATATATTTATAAAAAAATTATATTATTTTTTTTAGTTCAATTAACACAATAAAAATATTTAATTGTCATTTTACCTTTTTTATTAAATATTTGTAGCATATTTTTCTAGTTTTCATAAAAATTTCATAATATTTTCGACTTAAGTTCCTTTTTAGTTTGTTGTATTGCATCAGCTACTTTGGTGCAAATGGTAGAGGGGCCTACTTCAACACAGCAGGACGTCACTGAAATCGTGAGTTCGATTCTTGTGTGGCACCATTACATTTTTTTTTTAATTTTAAAATAAACCCGTAAGGTATGCACCACAGTTTTATTTAAAAAAAGTTTTTACAAAACTTTACGAAATGTGATTTGTATATTCTACAAATTTTTTCGTAATGTCAAAATAACCAAAACTTTCGTAAAATGAACAACGGTTTTCGTGTATTTTACCTATAGATTATTATGAGTGTACAAGGGCCAAATTTATTAAAAAAATTTTTACATCGTCCTTTTACAAAATCACAAAAAGCAACAATTATACTATAGAATTAATTACACTGTTAACCCACCGAAATTGCATTGGAGATGCGACTTATGAATTGTGATGGATTTCAAGAAGTACACTGAGGAAATTATCTACATGATATCAATGAATTTTTGCATTAGGTCCATGAATTGTCACTGGAACTCGCCCATTGAAACTTTTCATTAAATTAATGCTCTTTTTCATAAAGTCTTATGAAAAATTTCATATTACTTATTAAAAATTTCATATGACTAATGAAAAAGTTTAATTAAAAACAGTTTTATTAAAACTGTGAAGTTTTTTCATGAAGTTTAAGAAGTTTTGCAGTCACGCATTGAAGAAAATTTCATCAGTTTCGTGAAAAAATTTCATTAAAACTCGTCCAAGGAATTTTGTCTGGGTATTTTGTCTGGGTAGATCACGAGTGTGAATACCAAATTTTAATATCAGCTCCACTTTTGAAAATATTTTCATTCAAACTTCTTCTTAATTCATATACCTGAATAAACTACGAATGACTTTTAATACAAAATCCATATCAATTAATTGCGTGAAGGATGTATTATATCCTTGCAATTAAAGTGAAAATTCCCTTATTTTTATTTTTTTTATGAATATTATAAAATCATTCAATCAAATTTTCAAAAAATTCACTTAATTAATTTTAGCGAAAGAATCTCGCTTTCATCTCAATATTTTCCAAAAATTTAGTTTGAAGTTCAAAATTTTTGATATTTTTTGAATATTAATTTTTTAAATAAAAAAAAATACATTTTTTAACATGCATCATTTAAAATTTTTATTTTCTAAGAAAACGCACTTCAATTAACTGCAAATTGGTCAGTATTGATTAGAAAAAATGTGTTAAATATATTTGAATGTTTTTGTCTGAATTCGTCACAGACCCCATATTTTTAAGGCATAAAAGTATATACAATTTTTGTAGTTTGAGCAGTTTTTTTCTTAAACTGAAAAATAAAGTACACGAGTTTTTTCATAAATTAAGTAACCAGTGATGTTTTCCAAAGGTATATATTAAAATTTTGGTTCATCTTTTCGTTGTAGATTTTTCTTAACAAAATCGTGAAATATAAGAAATTTTAACTTTAAATGCATGCATAGGGAAAATGGTCACACCTTTCGAAACCTTAAGTATATTAAATTGAAAAGCATAGTTCATACTACTTTAATGTTTTAAAAAAGTAGAGGTTTTGTTTTCAGTTTTGCGTTATTTTATAAAATGTTTATCGAACATTTTAAATTTCCTAAATAAAAGCGTTTTGGTAATATTTCTTTAACTATAGCTAAAATGAGCAATTCCCTTTAATATCACCGTGAAATTAATCGAAATGAAATTTTTTTTGGAAAACTCTGGCTTGTAAAAAATAAAATGTGTAAAAAATATCGACAAATTTGTTTTTGCATAAGAACGGATATGCAATACTTCTACATTTTTTCTGATATCTCACTAAATAACGAGCTTTCCACTCTAAAATTGTCAGGGTGTTTAGAACACATGTGTAGATATTTGTGTAAAAATTTAAAAAATTTTAAAAAATGTATTTTTCCAAAAATCGATTTTAAAGTTTTTATTTATTTTTTTATACCCTAAAACCTAGCCTTAGCAACTCATAGAAATTAACCTGTAAAAATATCGGAAAGAGTTACTAAAAATTAGTTAAAAATTACAAAACTTGCAGAAAAACTAATAAATTTAGCAGATTTTTTATTTGTAACATATTAGCAAAAACTTTTACTTAATATTTGTAGACATTTTCAGTTTTGAGCAAACAAACCTGTAATATTACCAAAAATTTCTGTTGGTTTTAGCAAAATAAACTATTATTTGCATTCTCCAAATTAGAGGTAAATAGAGTAAACATTTTGTTAATATTACAGTTTTTGTTTTGCTTTTTGAGTATACAATTATTTAGTAAAAGTCTTTGCTAATTTTATAGAGTAAAATGCTATTTTCAATTAACTAAAGTTTACACATATTTAGCAAAAAAAAAAAATTGCTAAATTTAGCAGTTTTTTCTGCAAGTTAATTTTTATTGCTAATTTTCAGTAGTTTTTCTGCTATCTTTACAGGTTTATTTCTATGAGTGTATCTTAATATTTTTTAAAATCCATCCCTTTTATTGTTAAACAAAAATCCGCTAATTTTTAAGTGTTAATATTTACAATACTCTTTCTACTCTATTAACTTAATAAAAAAAACAATTCCTATATATTCAGGGGGAATAAAAATCTCCCTCTTCCAACAAAAAGTGAAATAAATACAAAACAATACAAATGTTTGCACAGGATAATCCTTTTATATAAATTGTGTTAAATTTTATTGCTTTTTATTATTACAATTCGAGAAACAAACGTTAGTTTTGACTTTTCTATTGTTAGTAATTTATAAAGCAACCCTGTGTGTCGGAGATGTTGACGAAGGAGAAGAAACGGAAGCAGAGGATCATTAATTTCCATGTGGTTTCTAATTCATTAAATTATAAGCAACTCTAAAGGGGGTAATTTTCATATGATACTGACTGGAGTTACCCTTTGTTACAAAACGATATTCAAAGTTGATGACAAATTATAAAAGCATTGTGTAGCATTTATATTTGATTATAAAACATTTGCAAAACCATCAATTTTATGATATCTAACATAAAAAAAAACTAGATCCGGAGAGGGTAATAAAATGCCTCATAAAGCAATCATATACTATATAAGGTGCTATTTAGAAAGGGGGGGGAAGGAACACAAACCAAAAGTATGAATAATAAGAAAGGAACATTGTTGTATCATTAGGTGTAAAATATGTTTTCATTTTTGCATTTTTCTTTTGTCTCGCAACACATGTTAAAATTGACATAATTTCGCATCATAAAAATTGTTGCAATCCACACTTGTTCTTTGAATTTATTTTATACTTTTCAAAATCGTAATGTGGTTGTTTGTTTGGTGGTTTAGTGCCATAATAATGGCAATGATACCCAATAATGATGATGATGATGATGATGATTATTCTAATATTATGGTTTTCATATATTTCTACCAGTGATACCAACTTTTTATAAAAAAAAACACGCAGTTAGGCCATTAAAAGAGCGCTAAAATGCGCTAGATGACCCGTTTTTATCAAAATGTCTACTTTTTTTAGCTAATTTATGCGAGAAAACCGTTAAAAAAGCCATACATTATTTTTGTTAAGAATATTTTACATTATTTTTGTTAAGAAAATGTTGTAGATTAAAAAAGCTTTAATTTTGTGCAAATTTAAAGCAAAATTACTCACCGATTAAAAAAAAATTTATATCCCGTGTAAAAATTTTAATATGGAGCCCATATAATTATATCTCATTTGATAAGTTTCCATATATAAATACATGCAAATTGGTCGGAAAAATCTGTCATCTACATTAATCTTATTATATCAAATTAGATATACATTAAATTATATCTAATTAGATATAAATATATCTGATTTTATAAAATTTTAGCCGGTAGTAGTTAGCCTTTTTTAAATTGAAGTTATATTTAAAAGTATTAACTTAAAAATTTAAATTTCTAGAGATCAACAATTTTGAAACCCCTTTTTTACGAAGCAAACGAAATTTTAAAAATTATACAGATTTTTAATATCAAATTATATAAAATAAATTACTAGAAACTGATTTCGATATAAAATTAATATGGTTATATGTGAAGCCATGTGTAATAAAGTCTTAACTTGCAGATAACTTAATTTGATTTTGAACTTTACCAAAATATGTATGCGATTGTATATAATGCTGTATAAAATTATAAGGAAAATAGTTTCTGTATGACGTCACATATAGTTTAATAAGGTATATCATGGGACCATACATAATCATATTGATAACTACATATATTTGGATTATTGTTATATGGCTTATGTAGTTATATATAGAGTAGGATTTGGAGACATATAATAATATCAAGAACCATAAAAATTTTTCTCAATAAAAATAATAACTATTTTTACCCGGGATGGAGCTTTATGTAGTCATATCATTTTCTATGTGACGATATATGTAATATTATTAAATTTCATCCGAAATATGAACTAATATAATTGTAACTATATGTATGGGTTTAGATTTACAATTTTATCCGAATCGAGTTATGGCCCGATATAATTGTGTTAGATTGTATCAGTTTTGTATCTTATTGTATCAGTTTATATCTAAACTGATACAGATATATATAATTATATAAAAACCAGATATGTTTTTGTCTGAACTTCGACCTGATATAATAGCCTATGATTGCAAGTAAATTTAACTAGATCCCAGATTTAGTCTGGTAAAATTGCACTAAATGTTACATTTTTGTATATGATTGTATGAAAATATACACAATTTCATATAAATGTAACTTCATCCATCATATCCATTAAGCCCACAAAAAGATATTAAGAAACATATTACATTTTTTAAGTTTTGCGTAATAGCGCTTAAACGATGCATATTATCGTATTATCCAGTTGATTATATGAATATGAGTTTATGAAACATTTGTCATACATTTCTATGAAATTCTTTATCATATTTGAGGCGCTCAGCGCCAAAACGGCCTAACCCACATTGTCAAAAAAATCAAACCGACCATGCCGATCCAACCGGAACCCCCTGAAACAAATACCAAAAAAAAACTTGAAAAACAGTTTTCAGCAGGTAGTATAACCTAGTGTTATATTATGCAATAGGGAGTTTTTTTAGAATTTATTTCAAAAGGTTCCGGCCAGACCAGCACAGCCAGTTTGATTTTTTTTACAATGTGGGTTAGGCCGTTTTGGCGCTGAGCGCCTCATTTATGAACGAATAAAAACCATCTCTTTTTTATCTTAGACGACCGATAGGAAATATATGTCCAATAGGAAGTGTCCTGTAGGAAGTGGAATGCATTCCATATATGTCAACGTTTCCTGAAAGGTGAAGGACTGAACCATGTCCTACTAAAAGTTTGATCCCTTATGCACAACAGCGTTTGAGAAATATGTACGAAAAATTACGAAAAGAATATTCTTATTATTTTAATTTTAGGGTCACCCTATTCGGTTCTGATACCATAATAGTCCAAGTGGTTGGTATGATATAAAAGCTACAACTATCTTTTCCCGACACAGTATACTCGGGAAAATCGGTTGAAAACTGAAAAAGGGACGTATATGAACCATCGGTCGTCAAAGGTCAATTTATAATGTTTTTTATCTATATTCCAAAATAAAATTTAATTTAAACATAACTTCTGATTTTTTTTTTTAAATAATTTTCTAACTATATTATACCTTTTTATGAAGTTTTACACTCATGGAAATAAACCTGTGAAAATAGCAAAAAAAAAGCAACTAAAATATAGTTAATAATGACATTACAGAAAAAACCTTATTTAGGTTTATCTGCTGGGTACCCGCTTTTTACAAAAACAGATAAGTTTCCAATTGATGTGAAAATGGTCAAAATTTTGCACTGTGCGACGCAAAGGCCTGTTTACTTATCTCAAATAATCAAAGATTAGCGCTTTAATGGCTATTCACACGTTGATCTTTTTGTCTACTATTGTCTGGATACGAAATGTTATTTTAAAATAGATTTTCAATAATTTTGACCATTTACGCAGAAAACAGACTCGGTAGTAGCAACCGTATTTGTAGCCAATCGAATGGTTTGGTTGTAAGTATATAAACTTTTGGTAGTTATCAACACATTTCTGTTGAAACAATCGATATTCTATTTTCGCACCAGAATTTCTGTTGCTTCAATCGAATGATTGTTATCACAACCGAAAATTTCGATCGCGAAAACCGAGACATTATATTGGCAACAAATACGGTTGCTACTACCGAATCTGTTTTCTGGGTGTTTATATCCCCAATACGGGACAATAATATTCAGTAGTCAACATGTAAATGCGTTTTACCATAGTTATGAACAGCGACTTTGTAGTCAGTAGACAACAACGATTTTGACCAAATACAATTTAAGCGATTTGAACCAAAATTGATTTGATGTTGCATATTTTTGAATATTTTGTAAAAAAAAGATAATGTTTGTTTGCATTTAAGAGTAAATTTTTTATTATTTTTTGATTTTTTTTAGATAAGTTGCTAAGTACCTAGCTCTACTTATCAGAACCTACTTGGCGTATGAGTGATATTATTTTCTAATTAAAATTATGTATACGTATCATTCAAGAAGAAACATAATAAAGTTCAAGTTACTTGAAACTTCGGGTTCTGATGAGATCTTTAGCCGGATCAAAATACTAGTATCAACCTAGCTAATATGTTTGATTTGCTTTATTTTTGTAAATATACGGATGTTGGAAGCTCGTTAAAAATTAAAAATAACTTGAAAAAGCTTTTTTTTAACTCTTAATAATTTAAATTAAAAAAATTTTAATTAAAAAAAATTTAATTACAAAAAAAAAAAATAAAGTTATATTAGAAAAATAGGGCCATTCAGGATGAAATAGTACCGCAATTTTTCTATCTTTTTAAAAGATCAACTAATGTAACATTTTTGTAATTTTTTTAAAAAAATTCGAAAGATCCGGGCTATTTTTGGACGGTCAAATCTTTGAATTTGTGAATTTTGAATTTGGGAAATTATTTGAATTTGGGAAATTATGACTTTTTTGAGTGTTTTAACGCCACTACAAGCGCAATAAGAAATTGAAATTTGGTGCCCCCATAAATGTATAAAATGTCGAATTAGTTTATATTCGAAAAATTTCGAAATTTTTTCGAAAACATATGTTTTCTGTCAAAATTGCTAAATTTTAAATCATAAAATAGTTTAAGGATTTTTAAAAAACTTGTATAAGGAAAAAATGCTTTCATTTTACTTTCCACTGTAAAGTAAAGCGAAAAAATTGGTCTATAAAAGCGTATTAATTTAATTACGCATTCATGGGACTTAGAATCATAGGACAGAGGTGATAAATTTGTTTTTAAAATATTAAGCATTTAATTCTAATTATAGGAAAATATTAACAAGTTTTCCTTAGAATGATTTTGGTCCACTCCTGCAGTTCGAAAATGTATAAAAAGCTTAAAAATACAGCACGCTGTTTTCAATAAAAAAAATGTTTAACTAATTAACAAAAAAAAAAAATGAAACTGTAATAAATGAATCGCGGTAGTACGACGGTTTTAATGTGAGTTAAAATGTACAAAACAAAGTACTATTGTTTACCATCACTGCCTTAAAACAATTTAAAAAAATTGGCTAATGTTGTAATCTTTCAATTATTAACAAAAAATAATAAAATCTGTATTCAGAAGATCTATCTGTCACAAAAAAATCCTATTTTGAATTTATAAAAGCAGATTTTTTAATATCTTAGTTGAACTAATTTTAATCCTTTTAAGGTATAGCACATTCCCCTAGTATATTTGACATAAAAACATAAATTTTAGGTAAAAATGAAAATAAAACAGTCAAAAGTGTTAACTTAGCGCATCTTTATATAAAGGGCTAACAGAAAAAATAAAGTTGTTGTGCGTAGCATAAAAGCGCTTAATCTATCGCAAAAAGCACTAAATTGTCAACGCTGGTTTTTACCCTTATAAAGAAGAGCAACAAAAACGAAAAACTTTGTTTTATTAACAAAGTCAAAGTTTTAGTTTTGTTTTTTCTAGAAATCCATAAAATGTTAGCATATGTATAATGTTACAAATTGTTAGACAATTTGCATTAAAAATCCATGAAATTGCCATCTTAAACAAATTTGTCATCACAAAACATTTAACAAAACTAAAATTTTGAAAAAATTACACAGGGGGTGTTATAAGTTAAACAGCTGTTTCTTTTTTTCCTTGTGAGTACTTTTTTAACACTGCTAATTACAATTTTATTACCTCTAAAAGAACTGTCAAAAAATATTTTTAATATCATAAAAAAATGTATTTTTTTTACCTTACCCCCTATAGTAGCAGACTTTTTTTATTGCCTTCCCTAAACAGAATTGATTGATAATTTCAAAATATTAGCAAAATCCCTTCCCTATCTTTGAAATTTTTTATGATTATACAATTTTTTGTTATGGTATTTCAAATGTCATTATCATGTTGATTTCATTCCCGATGAAAAAAGTTCAGATATAGGCATATATAATCACATATTGTCATATATATAATTAATTATCACATCATACCGTAGCTGATCCGAAAAATGGCATACAAACAAAAGCTTATCTCAGGAGATACCATGGAACTCATATGATATAATTTGATTCAAAAAATGGGTCAAAAAATGTATTCAGTAAAAACAGACATGGGCGGCGTCAATTACATTTTACAATCATTCACCTGCGAAATTAGTCATATAATTAATAATTTCAGACCTACACTCACACTTGATGGCTTAAACGACTTCGTTAATACCAGTCATGGTACATAATACCAATATTTGTGTATTTAATTACAGGCAAATTACTTTTTTATGTCTACATGTAATTAAGTAATTGCCCTGTAATTAAATACCCAGATGTTGTTACTAATCCCCATGTTTGGTATTACAAATTTGACAAATTTTCTAAGGAAGTGTTTAAGCCCACAAGTGTGCGCGTAGATCTGAAATTATTAATGATATTGAAAACCTTCGCAAGTGAATGATTGTGAAATGTAATTTACGCCGCCCATGTCTGAGTAAAAAACTGTAAGTTAACTGGCATCAAACTGTCACTTTATCCTCTCTTTTTTTCTATTTTCTTACTGAGTATTTGTGTGAACGAAAACCTTTCACTAAAAACTTGTACAAATTTGAACGAGTTTTTACAAATTTTTGTGGTATCGACCAAAACTTATTTAAATTTAGAGCAGGATGTTATTACCCAGTACAAAAACGCTGCTTACATGCAAGCACGTTTGTAAGGGAGTAAGCCAAAAAGAATCCCTTACAAACCTGCTTACATATGCTATGATTTTTATATGGCGAATTTCCACTTGGAAGCATTACTTGTGGGCAAAATAAGCGCTGCTTTTAGCGCTTATAAAAAGCTGTGTTTTCATGGCTTGCAGTAAAAGAAACTTTCTGCATTACAACCTGCATCCTGGTTAGGGAATACAGTAAGCTCAAAATTTTTGTTTGTTTATTTTTATACGAAAACTATTCGTTTCTTGTGCTGCTTCTCAGTATTATGAAATAGTAAGCACTTACATCAGCGCATTTGTTATATCCTGCTTCTAAAAAACACGAAAACTTTTTACTGGAAGTATAATACAATTTAAGTGCTATTGTCAGAAAGTTGTAAAAGGTGTTATTGCCCGAAAATTAAAAAAGGTGTTATTCTGTAAATTTCCTAGTGGGTCTTTTTTTTTGGATAAACGTGTTAAAATTAACCCTATATGGCTCAAGTTACATAAAATAATTATTCTTGTCAAGTGGAGATTTGTTTTTAATTATGAATTTAAAGGTTTTACTGTCTTGTAGTCATAATTAAAATTAAGTTTTATTGGTCTTTTTGACATCAGCTAACTAAGGGTTAAAGTTTTTTTTTAAAGATAATTATTGTCTGATCAAACTTAAGTGATGTTTTTCCGAAAACTATGCAAACTTTCATAAAAAAGATCAAATTTTGTTAAGTTTTTGATAAAAGAAGCAATTTTTAGAAAATGACCTGGGAAGGAGTCGCTTCAAACACAAAGTTGAATTATAATTTTTAGAATTTATTTTTTTTTAATAACAACTATTATATTATAAAAATAGCAATCGACATCTTCAAATCAGTCATTTTAAAAAATGTTTAAAATTAATTTTAAAAAAGACGTTTTTGCATTTTTATAAAATTAGTGGGTCATTTTGGATTAAAGGCTAAATTGGGTTAATGATATCCGATGATATCATCTGAGTAACCATATCTGAATATTTTTTTTTTTTAATAAGTTAATAGAATAAAGAATACATTTTTTTAATTTTTCCAAAATGGGCAAAGACAAATTTGTTTGGCTTTAATCTGTCATATATACTTATTAGGGCGGGTCGATTTATAGGGAGGCAAAAAAATCGCTCAACGTACAAAGAAAATCGTATTCTAGGGATCAAAATAAGAAACTTTGCCGAAGGAACCATACCTCTAAAAAGAATTCTGACGTCCCGACTTTTGACCCGTAGGGTCAAATTTTGAAAAAGCCCACTTTGATATTTCAGAAAGTAGGAGGAATCTCTCCAAGATTATGGGAGCTACTTCTTCTCCGGGAGACGCGCTAGCAGATTAATGCATAAATCATCATTCTATAGCAAAATGTACAAATCTCGGGATAGAGATATTTCAGAAAGTAGGAGTCTTTCCAAAATTAGGGTCTCTATTTCTTCTCCGGAAGACGCTCTTGCAGATGAATGTATAAATTATATTTGATTGGGTTGGATTGCATTCGATTGGAGCTCTCTAAATGGATCAAAGTGGGATTTTTCAAAATTTGACCCTACGGGTCAAAAGTCGGGTCATCAAAATTCGTTTTAGAGGTATGGTTCCTTCAGCAAAGTTTCTTGTTTTGATCCCTAGAATACAATTTTCCTTGTACATTGAGCGGTTTTTAAATCGTCCCGCCCTAATACTTATATAAATATTTCTACATGCAAGTATATATGATCTCATATTTAGATATGATGAGATAAAAAATATCCATTTATATACAACTTGAGATATAGCAATATATGATAGTATATAGCGCAGTATTAAAAAATTTCGTAAAAATAAATACGAGTTATAAATATATATTTTTACATATGGCCACATGTGTAATTATACATATTTTTATCAAGCTATATATGAATATAACAATACAAACTTTTTTCGTCGCGTTCTTCTTTGTTTTTTTTTTTGAAAACTAATTTCTTAAGTGTATGTTTGTTGTCTCGCACTTCTTATTATAATGATCATCGATCATTAAATTTGTTTATTTGTTGACATTTGTTCGTCAGGGTGTCAGTTTATGTGAAACTCACACTCATTTTCTGTTATGTTTGAGTTACCGTAATTTCTGATGTGTCAAAACATTTAACATTGTTGTATTTTTTTTAAAGTTTTTACTATTTGTAAAATGTTGTTAGTTGCTACTAGTTGTTTCAATTTTGTTTTTACTATTTGCCGCTTGGCGCCATCTATTCTTTACCATATTTACTAATCATAATTATAAATGTCTCATTGATTTCTATATTTGTTGACATTGTTGTTGTTATTTTGACACTTATCTGGTGTTTAGTACAAGACATCTAACAAACTAGTTCATTAGTTCTCTAATCAGATATTGAATGAGAAATTTGAAATGTTTTCGATTTAATTTGTTTAGAGAAGATAACGACACAAATCCAAATTTTAGTTTATAATTTAAACTGAATATCAGCTGTTGTTAGTTAATCATGTTACGATGGTTCGCTGTCGGACCACCATGGACAAAACATATATTTTTGGTTTTATATTATGTGCTTACCTTAGGATTTTATTTATAGCCGCGGAGAATAGCGCATGGATCAACTGATTCTGATTAAAACGGCAAATATTTTTCTTCTTTGGTCTACAAACTAGAAGAGACTATTCTAAAAGTACTAAAAGAGGAAAAGAATCAACGTAAAAACAAAATTGCACTTGATTTTTATATTTTTCAGAGAATTAGGTTCGATGTATTTAGTTAGTATAAATAGAAAGCTTTTAACCAGTAGGGATCTATCCATTTATGTCCCGCTCAACAATCCCGTTATTTATTTGGTTGTGTTTTTTTAAAATTATTTTACTCTGGTTTATTTCTTTTACTCTGGCAAAATTCGGCTGTTACAAACGATTATTTTCCAACCGAATTGAGTAGCTTACCAGAACCTAGTAAATTCGGTCGACATAACCGATATGCAGAAAACCGCAGGTCTGGAAACCGAATTCGGATGTGAAAACCGAATCAACGAGGATGAGGCAACGGATTCAATTCGGTTGAAAAAAAATCGTTCGAATTTTTATAGGAGTATGAGGAAAGAGGTATATTTGATGCTAAGTGTTTTTGGATTTAACAAACAGAACATATTTCTAGTAAATCCCAATGGGGTGACGACCATTTTACAAACAGGATCTAATTCCAATTTTTAATTTTTTTTAATTTAAAGTCTTTGATGTTAAACTAAAACTAAAACTATATTTTTTCTGAACCCAAAAAAAGTATTTTTGATTTTCAAGATTTTAACTTTTAAATTCATACAAATTTTAAATCGAAAACTTAAAGAAAATACATATTTTGTGGTTCAGTATGAAGAGTTCAGTATAATAACTTGACTAGGACAAGTTACTAAACATTTGTTTTAATGCACATTAGTCCTTCATGGATAAGAAGTTCTTCCAATTTAGTCAGTAAAAAAATTTTGAAGAAAGTAAAGTGGTTGGTCGCATGTGTCACGGAAAGTCTTCTGGCAATTTTAATTGATCTTTTTGTTGAATTATCTGCTTGATATCAATAAATTTTTGCATTATATCTATGAATTATCACTGGAATTGGTCCATTGAATATTTTCCTTAAATTAGAAAGTTAACTCCATTCATGCAGGTGTCAAATAACTTTTTTCTAATTGTTTTTGCTGTTAATTAAAGTAAATTATCACAAATAAAATTATAATTTTTCTGTTAATATGGAAAAATATTCATGATCTTTAACCGAACTAACCAACAACTCACATTAATGCACATTTTCATAAAATTTAATGAAAAATTTCATATTATATATTAGAAACTTCATACGCCTAATGAAAAATTTTCATTAAAAATAGTTTCATTGAAACAATGAAGTTTTTTCATGAAGTTTAAGAAGTTCTTCATTCACATTGTGAAGAAACTTTCATTAGTTTTGTGAAAAAATTTCATTTAAACTCGTCCAATGAATTCGCTCTGTTTATACTTCCCTAGCTTAATTTCTTTCAAAAATGGTCAGTGGGTCTCAATAATACTAATCAGCTGATGAATTGTTATTCATTTTCCTTTGATCATAGATTAGGTCTGTTAAGGTTGGGGGCTAAAGTCAACAATATTTATATGTGTCTTTGCGAATTAGGTGGATTTTTAATGCTTGCAAGACCAATTAACGAATGTTGACCTACCTGTATGTAAATTCCACAATTTCGGGACGGCTTTCAATATAAGCATGGTTAGGCAGGGACAAATAGGAGCCATACGACACTAAGGTCCATTACGATTACCTTTAATTTTCATTCAGATATCTTTAAAAAGTCTTCGATACCGGAAAAAACACATATTGCAGACTGTGGTAGATCATGCTTTACAGATATCTAAATCGCCACTCCCTCAAGTACATTCGCAAAACCCGATGTTGTACTGTCGTTTCCTCCTCGTCCCTGCCTCTACAATAATAAATGCGGAGTTCCCCTAGCGCACAGCCATTCGGTTTATCGCGCATTGCCTTGTGATATTACCTATTAGCATATTGATAGTCTCACAATCGTCCACCATTCCTATACGTGCAATATCATACCGAACATCTGAACAAGAAGAACAGCATGCGCTGGGATCCATGTTAGCCTGACTTCGCGTCAAAGAGTTTGGGCACGATTTATAATAAAGTATCATATGTACAGATACCTAATTGAATTGGTTTCCGGGGCTTTTATAGTGCCAAGACTATCTGAAAAGATACTAATGACGCCAACATGTCCTGGCACCTATCTGAACGACTCGGAGCCATTTCTTGTACATTGCTCAGCCAACTCGTTTCGCATAGCTGTAACGTGTCCCGGAATCCAAGTCAGCCTGACTGCTCGTCGAAGAGTTTGACCAAGATATTCAATAGAGTCTACCACGCACTGACTCTAATTGTATTGGATTCCAAGGCTTTTAAAACTGCAAGAGTATTCATACGCTCGAAAAAATGTCAGCTACATTCCAGAAAAATTAGTAAACTTTTTTGCTAATATCAGAAATTTTTCTGCAAGGATCCTCACAACAAAAATGTCTTAGAATATACTGACTTTGTTTTTTAGTATACTAGTGAATGATGGATAAATATAACGGTTTATTATTATCCACCAATTTCGACTTATTAGAGCACCTAATAGATGTGGGTTGGCACTACAAGAAGATTATAATCCTTAGAACCCGAGTTTTGTTTAGAAATGGTGCGTCCAGAGGATTATTACAGAGAGAATTCATTTATTAGTCGAATGTGGGCAAAATTTTGCATAAATAGTTTTACAATGTAAAAAGATTTAGGTCAAATGTCTATAAATACGACGTCCCCTTGTCTCCAAAGATGTCCCTTTTTAACAACATTCACTAGCGTAATTTTCTATATTGTTAATTCTTTTAGATAATTGTGTGGTCTTAAACGTTTCCTCCGAATATTTTTAAAACCAGACATGAGGAAAAAATCACACTCCAGTTACTTCTGTAATTAAATGATTTTCTTCTTTAATATACATTTCTGGAACGACATAGTATTTATCATTCTAATAATTTACAATTCCAAGAAATAGGTTTCTAAACTTATACTCAAAAATTGTGAATTTTTAGTTGTCATAACGGTTTAAATTACAACCACTTCGTGAACAATTTTTGTATAGATTTTTAAAGTTTCAATATTTTTAAAATTTATATTCTGATTTAACAAAAAATATGTATAACATTGGTATTAAACATAAAGTCCAGTTAAAATATGATAGTATTAACCCCCCATAGTGATGAAGAAGTAAACCACCACCCCCCACCCCTCGAAATACCCTTTCCTAAAGCCATGCATAATATAATACAGTGGAGCACGGTTATAGCGAACTCTTAGGGATCTGGCAATTTAGTTCGGTTCGGTAGCAAAGTTAGATATAAGCGTCGTAAACATTTTTCAAAAAGTAACAAAATGTTAGAATTGTTTTTATTCCCCTACACTGAGAAAATTACCTATATGATATCTATGAATTTTTGCATTATATCCATGAATTGCCACAGGAAACCGTCCATTGAAACTTTTCATTAAATTATTGCAGATTTTCATAAAATGTAATGAAAAATTTCACATTATTTATTAAAAATTTCATACGACTAATGAAAAAGTTTCATTAAAACTATGAAGCTTTTTCAGGAAGTTTAAAAAGTTTTTTGTGCACATTGTTCATTAAAACTCGTCAGAGAAAATCTCTCTGTGTAGTTTTTAAATTTTTCTTTATAATTTTGACACAAATCTTCCATTAAATTACGTTTCATACACATTTTAATTTTTGTCACTGAAATTTCAAATAAAAAGCTGAAATTTTTAATATTTGCAGCGCATTTTTAAAATCTCGATTTTTAAATGTGTTCGTTGTAAGCGTAAAAAATTGTATGAAAATTGGTGAAAGGGTCCAAAAAATTTGTTTGTTATATAAAAAGTTCGCTATAAACGATGTTCGTTATAACCAGAAAAACTGTTCGTTATAAAAAAAAAGTTCGTTATAACCGCGGTTCGTTATAAAAGTTTTCCACTGTACTAGCTAAAAAAAAAATGAGCATGTTGTGATGGTGATGATGATGTTGGTAAAAACCGCTGGTGCTGTTAGTAAAACCACTGCAAACATGGTGATGAAATTTATGGCAACTTTACAAAATGGTGCAACAGAGTATTGTGTGGATATTTAACAAAATTTTTCAACTGCAATGCGCGAAATATTTTCAGTTCAGTTCAGTTCAGTTCAGTTTTTTTTTTTTTTTTTTTTTTTGGGGAGTTTACACTATACAATTCACAGGGGAATGATAATGTTTACAATGGCAACAAATATAACAGTAAATGGTAAATAAATTTTTGTAAAATTGTTGAGACCACAAATAAACAACAACTACTACAAAAATGAACTTTCAGCCAAGCACCACAAAACAATGGAAACCTTAATCTGTTTGTTTTTTTTTATATTTTTATAAAACATTAAAATGTTGCAAAAAAAAAAATAAAACAAGTTACCAAAAAAAACCTCAAAAAAAATTTACGAGTTACCAGGAAAGTGTATGCAAAAAGTTTGTAACAATAAATATGAGTTTATTAAAGGTTTGAGGTTAGGTTTTTTACACTACAACTACTGAATATATATATTTGGGCTATTATCAAAAATATTTAAAATTGGGCTAATTTTATGTTATGGCACACTAATAGGATTTTAAACGATAATAAACCACTATTTAGCCACGTCAAATCCGTTTGAGTGAACCGCTATCTGCAAGGTGCGCAAAAGTTGTGGCGGTTTAAAGTTTAAAAAATTATTAATATTAAATTTTTTATTGATTAAAAAAAAAAAAATTGGACATGTTTTATATTTTTTGGCGTTTGCATGAAAATGTACTCCCTTATTTTGTGATTTCAAAAAGTCTTTGTCGAATTCTGTGGTGTTTCAAAAATCGCCCAATTTAACGATTTTTTAATATATTACACTTTGAATACTATGTACTTAAAGACCACTGCAAATGTAGTTAAAAACAAATGAAATTTCACTTAAAGAAATAACGACTTACATTTCAGTAAATTCAACTAGCGTTGTCATTTGTTTTTAATGTTCAAAAAATTACTAACAATTGTAGTAAAAATTAACCACATACATATGTTAGTGAAAATAAACAAACATTTATTAATTTTTATTTTTTTAAATAACAAAAACCAACTGTAAAAAATTAATGTAAAATCATAAAACAGTCATTTGATGTGGTTTGTTTTTTTAAATGAACTACAAGGTTAGTGAAAAATGTAATTTGTTCTACAAATGACTGACATTTACATTAATAATAAAGAAACTGTAGTAAAACCTAAAGAACTACATATTTTTAAATCAGAAGTTCCCTGAGTGTACTTATACAAGATATGGTCAATTTTTATCAAATGAAAAGTATTTTAAAGACGCATCCACTAGTTTCTATAACTTGTCCGTGCATACAAAAGCATTTTCGTTATTCCAACATTTGTATGGGAAGTTGTTGTTGGTTCGTTGGTTAAGTTTAAACTAACTCATACTAATACTTATTTAATTTTATCGAGGGGGGTGACTGGGGTTTATTCGATTTACGTAATCGGTCTCTTAATCACACCTTTTTCCGAAAAGGTTTTGTAACCCATATTTATAGCTTTTATAACGCATACGTATTTTAAATAAGTTTCAATACTGGGAACACAGCATACCAATATGGGTATGAACAATTTTTTGTCTCGAGTACTTTAATACTGAGTACCAAAACAAAAAATTTGTCCGTAAAATATCGAATACCGGCAAAAATCATTTTCTGCCCGAAGTCTTCGGTCGGATACCACAAATTTGTGATGTCGATCAATTATAGGCGTTGACACTATTATTTGTAGGTTATTAAAAACTGTCAATATCATTGTTTGTTATAAAAAAAGCAAAAAATGAAATTATGCAATTTTTGCATAAAACTCTGTTCACGCAATGAAAACTCTGATTACGCAGCAAACTGGCATATTTAAAATTAAACAGATCGTGTGGCATGCGAAAAACTGCGTTTTTAACAAAATTAACGCTTATGTTTTTCAACTTTTGTGATTGTGCATAATTACATCAACAACGAACCATTGCTTTCAAATTTTTATTCCATGAAAAAGCTCCAGTTCCCGGTACAAAACACAAAAATTTTAAAACTAATAAAAATTGTTTTCAATTTCGCCAACCATATATTTATTGTTTGGGTGTGAGTAGGCCCATTAAATATTTGTTGAAATTATCTCTCAAGAGTTTGGAGATTGGACGCAGACATGATTTCGACTAATCATATTATGATCACTGAGAACGATATTATTGCCATATAGAATCATTATATGATCATGAGGATCATATTATGATTGTTACGTGTTTCAATCATAACTTGGTGCTCCTAAGCTATCATACTATAATGCTTTTTTATCTGCGTGTGTGTAATACCAAATGAAATCAAAATATTCTAACCGTAATTATATGTAGGTCATTCGGGGTAGTAAACAGTAGAAGTTGTTTTAACTGCTAATGTAGTAATTTTTCTATGAGAAACGGAAAACGACTTATTTGACAGTCATTTCAAAAAATTGCTAACTAAAAATACTGTACTTCATTAACGGCTGTTTTGAGTAGTTATTTTAGTATTTTAATACACAACTACAAAAACGGTAAATTTGCAGTAAACTGTTAATTTTTGTTAGTTTCCAAAAATAGATTATGTCGAGTTTTTCAAAATTCTCGTTTAGTTTATATGTCTTAGTATCAAGGATGGCAGGCAATATCGCTAAAATAACGTTATCGATTCAAAACCCTTTCAACTGACTATAGCTATATATTTTAACAAAGTTTGATATTAAACTAGCTGATCATTATAATCGGGCTAAAATTATCGATGTGCATTGACATTACCTGAATAACTAAAATAACGTTATCCTTAAAATACCGTTACAGAAATAACTGAAACCCGTTATAGCTAAAATACCGTTACCGAAAAAAACGAAAATAACGTTACCGCTAACATACCGATACCGAAATAAGTAAAATACCGTTAGCGCTAAAACACCATCACCGAAATAACTGAAATATCATTCCCCCTAAAATACCGTTACCGAAATAAACTAAAATAGCGTTACCCTTACCTATAACCGCATCGAATCGGTTATCATCCATGGTTATTATTGATATGTTTATAGTAAGCACATAATAATTAGAAAATTTCATTATATCTGCAATGTATAAAACGTCTTAACTGAAATACTGTTTGGAATTTTGACTTTGGATTTTAAATGTGATGTAGGAAATACAAATTTTTATTATAATTAAAAGAAAAAAATACATTTTTTATTAAAAAATATTTTTAAAATACCAAAAAAATAACTGATAAAGACTGTAGATTTTACAACTTATGTAGTGGTTTTATGTTCATTGTTTTTATTGTTTTTACTACCATTGTAGTTGTTTTATCAATAGTTAAAAATGACTACATGGAGTAGTTTTTATGACAAATGCAGTCATTGCCTTTTTGACTACATTTGTAGTAATTTTTACTTTAATTTTCTACCTTCTTAACTTCCTGAGTATTGTTAATCCAGAAAATATTCGAAAATAAGAAAATTGCGCTGGTTATTGAAAAATTATATCAGTTTTAAAGGATCTAAAAATTTTTGACAATAGCCATATGGCCTATACAAAATAAAACTACAATATTCTTGTTTATGGTCAGTGAGTGGTAAATGTATTATAACCTTATACCGGGAGGATAAATGAAAATAATTGTATCATGATTTTAATAAAGTTTAACTTTTTTTTTTTTTTTTAGTAAAACAAAATGCAAATGTTCTTTTTTTTATATAATCAATCACCATAAAACTGTCTACCAGCAAAAATAAATTCACACAAAATCCCCTTTATACAAAAATATTTTTATGAAATTGTAGGTTCTTTTTTATCGTGAAAAAAACTTACCCTAACTCTAGCCTCTGTTAAATTTGTCCACATGGCAATCTCTTCACGTGTCGACATATCTGGATAACGATTACGACTGAAGGTATGTTCCAGCTCCTGTAATTGTTGTGACGTAAAATGTGTTCTTTGGCGGCGTTGACGTTTATTTTTCTTATCATTTTTCGGTTCATCGGTGGTCGTTGTCATTGGTTCATCATGACCGGAATTTGATATGTTTTCTGTTTTAATTGTAGTCTCATTGATGGAACGATTATTACCTGTAAAGATATCAGACATTCAAGGGAAATATTTTAGTGAATATAACGGTGCAAAAGATAATCTCAAATTAAAAATATTTGTTAAGTTGTTTTGGTTGTTATCTTGGCGGAACGACTACTACTCACCGCTAATGAATAAGCGTGGAGATAACAACCAATGTTATTAAAGTAAGAAAAACTTAAATTTTCTATGTAAGACTTTCTTTAAGTGAGACCTTTACGAGAAGGTGGGTGTTTATTTCTACAAATATTGACAAACATTTATTATACTCGTATCTATCGTTATCGATGAAATTAAGGGCGCCTTGTAGTTTACAACGATACAACATGTCTAATCACTTTTGTATAATATAACATTACATTTTTGTTTAGTTTTTTTTTTTTTATGCTGACAATTTAATTACCGAAAAATATTTTATTTATTTTCCTCCCCTTCCAATGAATTTCACCCTTTTCACCTACGACTACCCAATTACTCAAGTTAATTTAATATTAAAACTTCACTTCAAAGTAATTTTTTGAAAATTTGCCGCCCTTACTATTGTACCGATTTTTTTTAAGTAGTATAAACAGATTTATAGAAGCATTTTTATTAAACAAAATCGATCGATCATTTTGCGTTTTGTTTTCTAGTACAATTTTAGACATTTATACTTAAATGATATTAGACTAGTTATAGCTTTTTTCTGTTATTTTGAAATATAATACTCCATTCTACGAGTATAATGAAATTGAAATCAAAATTATAATCAAATGTTGGTTAAATTTGCCGACAAAAGATTTTTGTTTAACATCGTTATCGTTCAAAGTTATATGAAGTCATACATTATGATTTGCTTTTTAAACACATTGAAACACCCAGCAAAAAATCTAATCACAACATAATTTGTTAGGTTAATTGGATACCCGGTAATCCATATAATAACTAGGAGCTAAAAAGGTAATTGAAGAGTGGACGCGAAAAAGAGTATATAGACCACTTTTTTAACATAGAGCTTTTTTTGCATATGACTTCATTTTAAGCGTGTATGAAAAACAGTGGCCTGGTTACCCTTATTCGGTTCCATGCTTCAGTTTTGAAAATAAAGTTTAAAATAAAAGTTAGAATGTACTGTAAAACGTATGGTAATAAACTATTTCCAGCTATTTAATAAATAAAATTTAAAAAATTTGTAAGTCATTATTTTAAATTTTAAAGTAAGGTAAAATGTAAGGAGTTATCTTTACTATATAATTCTGTGTCATTGCTATATTTTTGCTGGGCATGTTCCCTTTTTTTTTGCTGACTACTGGTAACTACTGTGTTTACGCATTTTTATATTTATAACTTAATGAATGTTCAACTACAATATAAAATTGTTGGTCATAAATTATCAACATTATCTAGAACAGAGTTTGTTGTCGATAAATATGCGACAATATTTTGCTGCCAATAAATCGATCGAACAAATGTTATTATATTATGTGCTCATATTGAAATTATAATTTTTATAAAAATTAGGCTGCCAGAAATTTTATATAGAATGTGTTTATCACCAAGAAATTCTTTAGAATTACATGGAAATCTGCATTGTTGATACCTCCCGGAAAATCAACACGCAAAGCAATTATTGAAATCTCTATTTCCCGTTCCCACAGCCACAATAACAAGCATTTATGCGGCCAATCGCAAAGTGGCCAGCAAAATTTTTTCCGCTAACTGAAACCAAGTAGAGTTTTCTTTCCTCTTGCATTTGACAATGGCTATAGGTTATTAGATATCCTACAATCGATCAAAGTAGTTTGCCTTGCTCGCGTCTCTCAATTCGATATATCCTCTACTGCACCAAACAGCTCCACATTAAATCGATGCATCACTCTGCATCAGACCTCCGACTAACTAAGATACAACTTGCTTCCTTGACCCCAACGCTGCTAGACATAATTGTATCGGATTCCAGGGATTTTTAAGCAACGAAACTGTCCTCGAATGAACAAATGAAAGATGGATCACATTCGTTGCATTATTATCCATGCGAGCGTATCAGTTGCAAGAGTTCTGAATGAAATACGCTGCAGTCGTGTGGAAGTGACATGGTAACATAAAAATCCAGGTTGTCAAATCAAACGTCCCACGCTATCCTTCTTCTAACGGCCCGTAAATACCGAGAGTTCATCACGCCAAATAACACAATCAACTACCCAATCCTCCCTGTTCGGTACAAAAAAGGTCTACCGAAGTTCGCAATAAGTCAAATGATCCTGCATATTTCTCAGTCTAGGAAATGCCTCTTCCGCCTTGCGCCTGTTATATGTCCATGTGCTAGATGCCGCTCATCACCTCCAAATCAGCATGGGATGCCGAACTCGAAGAGAAATATGACGAAACAATAATCGCCGAATACAGAGAGATTATATTGCTGTTGGCCCTAATTAATTGGAAAGTCTTTCAGCAACTATGAAAGGCATATATGGTCGTCTTCATCCCTTCTCGGTAATTCTCTTTCAGTAAGTTATGACAACCAGGTACTTTGAAACGTTGAAGAGTGGCTCCATCAAGTCCAGGTAGATCATACTCCAACAGAGTGTAGTAAACAAAACTAGTTCGAACTACAGAATGGTCAATGATTTCGAACATAGGATTGAGTTGTTTAAGATCTTCGATCTTATCCGTTATCTCAATCTTTCAGGATGGGTCTAGTTTTCGAGATATAAGCTCGTAAGATCACTGATGTTATCCGTTATCTCAATCTTTCAGGATGGGTCTAATTCTCCAATTATAAGCTCCTTACTTAAGGTGTGGTATTTCCAAGTCGCTTTTGACTCTTTTTAATGCTTAATAGGATGCAAGCAGCACTAAGGCAATAAATAAAATGATTTGATTGTGATGAAAGGAACGCTAATGGAAACCCCATTGAAGGACTCCTACGAACTCCATTCCCTTCGATAATGCTAAACAAATCACGATGGAACGGAAAAGTAGAATTCCTTGAAGTAGGATGAACATTAACAATATTCCAGTAAGATGTAAAAATAGCCGCACTCTATGAAAGGCTAAGAGATTGTACAACGGTCGAGTTACCGTCAAATAGCACTTCTTCACTATGTACCGTACTATTTTGATTAGTCTATCTTTATAGTGCTCAAGTATTTCCGAATGATTCTCAAGGAAAAGCTTATGCTGGAGCCCCTACTGGCCGTAGGTATTAAAAATGTATATTATGTTAAGTAATAGCAAGGCAGGTACCCTTAAGAATTCCCTCATATTTACAAAATATTTTAATAATTTATAAAGCAAAAAACAAGGGCCCCAACCTTGTCAAACAAAACATATTCCAACTTTGACAATATTTTCTTTAAAAAGCAATATTGACTCTATCATTTAAACCGCAAATTGCATTAATGTTGAAAAAAAGTAATTGCTTTTTCTTTATGATTCCATTACTTACCATCTTTACGATCCCTACTTCGATTCGTTAACGCTGATGATGATGTGGATGATGTTTGAAAGTTATTTAAGTGGGATGTCTCTAAAACCATTCGCTACAGCGGCCATAGAACTATGACTATCACGAAAATCACCAGTTTCTGCCCAGACTGAAAAAATAAACCAGAATAACGAAAAAAATTAAACAAAAAATTATTGTTTTACTACGAAATTTTCTATATAAATTGAAAATAAACTTAAATGCACATTATTCAATATCTTTAAAATAGTCAATGAATGATGATTACACACACATATAGCCTATTAAAGAGGCCAGAGGGAGAGAGTTATACAAACATACAGACAGACTATAACAAGCTACTTAAAATGCTATTAAATGGGCTCATAAAAGGATTTATGAGCATTTACGCGCTCGTTTACGATTATAATGGGCTAACACTTTTGTGCAGTTGTTGCTTATGTCTGTGGTACAGCTCAATATTTCTGCTGTTTCATAGTTCTTTGGAGTTTTTTTTTTTTTTTTGTATTCAATAATGGCATTATAGTGAAGTCTTTATTAACTTAAATGGATACTTAAGGAGGCATTGTATTGCAAAGTAGTAGTTGGTTATCTTAAAGATGGTTAAATGTTTTCCGGTTAGAATTATTGTTGTAGTTGGATTGGTTAGCAAACATAATTTATAAAAAAATATTATACTCTTATTACTTTACAAGGATCTGTATAAAGTTTTAAAGTAGCTGGTTTAATAAGATAATTAAGAAAAAGTGGAACACCTAAAGTGGAACATTTAAAAATTCAAGCTATAAAACTATTCCCATATCCATTACCTATAAATTATATATAATAATTTATAGGTTTTCCGATATGTTTCCATATTGCTTGTGGTTTTCATTTAAAAACTAATTTCCCTATTTCTTTTTCCAGTATGTAGTTTAATTTTTTCTCATTTAGACACTCTACAGGTTGGTCTATGTCCTCATTAATGTCACTTTGGCATGTGTCATAAAAATTTTTTTTCAACTCCAACGTATTGGTTTCCAACATTGTAGCTGTGTTTAAGATGAAACACTCTTCAGGGATTTTATGAGGTCTTAATTGTTTTTAGTGGGAAATAAAGAACAATTTACAAGTGGTTGCTGGTAGTGACATAATTATGCTGACCAATTTTATTTTTTTGGTTTTTCTTATGGGTAATTTATGGTGTTGAAAACATGGTCACATGCTGTTTCTAAGAAATTTTAAATATATCACTTTTTTTTTAAGGAAGTGGGAAAATTTTAAATATTTATGTTTTTTTTTTCTTATGCGGGAATGTAACAAAATTATTATTACTACTCTTTTGACATTTATATTCCTGTGCAACTGCTAGATAATTTTATCGCTTAGCAAACAGAAGTCTGGAGATGATAATAACGTTCTAAGAAACGCAATATGGATCCATCATTTATTAACATCTTCGTGAACGGCCGTGCTTGTGAGACTATATTGAATTCCTTCGATGAACTCGTAAGCACTTACAAGTGGTGTCTCCCTATGGGTTCTCTCCAATCTTAATTTAATTTAGATATGTGATAAAGAAAAATATTACTTATTACTTAATTAATATAATAACAAATTATATACTATTACCCTAACCGAGCACTAGCTACTATGGCTTTCGGCGCGTTGTAGCGAAAAGAGACCAGTGCCTCTGGTGGGAATCGAACCCACGGCCCGCACTGATAAGCCAGCACGCTACCAACTAGCCTACGCAATTTCACGTTTAAGGGTTAAAAGGTGGGGCCAAAGTTAATTTTCGTATGGAAATATGACTGAAATTAATGAAATTCAGATTTTTTTGAAAGTAGTTTTGATGTACTCGAGAAAACGAAAATGTTGATGCCAATATTGCCTATGTAGTATGTTAGGAGTGGCATTTATTTAAAATATTTAAAATATGGGTAAAAAGTACTTCGGATAAAGTCGAACAATTTCGAAAGTAGGAAATAGCTAATATACTAATATACATATTTTTTAGCTTAATTCTACTGAAATTCTTTAACAAACCGCCAGTTTTTATATCACTTAAAACACTTTTTTTCAGTAATTAAAATACCAGTTAATGGGTATTCAAAAGCTCTTTAATTTGGTACCCTACTTGTCTAAAATGTCTCTAAATCAATTCTAAATAAGCCGAAAAACGAAAAATAGGGTAGTTTTTGACCCCAGTTTTTTATCCCCTAGATATGATATTGGGCTGCTAAAAACAAATACGTGTTTCTTATTTCTTTTTTGTTCTTTATCACACATCCAAATTTCATTAAGATCTTAGAGAACCCATAGGGAGACTCCCCTTGTCAGTCAGGTTCTTTGTTGTGATAGAGCCCATAACGGGTAGGGAGACGAGGCGTTTGCATAATTCAATTAAAACATAAACTCTTCTTGTAAACGATTCGTGCTGACGCTCAAAATTAGGCTTGTTTGAGGTAATTGTGGGTAAAGTTAGGCAAAATGAGAGTAAACAAAAAAATTTCTCATAATGAGATAAAAATGAACGAAATACAGGGAACGTACAAAGCCACATTGCGAGCCCAAAAATAAACGTAATTATGAATTATATATAGAAAAAAAATAAAATTAAATAATATAAAATGATTATTTTATAAGTCAATTAATATCTTCAGAGGTTTTTTTGGATTTTATTGTTTACTTTCACAAATGAAAAAAAAAAACTAT
Source organism: Delia radicum (assembly GCA_021234595.1). Classification (NCBI taxonomy): domain Eukaryota; kingdom Metazoa; phylum Arthropoda; class Insecta; order Diptera; family Anthomyiidae; genus Delia; species Delia radicum. The sequence continues at coordinate 156,474,982 of CM037851.1, read as the reverse complement.
CAACAAAATCCAATTTTCGACCTCTACCCCCCTTTAATTTTAAACAAACTTGTTACTGAAGGTAAGTGTCATATAAAAATGTCATCGCAAAAGTTTTTGGTTGTCAGCTCTAACGGTTGCGGAACTATCGCGTTTTAAAATATGAAAACAAATCGAAAATTTAACAAAAGTAGTTGTTCTTAATCGTCCATACGTGATTCACTGATGCCTCATTTTAAAGCCAATGTTATCGTGCTTTAAATTAAATAAGCTAAAAAATAATTTTGAAGGTAAAATACATATTTTTTCAAAATCCGCGGTTTAAACTGCTGTACTTCAAAAACCTGTTTTTTAAAGTTTTCAAAAAATATATGTTAATTATAATTTATTCCACTATGCTGTTGCCAAATTAATATGTGGATCTCTTACGCAATTCAAAGTTATGCACAAAAATCTATAAAATGATTTTAAATATAGTAGAAAAAAATGGTTTACATAAAAAAATAATTTATTGAAAAAAATAAAAATAACGGTTTTGCAAAAGTGGTTCAACATATCTTAAGCTACACGGCTATAAGAGTCATTGATCCCTCCCTTTAAGGTACTTAAATTGTGCTGTTACTGGTTTACAAAAATAATTCACTTCTTGGCGGTAAAAATGCATTTTTTAAAAATACGTGGTTAAAACTGCAGTATTTCAAAAAACTGGTTTTCTAAAATTTGAAAAAAATATATGTTTATTATAAATTATTCTTCTATACCGTCACCAAATCCCTATATGGTATTCCTTCATGTTTCTGAATTATCCTAATTTTTCACATTTTTATTTATAAGTCAGGAAACCATAACATCTCCACGTATGCATTTGGACACTGCATACGGAACTAATTTTTATTTAACATATATTTTTGACAAAATTTTAAAAACCAGTCTTTTGAAATGCCGCTTTTTGAACCGCGGTTTTTGAAAACAATGTATTTTGCCGAGGAGAAGTGAATAACATGTGTGCACTAGTAAAAACACAATTTAAGTAGCTTTTAAACGATTTATCTCTTAGCTTAAGCCGTTAAAAAGATATGGAATATTATGTGCCAATACTTTTTTAAAATTTTCGAATATTTTTCATATTTTGAAACGCGATATTTCAAGGCCCGCTACATTTGGACGAAGTTATACTTATACGATGTCAATCTTCTATACCGATTTTGGTTGCAATAAGAAAGGGTAGTGGAAATAGAGTGGTTGATTTTATATGATTTCAGTCAAATGCAAAACACATGTTTTATTAACACCTGATTATTTTATAGTTTTACTATTTTATCCGAACTAAATTACGAATAAATTCTGATAAAAAGAAAAATACAATTACTCTCTCATCACGCTCTCATTTACCCAATTTTTGACAATAATTTCTTTATCAGCCATGTTCGTGAAAGCAAATGAACAATCATCTTTTTTTATAAAACTATACATTTGAAACTTGAACACGACAGGATGCAGGAATAAGGATACAGTATAAAAATCTTAGATATTTACATAGAAAAAAAATGTTAATTATGACAACTAAAAAGTAAAAAAAAGATTAGTTTAAGGTTGGATAAATTCGGTTTCTGCTATCGAGTCCGCTGGTAGTGAAATTGATTGCTCCAGCTTATCTGAGAGTGCTGTTTGCTTTAATTATTTTGTATCCTATTGTTATTGATAATTTCTATAAGTTATCTGATTTTTTATTAACCATAACAAATTTGGCGTCCATGTGGGAGGCTAATTCTGTGCGAAGCGTGTTAAAATTAGCATTCATTCGTTTTTGTTAAAAATGCGTTAGAACTTATTATCGGATAAGAGAAAACAAACGAGAGATATTTACTGATTTAAGCAAAACGACTTTAAATAAGACCAAACTCCACTTTAGCCACAGTCATCGCTGTGTCGACCGTGGCTCAACTCGTTAAGAGGTGAGATTACGATGCATAGCTTGATGCTAAGGCAGTGAGTTCAAATCACAGTACGACACCAAAAAATAAAAAGTTTTTCATATAAGCAAATTAACAATATAAAATACTTTGTTCAATTGACACATAAATTAACAACTGACGAGTCCCAGGAGGGGGACGAAACTGCGGCAGTCTGGTGTATCCCTTGTGTCCGTAAAAATTTTTCAATAAAAATGTTTTTTTCTTTTTCTTCCTGTAAAGAGACTAACTAAAGTAATATTCTACAGTAATTAATATAAAAATTAATTACGATTGTCATTATCTGACGGTTGCAAAACACTTTCTAACATAAGATTTTTTATGTTTATGAAAATTATTGATGTAGTAATTTGCTTATTGAAAATCGACTTGAGATTCTTATAAAAAAAAAAAAAACAATATGACACAAGTTTTAATTCGGCGAACTAGTCTATTAATTCGGCGAACTAGTCCATTATTTTCACTGACACTCTATTAATAAAAACACCTGTTAATATTAAATTCATCATCATTACAATGATTTCGATAATAAATGTAGTGTGAAATTAAAAGATGTATCTATAACCCTTCAACACCAAAATTCAATCCTTTCTTTCACATTAAAACCAAATAAACCTAACGATAAATAACATTTGAAATGAATGACACTATTTGTCTGTATTTGGATCTGTCAAAATACTTATAGAGTTGGTGGTAAAAACAAAATATTGTTTCAGTATTTACGACCAACCCCCCAAACAATAAATGGCACATATGTTTAGTAAGGTGGGTAGTTTCAGAAGAAAAAAATTTAGTGGCACCTGAAAATAAACTTTGGCATTTTCTAAGAATATTCCCGAAATAATTCGTGTTTTGCGATAACATTTTGTGAGCTGGACCATTTTTAAAAAGTTCTACTTTTAGATTTTTTCAAAATATTTTTCAAAATTGGTATCACATGGAAGATCTTTTGAAGATGCATCTAAAAAAATAAATGAAAAAAATAAACACTCACATAACAAATTAGGTTGTCTCAACAGAATTTCATCCAGCGGAAATTTTAAAATTTCAGCCAACCGAATTGATGTAGTTGCTACATCCTCGTAAATTCTGTTGTCATAACTGAATTCGGTTGTTGTAACCGAATTGGGCGTTTTGACAAACGACTTCATTTGCGACTGAATTCGATTCGATTGTGACAACCGAATTTACGAGATTGCAGCAACCAAATCGATTCGGTTGGATGTAATTTTAGAATTTTTATGAGAGTGTACACTTTTTTCAAATTGTTCAAAAACAATTTGTGTTTCGACCCACTTTAATGTTTACATGGAGCAACTAAAGACAAAACTTTTTTTTGCACAATATTTTTTCTATTTTTTGCAAAATCATCATTAGTTTGATATTTTTTTTTTTATTTTTTTTATTCTTTTCAAAAATAGACATTTAAGGTGATACATTTGACAGTTAAGGATAAAAGAAAAAAGAAGAGAATTCGAAAGGAAAAACTGTTGTTATAACTTCACATCTGGCTAAAAGAAATGTTAGACAGATAAGCAATGATTTTTATTTTTTTTTTATTTCTTATTTTTGTCTAAGGCAGGGCCGTTTAGTGTTCTACTCCTAATGTTGGTGTAGATATTTTGTGGTTGGACCAGACAATCTACAAATTTCCTATTAAATGTATGTTTAACTACTTTGACAGTAGCTAAACTAAAACCAAACAAAATCTCCATTGTTTTTTGACGTTTGTTTGTTTGTTTGTTTATTTAGTATCCCTTTTAGTATTTACAGTGTCAATGAAAGGACCAAATTGGGTCGTGTGTCATTTTCTATTTGTTTTTCTATGATTTTTATAAGAAAAAACGGACAAATAGTCAAAATATTTTTGTGTCCATATATGAACGAATTGAATGAGTATGTGGTTTAGGTAAAAATCTCTATGAATTGTTTGGTATCTTTTCTAGACAATGACAATAAAATTTATATTGTATTTAATTTTAAGAATCACACAAATGATATTTATGTTTTTTTTTTCTTTTTGCCTTTAGCCAATTTATTATTTTATTAAAGGACCTAAAGTCAAAAAATTTTTCATTATAATATTTTATTTTTTTTTTTTGATTCCTTAAATGATTAATAGTTTTTTTTTTTTGTGCGATTTACACCCCTAAATATTATTAATAGTACAAAGAAATGAATGAATAGTGATTGTCATAGTGTTGTAGTGTTTAATTTTGTGATCTTGCACACTGGGAGGTTTGACTTTTTACAATATAAAATGTGAATTTTTCATTCAACTATAAAATATATACAATAAAAGGCGTTATTTGACAGCAACATCTACTGTGAATGCATAAATAAATGTGAACGTCGTCTGTCAGCTATTAGCTAATACCTTTTAATACTACTGTAATCCGCTACTATGACAATAATAATTGTAATTTTTAACATTAAGGCGTGTTGCAGTTAAATAAAAAGATTTATGATTTTTAATATTAAAAATTATATAAATTTAAAGCTAATTTGCATTTTTTATAAACAAATACATATGACCTACATCCAATATTTTCGACACCTGTTGAAACTGATTTCAGATGCCTCTAATTTTTCAAGGTTTTATGAATTAAGAGAAATGATGGATAGTTGACTTGTACACGCTTGTATGGTAAAATAAAAGTATATTCCGATTCTTTCTCTGCAAGCTTGCCTTAGATCCTTTTATCGAAATATACGTGTATATCAAAAATTGGCTCAATCGGACGATTGACGCTATGAAATACGACTTTTGGGTTTCGTCACTTATTACCAGGGCAAGTTTTTTTGGTACAAAGAAAAGTTAAAAATGGCCTGCAAAATAGCACGAAAAGCCATTAAAAATAACATTAGAAATGGCATAAATGGCAAAACAAAATGTGTTAAAAATAAAAAGTTAAATATTACAGTTTTATTTCATTTTCCTTTATCAAATTTTGATTTCATAGTACAATCATGTATCTTTTCAAGTTATCAAAAAGAAACCATCTCCTATTGTTACATAAAACAGTTGAGTTTACTGAAAATACGAGTTCCACATCTGTAGATGTAACTGCAGCATATTTGAAAGCATCTAATTCCGAAGGGGATAAGTTTTCGATGTACGAATCCTTTTCAGTCTTATTAAAAAATTAATTTTTTTATTTTATTAAAAGTTTGTGGGCTACTATTTTGATTGAAAACTTTATTAAATTTTTCCATAATTTCTTTTTTGTTGTCATCTATAATCTATAACAATTTGGCGACGCTGAAACAAAGACATTCGACATTACTCTTTATATAAGCTAAATCAGATTTTATTCCATGTTTTTGATATATCAATTTTTCATTGCGTATAGACTCTGCATCATCGTTACTGAGCATATTTAATACGTCACAAATTTAAGTCAATATATCACAAAAATATTTTCAGTTTTAATCCAAGGTTTACTTAAATTAAATGTAACAAATTTTGGCGAGATGGAGGAGCCTAAAGATATATCAAAATTATAAACTGGATTACACGAAACTTATGCCGGGTTTTTATGATGTGGATTATCTTTAATCTTAGTTTAACACAGCTTGTAACTGTAACACTGCTATTGTAATTTTATTTATTTTGCTTTATTTCAGTAAAGATCGAAATTCTGAACTAGAAAAAGTTATTCCGGCAAATATTTGTTAATAAACTTAAAAATGGTGGAAAAACTCGTTGTCGGTTTAGCTAAACGAAGTTTAACTGACATCCCAAAAACTAGGCCTAAATTGTTAAACTTATGTTAAGAAATACTACTTAACAATTTGCAATAAGTGAATTATCATCTTCTAAATTTAAACGTGCATTTTAATTTCAACGCCCAAAATATTTATAAATCTAATTTCAATATGGTTGTACTAATTGAATTTATTAGTTGTTGACAATAAAATTCACTTTTCTATTCGGTTGGCACTTTATTTCTGTCTGTAGTTAGGTATCTAGAGTGAATTTATATGACGTACTTAATTGATAAAGTGCAAAAAAAAAAGTATTTTTTTTTCATTCCCAGCGGGTACAGGGGCAGTTATTTGCAAACACATTTCGCTTTATGACAACTATATCAATTCCGCCAAACGAATATCAAATTAAAGATTTTAATGAGCTTAATACTAAAACCAAAAAGGCATCCAACAATTTTAAGGACTTTAAATTTAATGGAGCAAACAAAATTTTTATTAGCTCAATGATATCTATCATTGATTTCCTGCAAACAAGTAACCCTTAACCCAACTCGATATCATTAAACAGACAAAAAATGCTTGTTTTCCAAAACAATAGCGGTATTATTTTTAAGATCTTGTACTACCCTAACCACAAAAGGCTCGTACCCCCTTTAAAAGTTTTAATATCAAATTTTCAATATTCTGCGAAAATTCAAATATTAACGTTTTTAATAATTTGCTTTTTTAAATATAATCTACTACTATTACAAAAAAAAAAAATGCAATACTTAAATTTACATTTGTGATTATTTCCCATTATACAGCAATGATTTTTTAAATATTCCTTGGAATGGGAAGTTTTAAAATTGACCTTAAAAGGTTTGTACTATTAAGAAAGTTCAGTTATTTTTGTTTAAAAACGTGCTTTTCTGTAAAATCTTTCTTAGTTATTTGGTAAGTAACACCAAATAAACTAAAAAAACAAAACGAAATGGCGCGTTGTAAAGCTATTTCAAAAGAAATTCGGGAACTCATAATCCAAAAATCCAAAGATGGGAAAAGTTAAAGTTTAAAGTGTCTAAGATACCACCACGTAATTTAAGACATTTAGAAAAAATCATAAATAATAATAGACGAACTACGGTACGAAAATTAGCGGTTGAGTGGTCATCGTCTATTGGAAAGTCTGTGGGACTGGAAACTAAAAGAAAAATTTAAAAAAACTTTATTACGCTTTTTACAAGGTAAGAGTTTATTTCGTATAAAAACTACACTTTTGAATCAAAAATAAATTTTTTTTGTAGCCAAAAGCAAAACCTTTTCTAACCAAAGTACAAAAACGAAGACGCTTACTGTTTGCAAAAGAGCGACAAAAATGGACATAAAGAGAGTGGGACGCAATAGTTTTTAGTGATGAATCCCGGTTTGAGCTGTGTTTGGTGACACTTCTACAAAAGTCATTCGAACGAGACAAGAGGCATTTCATAGAGATTGCCTAAGACGCACTGTCAAATTCCCAGCGAGTGTGATGATTTCGGGTTGCATGTCTGCCAAAGGGCAGACATGCTACAGTCTGCTACATAGACATGTCAACGCAGTCTGCTACATAGAAATACTTGAAGAACACTTAATGGCTTCAGTACCCATCATAACATCAACAAGATGGAGCGCCAGCTCATACGGCGAAAGTAACGAAAATATGGTTCGCAGAAAATAATATAAGTGTCCTGGACTGGCCATCATCCAGTCCAGATCTAAATCCAATAGAATTTGTATAGGCGATAATGAAAAGACGGTTAAGGAACGAATCGCAAACAACGATCACCGGTTTGAAAGAAAAAATTCGCGAAATTTGGGAATCCATAACCCCTGATGAGTGTCAAACTTTAATTAATTCTATGAACCAGAGAATCCATGCCGTGATTGAAGCTAAGGGTGACGTTACTCAGTATTAATTTTTATTTAATATACAGTACGAACCTTTAATGGTCAAAATCAAACAATAATTAATTTTAGGCATATGAATTTTTTTGTTAGTTTATTTTAAAATCTTTGAATAAAAGTGCATTATGTTTATTTTTTCAAAAGATAATAAAATTATCTCTAAAACAAGTGTCTTTTTATTAAAATCCATAAAATTTTGTGGAAAATACAGATTCTCAAAAATTAAATACTAAAATTTAATAGTGGGCTACGAACCTTTTGTGGTTAGGGTAGTATATGACAAAAGAATTTGTTGAGTGTACTTTTTATTTGTTTTTTTTTATTTATTTATTTCAAATTTAAGAACCAAGCCTTTAAGGCCAAATATGGTTCAAATACTACTCCATTATCAAAAATTACAAATCAAGAGAAAAAAAGTATATTTATAAAAAACTATTTTTTTTTTTGCAAATAATTTTAAATATATGGGAAGGATATTCCACGCCCTAGTTATACGTACATGAAAAGATCTTTCATATATAGATGAGGATGTACGGTATACTTGATCTAGAGAATCTAAAATCATTTCTAATGTACTCGGGGCAATTTCGCATAACGACTTTTCGAAAAGTAACAAAGTTCTCAATTTAATAAATTCTCAAAGTCCATTACAAAGTTTATAAATATATATAATAATACGGTAAAAAGTAAGATGCAGCCTTCTTAGAACAACGCTGTTGGTACCTGAAAATACTTCCATAGCATAAATAATCTGCGACATGAGCAGTGAACTGGCAACATGCTTCCTCACGCGAAGAGGCAAATATAAATACATATAATGAATATAACCTTCTAATGGTACTATTAACGCGGGAACATATTTGATCAATATGTTTTGCAAAACTCAAATTATTATCTATAAAAACGCCTAAACATTTCATTTCAGAAACGAAATTTAGCCCCACATTATCCAACGATATATTTAAGTCATTTGAATCTAAACCAAATCACATTGCCTGAGTTTTACCAGGATTAATATTCAACCAATTATCCATTATCAAACGCTTTTGATAAATCTGATCTAAATTTTAGTGGTGTAATATATATTTTGAAATGTGATAAATACAAAGATATCTAAAAACTGCTATATCTTTAATTAAATCCAAAGAAAAACTGTAATTTTAATTTTGCTTGAAAATGAAAATCTACATAATTTTTGCTCCGTTAAAGATAAATGATTAACGCGAATGGATTTAGCATGCTTAGACAGCGGCTAACATATAAACAAAAGGTTATTCCTATCATACGTGTCGTGAATAATTGAAGTTCGTCATATATTAAAAAAAAAAACAACAAATATATGTTCGAAAACACCTACATTTTGTTTGTTATTCTTGTTTTTTTTCAACATCGCTATTGAGAGTTGTCAAATTTGACATTTCTTTAATTTTGAACCTGCTATTTCACGTCATGACAGTAAAGCATATAATATTTTCTTTTCCGTTTTTATATATGTTCCAAATAAAAAAAATCTTAAAAAAACATGATTCGGTACGTGACTTTTTTGAAAAAAAAATCTTTTTGTTTTTGTAGATGTTAGTTTCAAAACATTTAAAAAAAAAAAATAAATTTTTTGAGGAAAAAAATTTAAAATAAATATTTTTATAGTTAACAGATGCTCATAATAAGAACAACGTAACAATATTCTTGGGGTCATTCAAGAAAATAAAAAATGACAATTTTGCGTTAAATGATCAAATTAAAGCGAGATAAATAAAATTATATTGAGCCATAAAATTGTTTTTTTTTTTAATATTGAAATATATGTTCACATATTTAATTAGAATATTATTCTGCCTCAAGTCCAAAAATCGGATATGGTATTGTCATATTAGATTTTAATTGTTGCTTTTCAAAAAGATTGATCATGTTCATGATAGACAATACAATTGTTTCATTGGCATCACCCAAATCTTCAGTTGTCAGCAATAGAAAAAGAAAACTGGCTAAACTCAAACCGATACATTACATACAGTAGACAAAATAAACTCTATGAGAATCTTTTTGTTCATGAAAATTATCACACTTTTTGAAAAGTAACAAATAAAATCTAATATGACAATATCATATTAGATTTATGGACTTGAGGTAGAACAATATTCTAACTAATTTTGTATATTTAATATAAAAATTAAAAAATTTTTGATTAAAATATATGTTCTTGTTAATTTTTTAGACTGTATTTTAACAATTTACTTTGATAGAAAACCTAATTTCATATATCATTAGTTTACATTTTCTCTCATAGTGTACGATAAAGAAATCAAAACTTAGTAATTGTTGACTGGCGGTATGAAACAACACCCCAATGAAATAAGTCCCCAAACCAAACATGAAATAACGCCCCATTTTTTGGGGTTTTATTTAAAAAAAATGAAATAAACCCCCAACCAAATGAAACGATACCCCAAAACAAAATGAAGTAAACGCCCTAATTTTTGGGGCTTTATTTCGTAATGCAGTAAAGCCCCATTTTGAAAATGAAATAAGGCCCCAATAAAAAAAAAAAACAAAATTATATATTACTTTGAAATATTTCTTTATTCCTAATTAATACATAGTAAAAGTTTCAGCCTTTTTAAAATAAAAGATTAATAATATTTAGTATATCAATACAGTTTTTTTTAATATTTTTTAGTAGTATATCACAAAATAAAACTAAATTTTTAAATCGTATAATCGCACGCAGAAAAAACTTTATTTCGCGAAGCCGCCTGCCGCGTTCTACGGAGGAAAAAATCCCTAAGAGCGGCCGAAGGCCGCCACACAGAAAAACTTGTTTTTACAAATTACTTGATGTCTTAAAAATATAAGATTTCAACGGATTCGACATCTGATTTGAAAAACAAATTCTTCTGGGTGGCGGCCTTCGGCCGGTCTTAGGGGTTTTTTTCTTCCGTAGAACGCGGCAGGCGTCTTCGCGAAATAAAGTTTTTTTTGCATGCGACATAAAAGAAACTTCAACATTACTACACGGTATAATCTCACTTACTAATAGCAAATAACTATTTACATTAATAACTTGATAATTCATGTAGTAATTATAACGGTTATTTGCTTATATTACTTAAAAATTGTGCTTTTTAAGAAAATGAAATAACACCCCAAAAATATTATTTGGGGACTTATTTCATTTCTCATATTGGGGCCTTATTTCATTATGAAATAAAGTCCCAAAAAAAAAAATGAAATAAAGTCGCAAAAAATGAAATAACACCCCAATTTTTTTTATCGAAATTTTTGGGGCCTTACTTCATTTTCGGTTTGGGGCCTTATTTCATTGGGGTCTTGTTTCATACCGCCTTGTTGACTAGGGTGTCCCGACATAGGTTGTGTTTACGAATTGGCTTAGGAAATAGCACTTAAAGGATAAGTATTGAAGAGTCGTATATATAACAAAAGTATTTTTAAATTTTTTTTTAAGTTCCGACACACGATTATTAGCTCAAAAATTAATGTGTTTATTCTACACGAAAACATTTTTATTGAAAAATTTAACACAGACATAGACTGATGCAGTTTCGCCACATTCAAAGACAAGTCAATTGATTAAAATTGTTGTGAAATTGCTCCATATGAAAAACCTTTTATATTGTGTCATGGATGAGGATCATACCCAGCGTCACCATGAAACTCTAACTCGTTGCATTACCTGCTACTTAAGTAACACTACGGTGGACACAGCGATGAGTGTGGCTTGTTAAGTTTTTGTCAATCACAGCATACACAACGTATTGTTTTAATCAAAGAGTATAAACAAATAGAGAGACTACACTTGCCACGCCTCTCAGCAACAAAATGCCGATCTTTAGACAAGCAAATAAAAACATTTTTTTTAAACAAAAACTAATTGCAACATGTTGATAAAAAAAATTGTTGCTTAAAACATTCACTTTTATTTTGCATATATTTTGTTATTTTCTATTGAAATTTAATGTATTTTAATTTTATCTTGCTTATTTTATCGTTTAAAATTTAAATAAATAAACATTTTATTAAATTATTATTAAAAAATAATAATAATGGACCAAAATCATGTCAAAAAGATGTACAACTCCCTTAATTAGAATGACATACCGAAACTTTAAATCCCTACACAGAAAAAACTAAAAACGGGTTTCAATTAAAAAATTTATTGAATCAATTAATATTTAAATTGATTTTGCACCTATCACGGCAATGATACTATCAATTAAACCTTTTATTAAAATTAAGAAGGAAAAAAAGTTATAAATAACTTCTACAAAAAAAAAAATATGATACTCACAAAAAGTGTGTGATCTATACGTTGGTATGTGTGTTTTTTGCAATGCTGAGTCTGTTTGTATGTGTGCTTGTTTTGTTTGTTAACTTCAAATGTATTTGGTATTTTATACTGAAAATTTTCTATTCATGCATAGAGTGTATGAAAAAATAATATGATAATTGCGTCTAAAATAAAATATGTATTTATATACATATTTGAAAGTCAATAAAAATATTTATTGATTCAATTAAATATTTGTTTAGAAACAAATTAAATTCAAATCAAATCCTTAATTTGATATTTTAGGTTTATCATTTTTTCTGTGTACTTCGACAAAATATAAAACACATTTCCTCAAATAAAAATGTTTAATACAAAAAATATAAAAGAATATAAAATTTATCTAAAATACTTTAACTTTCCTCCCCAAAATCTTTTCTTTGATCCGCTCCTGCTTAAATTGTTGTTAGGGCCTAAATTTAATATTGCAACTACCCGCGGAGATGCTTATTGAAAATACAAGTATACAAATATCGATAAATTGCGGCGTGTGTCACGTCTTCAACTACACTCATAAAAAAGCTCAGTACAAACCAGTTCCAATTTATTAAACTAATTTTTTCTGTTATCGTTTCATTTAGTTATTTAGCTAAGGTTACTAAGTAGTAACCCCTTTTAAGCACAAGAACAAATTTCATCAGTAATTGAACTAATTTTGATGCTAATATTTCGTAATTCGTGTTTCTTTCCAAATTCTTTTTAAACCATTATTTATTTGTTTGTTTCTCCACAATCAGACTCACTTGTAGATAGCGTTATTTTGTCATATTTTTTTATTTTATAACCATAAAACAGGCCTTACACAGCAGCTTCGCTCAATTGAAAAATATTGAGCTATTGTCAATCGCAAATTACGATTTTGGTTCAATAACTAACGGGACGGAAGCATGATACTTTTAAAGGACAAGTTTTAATATATGTATATTTTTGAATGAAGTTTGGCAAAATAAATGAAAATAAACAAAAATATATTGAATTAAAATTGAAACACTTAAATTTTTTCTTGGCACACAATTAAATCTTCCTAAAAGTTATAATTTCATCACAAACCAGACTTTTTTGAGCACTGCTTCATTAGATTCATTGCCAGTCTTTCAGACCTTATCGTCTAATTTTTATGTAGTTTTTTCAATCGGAGTATTTTTAGACAAATATTCAGATTCTTAGATTTTTATTTCAATTACATTTTGCATATAAATTTATGGACCCAGTGTGGAAGCTGTAATAAGGTATCATTATTTACCAGTAATAAGGTATCATTATTTAATAATTCCATCTCAAATTCGATTTTATTTTCTCTAAAATCCTGTTTTGTCCAATCCTTGTCCAGTGTTGCTTGTCGCGTTAGCGATATTTTTCAAGTAGAATATAGTAAAGAAATCTTAAATTTTTTCTTGTTTTTAGTTTTCAACTGTATTTAGTAGCTCTATGTTTAGTGCTAAATGTAGGTTTTGTCGAATTATTGGTTCTAATGTATTAGCAATAAATATGAGATTGTGAACGCGACAAAAAATTGCAAATGCCCATATTTAATTTAATAATAAAAATTTTATTTTATTTGCTGTTTAAAATTTTCAAAAATTTTGTGATGTCTCAATTTTTCTCATTAATGAGAGTCTTCACTGTCTGTACTTTATTTATCAAATAAACAAAAGTAGGTATAATTACAAAACTTTAAAACAAATACAATCCATATTTACCTAAAACAATATTAATGTAATTTAAATTATATTTTCTTTAAGTAAATATTTATTATAACAATAAAGATATGATCTAATGTTGCACATATTATTCAGTAACTATTATCATACAACAGATGATGCTAGACAACATTATAAGAAAGATAAGATTGTAAATAAACACCATTAACACGATAAACGGCCTTATACATAATCGGCAGAGAATAGAGTTGGGCTTAATAGTTCATAGTTCATTTCGTTAATTTTAATTAATTGAACTAGTTAATTCTTTTTGTTCTAAATCTAATATGATCTAAAATAACGAACTATTTCCATAAATTGGGTAAAGTGTTTGTAACCGTCATGTAATGACAATTGTAATTAATTGTATTATAATAAATAACTTAAGTTTTTCTTAGTTAGATTTTTACAGTAAAGAAGAAGGAGAAAAAAATTTTATTGAAAAATTTAACGGACACAATGGACATGCCTGACTGCCGCAGTTTCGTCTCCTCCAATGACTCGTCGGTGGTTTATTTATGAGTTAATGGAACAAAGTATTTTTATATTTTAAAATTGCTCTATATGATAAACTTTTAACTTTGTGTCGTATTGAGTTTCAAACCCACAACCATGCGTTAGGCAATGACTTGCATTAGGCAATGACTCTTAGCGAGTTGGGCCACGGTCGACACAGCGATGATTGTGGCTAAGTGGAGTTTTGTTAATGACAACATTTTCAATGTATTATTTTTTAATCAGAAAAGACAGAGTTTACTAATATCTACGAACAATTTAGTTTTCAACTGGAATGCTTCCTCTTTTCAATCCTATTGTTGTCTCTTTTTCGAAAGTAATTATCACATTATGATGCACTTTATTTACATTCATTAGTTGGATACCAAGTTTATGTTAGAGATAGAGTTGTTGCTTGGCAAATTTTACAATATAAATAAAATGAACGAAATGAACTATTAAGCACAACTTTAGTAGAGTGCACTAAGAGAATTATGTAAATAATATCAATGAATTTTTGCATTCGATCTATGAATTATCACTGGAACTCGTCCATTTAAACTTTGTATTAAGTTAATGCAGTTTTTCATAATTATTTATTTCAAATTATTTATTAAAAATTTCTTACGCCTAATGAAAAAGTTTGCCAACTGTACAAAATTATAGTAGTGGCAACGGTGGCAAGTTTAAAACCCACCGTGTTAAAAATAAGCAAAGGTACAACTAATAATATACCAGAAAAACAATATTTAGTTTGCAACGCATGTGGCTGCACCACCCTCAAATCTCTTTGCCAATATTGTTTTTACCAATATTGCGACCAATTTGAAGCATTATGTTTTTTAAATTTTGTTATATTTCACACATTAAAAGACTAATGCCTAACTGTATTGCTGCTTTTTAAATGTATTTTATTAAAAATATTTCTGAAAATTAATTAAAAGTAAGATACTTTGAAAGCAGCTAATTTTTTTAGTTACCAACTTTATGCCAACGGTGGCAAGTTTACTCACACCAATGGTTGGCTACTATTACCAATCGGGTAACAGGACAATACTGTCAAGATTGTTAATCACACGTTAATCCAACACTTTGCCGATTGTATTTTTCTGTCATGGTGGTTTCATTAAAACTATAAAGCTTTTCCATCAAGTTTAAGAAATTTTGCGTTCGCATTGTGAAGAAAACTTCATTAGGTCAGTGAAAACATTTCATTAAAACTCGTCTCTCTGTGTAGTAAAAAACTATAGAGTTGGTTTTAATATAATAGGTAGGGTAGACGGAGGAGCATTCCCCAGTGGAGCACAGACACCATTTAAGAGAGATAATAAAAAATCTTAAATGACAATTTGTTTAAATTTGTATCCTATCTTATACTATCCTAGTTTAAGGAGTTTATTATACAGGATAGTCAGAGACATTTTTGTGCCTTTAGAGGAGTTCAAAACTTATATGGTAGTCGGTATATTCTTTGATAACTTTTTCAATTGGTGTTTTAAAAAATATATCTTTTAGTATGATGTTCAGTTGACTTCAATAAAAATAATAAACAATTTTGGGGCAATGGCCTCTCATTTCCGCTGTCTTTTCTAAACTAATGTAGACTCATAATTACAACCATAGAAAAAAAAACCTATGAACATAGCAAACAAATTTACTAAAAATTAGTTTAAAATTAACTTGCAGAAAAAACTTCTTAAATTAGCATATTTTTTATTAAATATTGGTAATATTGGAATAGCAATAACAAATCTGTTGAATTTACAAATATTTAGTTATATTTGAGCTAAATTTTAGTTAAATGTAAGTAATCTGCTTAAATTATCAAAAACATTTACTAAATATTAGTAGACAAAAAAATCATTGAAACACTTAAAATTTTAAAGTTTTTTGTAATGCTAATAAAAGTCTGCCCTTATGAAATCAAAAATCTAAAATTTTGTAACAAAAATCTCTGTTGATTTTAGCAAAATAAACTGTTATTTGCATGCTACTAAATTCGTGGAAAATATAGCAAAAATGTTGTTAATATTACAGTTTTTGTTTGCTATTTTGAGTCAACAAATATTTAGTAAAAGGTTTTGCTAATTTTACAGAATAAAACTATAATAATATTATTCTCTTTTCTCTGCGTGTGTAAGTTCTCAAAACTTTTTTTGGGAAAAATATGAAATAACGAAAAATATGAATTGCTGCCCTGTTTACCAGCAATCGCCGTTGAACGAGGGATAAGTTTAATAATATAATTTCTTGGTATGTTAACATCTTACGTTTCAGGATGTTGTTGTTATAATTTACAACAACTTAAGTTTAAAATATTCTATTATTTATTTTCAACTACTCGTACTTTGTATAATAAACGTAGAAGATAAAACACAAATCTTATCTTCCTGGGTTTCTCTTAAAAAACAAGATGTTTGAAGGAGAGAGACAAATAAGAAGTTTAAATAAATATATTTAAAAAAAAGTGTTAATAGCACGTGCAAGGTAAAATAGTTTGTCTTTCTGAATATACGAGTATTGTAATGCTTAAATAAATAAAATTTGAAATTTTGTATTGCAAAGAATCTATATAGAAACACTAAAGAAATTTGGTTTGAAAAACTTAAGTCTTGATTACACTCTTAGAAATATTCCTGTAAAAAGAGCAGCAGAAGATACTAAAAATTTGCCGACATTCTGGCTTAAGTGCAAGTCTTTAGGGACATGAGCTGGATTAGGGAAGCATTTCCCTTTCCGAATCCTCTTTTCAACCTAACCTAATCTAACTAAAAGTTAGTTAAAAATGAGCTTGCAGAAAAACCGCAAGTTTTTATTAATAAAATAAAAACAGCAAAAATAAATCTGTTAACTTTACAAAACTTTAGTTATATTTAATTTTTTGATACAAAGTGCTAGGAAAATATGGCTTTTATTACGTTTATGTTTGTTAAATGTGTATAGTGTTATATATCGTTTGAAAGCTTTTTGAAATTCACGTAATCAAATTCAATTTGTAATACATAGTTACACATGAAAAAAAAAAAACAAATCTTTAAATACACACGATTTTCACAAAATGTTGTATGTGAGCATGTCCCAAACTGAGACATTTGCAATTATTTTTACATAAATATAAGGTATTTTCAAAAATATGTGTATTGCCTATATTTTGGCCATATAGTTGCCACCCTGTTTTTCTTCGAGAAACTTCGTCTAAATACCAAAACGATTACTATTATGGGAAAAATAAAAAATACGGGTCCAATAAAACTTAATGGAGAATAATTAATGTGCGTTTGGACCTGACCCAACCATACAAAACCTCCCAAAATGTATCACGAAAAGTTGGGCATGCACGGACATAAAGTTGATGTGCATTTTAACTACTTTTCATAAGGTACCAAATTTATATATACACAGAAAAAAAATTTCAATTAAAATGTTGTATTTTTTCAAAATCAATTTCAATTAAAGTTTAATTGATAATGAATTTGGTTTAAACAAAATTCCAATTTTTATAACTCATAATGATAACAAAGAAAAAAAGGCAACATTTAAAAAAATCACCAAAATTGAAAAAAAAATCGCTTCTATTTAAAAAAATTGTCAAAACTTGAAAAAACGTCAAAATTAAAAAAAAAAAATAATATAAAAAAATCTCCCAAATTAAAAATTTTGCTAAAATTTTAAAAAAATTGCTAAAATTCAAAAAAAAAAACAAATTGCCAAATTAAAACAAAAACCAAAAATTAAAAAATCACCAAAATTTAAAAAATCACCAAAACTAAAATAAAAAAAATTACAAAAATTTTAAATTTTAGCGATTTTTTTTTCAATTTTGACTTTTTTTGTCGTTAATTTTTGGCGATTTCTTTAAATTTTGATGATTTTTTAAAATTTTGGCAATTTATTCAAATATTACCAAATTTTGTCGATTGTTTCTAATTTGAATATGTGTTTTTTTTTTAATTTTAGCGATTTTTTTTTCAAATTTGGCATTTTTTTTAATTTCGGTAATTTTTATTAATTTTGGCGATTTTTTTTTCATTTACATTTGTTTGTTTAAATTTTGGCGATTTCATAAAATTCAGCGATTTTTTAAAATTTTGTCAATTTTTTAATTCTGGCTACTTTTTTCCAATTTTAGCGATTTTTTTTATTATAATCGACTTGTAAATGAGTTTTTGGCTTTTTTTTTGCAATTTTTAATTAGACATTTAATAGTTAAAAATTGCAAAAACCGAAAAATTGCTCATATTTGACCCAACTTTTCAAACCCTAAATGTGTGATTGGTCAGCAAAAAAAAAATGGGTCTCTTAATATTTTAAAAGTAATCCAAATTTAATGGCAAGCGCAAGCCCATGAAATAACTCTTCTTGTTAAATGATTGATATACTGAACGAGCTTTCTCCGTTGCTGGAAACTTTGCCAAAATACTCAAAATCGGTTGTCAAGCGAATTAGTAGCATTAAAAACTTATTTCTTTATGAACTGGTGTATTTTTTATTTAGTATTATATGATATTTATTTTTAATTTATAGTGATCTCAAATCTTTTTATTAATATGTCCTTATATTTTCTTTCATTGAAAAAATTTAATGCATATGTGCGTTATTACTTAATTTTTAATAAAAAAAACCTCCTTTTAACAAAAGTTAAATATCCCTTAGACACAAGTTGCTAGTTTTAAATAGAAAAAAAAATTATCCACGACTTTTTGGCGGCATATTCATTTTTTAATTTGCGAAAAAAATATGCCGCCAAAAAGTCGTGGATCATTTTTTTTTTCTTTCTTTAGTCCTATTTTCATCCATACATGATCTAGAAACTAAATCCGCTATCATATTAGAGTTACCACAAAATTGCATTTATATATATTCCAGAGCACCGTGCAAAATGCATCTAATTTGCAAAAATCTAAATTATTTACATACAAAGCTGATGTACTTGGCAAAAGAAAAAAATTTGATACCCATATTGCCCTATTTAAAACGAAGAGTTACCACCCCATTGCATTTTTGTCAAAACGCGAACTAGCACGAATTTCAAAAAAAGCTGAGACCCGTATTTAATTAAATCGACTAAAGATTAAAATATGTTAATTTGGCATTTTTATTACAAACAACCTAAAAAAATTCAAAGACCGTTTTTTTTACAGAATATCCTTAAAAAAAGGACATGGATGATCGTTCTCGTATATACAGTTGGACGCGCCTTAAAAAAACCTTTCTTATGATACTCATATTGTATATGTTGGTAAGGAAACAGATTCTCAAATTAACCAAACATGCAAAAATAGACCCATTTTCAAAATGATCCAGCTCACGAGAGGTCAAAGCTGGAGCCGAAATATTTTAAATGTCATCTTAAAAAAGTCCAAGGTTCATTTTTAGGAGGGTACATCGAGCACTTTTTTTGGTGAGTCGCTGTAATGTATAATACAACTTAAAACTTAATGTATAATTACAACTTATATATGATATCAAATGATATATAATTATGTAAGATAACATATATGACACAAGATTATCAATATAATTTGAGATATGATTATATGTGATCCGACATCATTAATATTTGCCATGCGCTTAGGATATAATTATGTATTGTTACATATAACTCAATACATAATTATATACACGTCTAATGACAAATTTGTTTATATTTTATTTTTAGTTTTATCCAATTTTTTAAGTAGATCCAATTAAATTTCAAAATATCTTAATCTATCCACCAAAAATTATTTATCTTTTTGCATCTAATTAGATCCAACTAGATCTAAATAGATCCCATTAGTTAGTTTAGGATATATCAGTATCTTAAATTACATATTATTGGATCACATATTTATATATCAATTTTGATATAATTTCATCCAGTAATATGTTTGAAGGAAGTAATTGGATATTACTGGATACCCCAAATTTTGAGATGAACTCGGATAAGATTAAATACCGTTCTATACAATGGAATATGATTTTATATTTGAGATAAATTTTGTTTGATCGGGCAGTTAATTTTTTGAATTGTGTAAAGTATTTATTAAAAACCGATTATTTTTGTAGGTTTTCGGTTTTGAGGCTTAAAAACCGCGGTTTCGGTTAAAAAGAGAACAACAAACTCCAGTAATAGATATAATAAATCAAAGTCTTACCGAAAACCAGCAGTTTTAATCAAAATGTTTAGCTTTGTTTTTCCAAACTGGGGCATTTGGCCTAAACGGGGCAGAAGAGTTAAACAGTTAACGGTCTTATGGAACAAGAATATTAAATTTTAAGCACCCCATAATTTTTTTTTTTACTTGAATAATGTTTCTTAATAATCACTTGATACCAAATTTAAGTTTAATCTCGAGGGGCCCCAAAATGGTTCAAAAAAATCCTATATTTTTTGGTATTCTCTGTAATTAAGAGATAATTCTTTTTTATATTGTTGAGAAAATTTAAAAGTACAACAACCGGAAAATAAGGATTAATGTTTTCTTAAATAGCTCGTCCCTGTACTTTTTCTTTTTGTAAACAATACAACAACCACAAACAGCAGACAAAAGGAAATTATATCATTTACCAATTTATCTCATGTAATTTTTGTGTGTGTAAACGTCATACGTATGCTACACAAATCGTGGCAGACGACATGGGAATATGAAAAACTGCCGGAGTCGTTGTTGTTAAACTTCCGTAGTGTTTATGCCACTTAAACATTATATGAAGCATGCCACTGTTCGAAGTTGTAACATTTAAAAGTGGGTGGGCAAACAAGATTTTTTTTTTTTGTACAGGAAATATTTAATAGGAAACGATTATGAATTCTAAATGTGTAACCAAAAAGAAATATCGATTTTCTTTAAAGAAAATATTAAAGAGATTTTAAAGATTGAGAAACATAAAATAAGTTATGGTTGTATAAAACGATCAGAAATGTGAGAAAGACAGTTAAATTCAGGACGGAAGACTAAAATGTTTACACAAAAAAGTTTCCTGTTTTATCTCTCCTGTGGCTATGAAAATCTCGAGCATTATATCGAATTTTAGATTATTTTTGATTTAATGATTATTCGGGTGCTGATTAAGTAAATAACACAGGAGGACAAAATGTTAATTTTTAAAAATTAATAAAGATCTGACCATTAATTACACACAGAGAATGAATAGGTTGGAATTCCATTGTAGCCAACCAAATTTAATCATTATTCAATAATTTTAAATTCATCAGCAGAATAATTAAACCAAAAAATATATAAAATTAACCAAAACACAGTCACATCATTCAAAATATTGGTTTTCCTAATCAATATAGAACAAATAATATCTTCTACATTACCTTTAATACCAACACCCAACCACTTTTTGGAGATTTCATACCTTGAATAAAATATTTGCATTTAATGTAATAAAAAATAAATAATATACAGTTTTTTAGTAGTTTTGGTAACTCTAATAAAATATTAAGATTAGCAACCCAATTTCTGTTGTACATACAAATCTATTTTTAGACATTAATATTTAAACTTGAAAAAAATAAAATATTCAAGGTAGAAATTTGAAAATAAAAATTCAGATTGAGTTTAGGCTAGAGGTAAAGTAATTGCCTGACAAGCAGAAGGTCGCCGGTTCGAGCCCATTTCACGGAGAATTTTTTTTTAATAAAATAATTTTAAAATAATATAATTTGTTTTTACAGTTTTAGTAACTCTAATAAAATATTAAGATTAGCAACCTAATTTCTGTTGTACATACAAATCTATTTTTAGACATTAATATTTAAACTTGAAAGGAAAAAAATGTTCAAGGTAGATATTTGAAAATACAAATTCAGATTGAGTTTAGGCTAGAATTTTTTTTTAATAAAATAATTTTAAAATAATATAATGTATATGTATATAAATTTTTAATTATTAAAACTAGTTTTTCAAATTGTAATATTTGTTCCCTGAAGAAGTCACCCAACGTGGAGACGAAATATTGGAAATAAATAATTAATAAATAAATGATCGTTTTACTAAAAAGAATAAAATAAAAGAAGATCGAAGAAAACTTAACATTTTTATAATATAATTTGTTTTTATAGTTTTAGTAACTCTAATAAAATATTGAGATTATTTCTTTGGTACATACAAATCTATTTTTTTAACAAATATTTAAATTTGAAACTAGAAAATATTCATGGTTGAAATTTAAAAAAAACATATTTAAATTGGGTTAGGCTAGAGTTAAAGTACTTGCTTGACAAAGATCGCCGGTTCGAGCCCAGTTTGAGGCATATAACTTTTTATTAATAAAAAAAAATTTGTTGAGCGCATGTGAGTCTATTTATAGAATATTATAGTCCATAAACTTGCAATATTGAATTGTTACAATAAAAACTTGAAATTTGTAAATAAATGTCGGTTGTTACAATAGTATTAAAATTTATTAACAGTGATAAATAGTACGTGGAATCACAAACATTCGGTTGACAAAAAATTCGGTTGCAACTACAAAATTGTTTTCTGTGTGTACCAAAAGTATGACCCTGGGGTCAACTTGGAATGCTATGCTGCCATAATTTTTTTTTGAAAAATCGCGAATATATAGTATAAGAGGATACATATATGCAAATTCAATTTTTTTTTTAATATTTCCCATTAATTGCCTTTTTAAAAAAGTAGCACTTATTCAGGTCAATTGTCCGCTAAAACTGTAAAAAAAGAGGTAAAAACCTACATAAAACGTGAAGCAATAATTTAAATATAAATGTTTGTGCATTAAATATGATCCATAAATATGAACACAGGTCAGGTCTTTAATTATATCAAAACAAGAGCAGATTGATTGCTTTCGAAAAGTTTTGAATGCAAAAACTAAATGCAAAACCGCTAAACTTTAAAGACATTTTTCTCGAAAATTAAGTACGCCATTGAAATCAGCATGTCCGATATAATGGTCAGATCTCCATTATTTTTTCTACGTCATGCCGTGTAATGTTAGGAAATATTTAGACGCTATGTTCTGAGAATATGTTTATTGCAGAAAAATATCAAACCTTTTTAAAATAGAAAGTAAAAAAAAATTGAGAAAAAAAGCATTTCATGAGATGAAAACCTGAAAAAGACAACACTCACAATATTTTTTCCGTAAAGACTAGTGAATATACACATTAAATTAATTGAAAATCATTTAAAAAAGGACTACTTACTTTTCGTTTAAAAAAATTGTATTTTTTAGTTTATTTTCAACTCTTAAAAAAATAATTGACAAAATCTGTAAAAACAATTTTGACAAATTTGATTTTTTTTTTTCGTTTATTTCAATACTCAATACAATAAAACAACTTCTTGTTTTGAATAGAAAAGTTTAACTGAATATTTTAACTAATACCGAAAGTCCGTTTTTTTTTGTTTATTTTGTTTATTGAATAACAGACAGAAAGTTAAAAAATATATTTCTTTGGAATAACTTTTGATATAACTGTTGAACTTTTATGGAAAAGTGCTTTACATTTTATGAAAAGGGTGTTTTAAAGCCCATAAATAAAAAAATGGCAAAATAAGCAAATATTAGTAGAAATGGCAAAAAAATTAAAAAAATGACAAATTTGTCTAATCTGGTTATGATATACAGGGTGTCCGCCGGGAAGGTATACCACTTTGTTTTTTTATAATTCTTGATTAAATGAAAGAGAATGGATCTTATATTGATAAATGTTGTATTTAATGTCGGCAATTATGTATGGAATACAATATCAGATAAATGTCCGCCTCTGTTAGCCTCTTGAGCACATTTTTCTTTACATTCTCACACATTTCACGCTGTATTTCATTAATTTTATCACGAGTTGCTCAATCGTTTCTGGTTTATTTGCATAAACCTTGCTTTTCAGATATCCCCACAAAAAGAAGTCCGTAGCAGTCAAATGAGGAGACCGTGCACACAAATCAACATCAAAATTTCTTGAAATAACACGTAACTTTCTCATCGTCACAGTAATCGAGGATTGATATTGATAAAATGTTTTAACGATTAAAACACGTTGGTTTATCGAATATTTTTTCATAATAAATTTACCACGTGAACTGTCAAGACTAATGTTTACTTAAATGGCGGCAAAACAAAGTAGTATACCTTCCCGGCGGACACCCTGTACATATGTACAAAGATATTCTAGGGTGTTACAGAAAATATATCGTACAAAAATTTTTCGTTTTCGTATCGATTTCTGTGTGGTTGTTGTTGAAAACAGAAAAAAAAACTTTGAAATACTTTTCAGTGGCATGATAAATGATATGATATATCCCTAAATATTAATCGCTGCATCCGCGTATTCAAACTCTTTCTTAATAAAAGATGTTTTTATTTTTCATATAAATCTTAAAAACAAATAAAAGTAACCTCAATTTTTACAAATAGTTGACAAATTCTGTGTTCTTTTTACAAATTGTTACCATATGTAATTTCATCAATTGACATAAACTTATAGTCAATGTGACAACAATTTGTTCACTATATGTAAACGTTATAATTGCCTTTATTGCTTCGATGAACCCATAAATTTTCTTTTGAGGTTTAACCAGAACAGATGATAATCACCATCCAAAATATCCACATACATAAACCTTGGAAAGTAGTATCCTCAGTCAGTATCAATATCACTAGTAGAAAGACCACAAAAACATCCCCACTTTTTTTTTTTTTTTTGGTTTTAGAGAGGGAAACAAATGAGTTTTGTGTTTTCACAATGACAACGAAAACCATATATCAATCTGTTCGGTTTAGGTTTTTAAAACAGAGCAAGATGACAAAAAAAAAAATAAATTATAATGTCATTATAGACCAATGTCATATGGTTAAAATAACTACAAAGACGATACCCAGAACCAGGCTTGCCAGACTAATGCCCGTAATTTCAAGCAATCTTTACCTACCGGTGCTTAGATACCTACCCGATTTTGTTCGTGTATACGGGTAGATATCTAAGCACCGGTAGGTATCTATTGCTTGAAATTACGGGCATAAGGGTCTTGTCCCAAATTTGGGAATTTGGTCTTGGGTACATACATTTTCAAATTTGGACTGGGGTTTTTCTTCGGAAAGTTTAAAAAAGTTTGATAAATATTTTAATTAAATACAGTAGACGAACAACTTTAGGATTAAATGTATCAAAAATGAGATAAAAATGCATTTCAAAAACTTTAAATTTTTGTATGAAAGTGGTTAATCCAAAAAAAACATCTTTCTGGACTCAAAAACTAAAAAATCCAATATATATACGCTTAAAAATTGATCTGTTTCAAGACTCTTTTGAATTTTTAACAATATGTTAAAATCTTTTTACTTTTCTGAGTAATTTTTTAGATAAATTCCTTTCAACATAAACGCTACGTTTCAACTGAAGGTATTTGGGACGTGTCTTCAATCAAAATATGTTTGGTACATGTTTTCCCATACACTTATTTTTCACCACAACACATGTTTTGCTCAAAACACCTAAGTGGAGACGCAGTATAAGGCTCGTTTAAGAGCCCTAAAATAAGAACCTTCAGAAGTTTTTCCAAAATTCGCTTGGTTTTTATCCATCAATTCAATTTAGATAGTATTTGTATATCGTATCAACTAAAAAGTAGAATTTTTTAAATGTTCATATTAATTGTAGGAAAAAATATGTATATGTATAATCTGATTCTAAGAAGAAGTACGTGCCTAAAATTTATATGTATCTGAGTTTTTTTAAATTAAATATGTTAAAAGATGATATTTCTTTATTTTCAAGGGTTTTTTGTAGTAGTAATAAAAGTCAAAATGCTTTCTTGCAGAATTATAAAAGTTTCAGAAAATACCCTATGGGGAATGGGACCAGTTCTGCGTGTGCCACAGGATCGGCCCCTTCGTGCCAGAGACCGGTCCTCTGCTAAACCCTTCCCTATGTAAACAACTGGCAACTTTAACATTGACTTGTCATAGGAGGGTGTCATTTGTCCTGCTTTAAACCACATAGTGGCTTGCCACAGGACTAACCAAAGATGGGTATACCACAAGACTGTCGCAAAAGGCCCATGTCGTATAAAATAAACGAAAACTAAACAGCTTCCAATGAGTAAAATGCTGGCCAACTGGCTTTTTCTTGTTAATAAGCATTGTGGTTAAGTGGTATGTCCTCCCTATACCATTCACAGGATTGGTAATTTTAGGACAATTGACACTGCTTAACCCACTTCAGTATTAAATTATACCAGTCTTGTGATAAGTCCTTCTTTAACCAGTCACTTTAGATCAATTGACTCCTCATTCCCCATAGGGTAGTTTTTATATTTTTCAAAACTAGTTTGCAGTTATATTTTTATTAACTAAACGCTAATTTTAACTGTTAAGTAAATTTGGGCTTATTAACAAAGAATTCCAGCTGTTATTTAACTAAAAATTCACACTTCTGCAATTCGGGATTTTTTGGCGATATTTTTGATTTGACATCGTTAATAAGTATCTGGTAAGCCTGGTAAATAGGAGCAAATAAAATAAACGAATTTTACTCTACGACTTTGTTGATTCTTTTTCTTAGGTAATTTTTGGATCCGTTGGGGGATAACTAAAAAAGTATCTGGCAAGCCTGCCCAGAAAGTTTTAGCTTTAATGCATTTTCCAATTGGCCTCAAACTCATTATAGATTGTTGTTTGCTGTCTTTTTCTATTTTTTTCTTTTTTTGTTTCAAGCTATTTTCTTAAAATGTCCTTTTACAGAGATTATCTTAATGTTAAACTTAAATAAACTGGACATTTAATATTGGCTAAAGGAATGACATGAAATGAAAAAAAGAATATACCCAATATCAAGTTGTAAAACATGTTTAGTCGGTTATTTTGTCATTTGGATGCAAAAAAAAATGGAACGACATTGAAACAGTCGACAGAGAGTCTTGAAGGAAAGATTAAATAAAAGAAACTATCAAATTTTTTTTCAGATTCAACACTTTTAATTAAAGTGAAGCATGTTCTTAAAGTAAATTAAATTCCACTATAAATCAACTTTAGATAAGAGAGTATTTCCAATAACAGCCAGCTCTAGGGATAAGTTCCCTTAGCACCGTGGAAAATAAATTGATTTCCATTTTCGTTGGGAAAAGCAGTGGAAAATTAACTGATTTCCATATTCGGTGGGAAGCAGGTGGTAAAGATAGTAAGGACATCGTATGGGTTGCAGTTCTTATTACTTTTATAAATTTATTTTGAAACTTGAAAAACGTGTTTATTCCAATGGTATAAGACTCCTCAATATCGATGCAACCCATTTTAACAGACGATATTGAAGTTTCCAGAGCGCTATGGATCAACACACAGCATTGGGTCTTACGTGCACTAAAATCTATCTTATATGTAAAACTCCACTCCAAGATTATTATTCATAATTTGGATTCAAAACTGTAGATAGAGTTTAGCCTTTACCGCATGAAACTCCAGATCTTAATGAAACTTGTATATATTAATATAAAATGTAAAATAAGTGAACACCTATTTCGGCGTATTGCGGTATTTTCACTTTTTACGATTTTATTAGCAAAAAGCCAATAAAAGTAAAAAATTCGTTTCACCCAATAACCAAAAATATAGGGGATGTATAAAAATCATGGTTTTTATATATCCGCTATAACATCATAATTTTTATTTTATATCTAATTAGTTTGTTTAATAACTTTTCAATTATTACTACCTCCACTGAGAGAATGATATTCACTTCATTATCATATTTTTTCATAACTTTAATGAAATTTGTCACTGGAACTTGTCCATTGATATTTCTCATAACATTTATATAACATGTACATTAAAGTCAATATTTATGAAATCCTATGTATAATTAATGAAAATTTTTATTAAACTAATGAATCATTTTAACAATGAAACTCACACAGAATTTATGAATAATTCTATAAAATTCTGTAATATTAAAAAGTTTCATTGAGCTAATGAAACTCTGGAATTTCTTGCAAAAATACATTGTAATTAATTTCACGAAACGCTTCACATAATTTATGAAACAATTTCATTAAAGTATACTTTATAGGATATGTTGAAGATTTGAGAATTAAATCTTAAAAATAAAGTTTGAAATGTATTAAAATTAATGAAATTATGAAACTTTATGAACAAATAAAAAAATCAATTTCATAGTTCTAAAGAAAATGTTCATTAAATTTTTGAAAAGATATTTTATGAAAACGAATGTTTTTTTTTTTGATGAAACTATGAAATTTTATGAAAACAAGATTATGAAAAATTTTATAATACATATTAGTTAAATTTTTGAAATGAAATTAAATTCATCATTGAATGTACAAAAAACATGAAGAAAAATTCTTTCAGTGTATAAATTGTAATTATTAAAAAAAATTTTTTTTATCACCGTTTTTTTTTCATTCTTTTCAGATTTCTTTCCATAAAAAAATTATCATTGTTGTCGACATGTAAGTTTATTGTATTTAATAAAAAAAATGTGTCTACGTTACTTATATCAGGCGCTGCAATCAGTCCAATTATTCGTTAAATAAATGTAACATAATGCAGTAAAGGGTTAAAATATTGACCAAGTTCATTATTAAGATGCTAGAAATGAAAAAGTAAATATCAGGGGACAGATTGCCGCAGTTCTGATAAAAACAAATTCTTAAAATTAATGAAAAGCTTAATGAAATTTATTTTTTAAAGTAACCTCTTAATGGAGTGTTTTATTGTTTTAATAAATAAAATGACATTTTTCATAAAATTTCATAAATACTTTCATTAATTCAATGCAACGTTTCCATTGACGTGTTTCACTGCAACTTCATATCATGCAGATAGTTCTCTCAGTGTACATAATACTTCTATTCGGCAGTAATTTTCGTGTTATTTCTTGGACGAGTTCTTATGACATTTCCTCACTAAACCGATGAAGTTTTCTTGAATGAAAAATTTCTGCAACTTTATAAAAAACTTCATAGTTTTAATGAAACTATTTTAAAATTTTCATACGACTTTTTTATAAATCAAATAAAATTTTTCATTAAATTTTATGAAAACTGCATTTATATAATGAAAAGTTTTAATGACATTTCAAAGATCTAATGAAAAAATTCATTGATATCATGCAGTGAATTCTGTTAGTATGGTGATTGGCTAGATTAGCTAAACATTGAGAACACGAGAGGAATACTACCCGACCGCTTGACGGGCTCATGTCGAACAGCCGCTGCGATAAAGTTTAAACAAGTTATATTGTTTGGAATGAAACTATTAATTTCCATGAAGCCCATTTCGGCTCCATCAAGAGATACATGTTTGACTAACTGGAGTTACAACAATGCAGTCAGGTCCAGTGATGAAATGTTAAGAAATTGGCCGAATAATATAAAAGAAATTGGCGCAATTCGTTACAAACGATATTTCGTCAATTTCAACTCCTGTAATGGATGACCCAATATTGACTGACACGGGAAATTGAACTTTACCGGAAGGCGATAAGCCACTGGTAAATGGAAACAGGTAAGGAAACAGCGCTCTTCAATGCTTGCTCTTCCATTAGCTAACCTTTTTAGCTCAATGCACCTTGCTGGTGTCTTCCCCTTATGTTGGAAGGTTGTCAATGTTTAACTAATCCGTAAAGATTGTGTGGCTAGTAACCCTAAAAATTACAGCCCAATCGTATTATGCTCTGCGCTCTTGAGGTTAATCACCATATTGTTAATTATCGAGAGTCAAATTTACTTATTAGTTAACAACAGTAAACGCCGTTTTTCTGGAGACCTATATAAATTCCCTTTTTAGTCACAGATTCGATCGCGTGTGGCACGGCGCACAAGTATCAAAACTCATTACTTATGAATTCGCCAGATTTATTTTGAGCTTTTTGGAGATCGCACTATACTTGATGTTATAGATGCGGTCTTGCATCTATAACATCAGGTTCACCTAAATTCAGGTGTGCCCCAATGTTTTGTTATTTCGCCCTTTATGTTTCTGATTTTTCTTAATGAGCTTTTTGGTCAAACTTTTAACATTATCTACTCACTTGCTGATGATAGACACATCTGTCATTCATTATCCTCCGAACGTTGGGACCAAGGTTGTGTTGGGGCTCGGAGCAAGAGACAGATTATAAATGACAGACTCTCTCACTACCTTTTAACAATATCTGAGTTTGGGTAGTCTTTCCATATGTGTGCACGCAGAAAAGAGTTTCAGTTGTGGTCACCGTTGTATTAAATTATAATAAAAAATATTATCAATTTCCACAAAATTTTATTGAAATTAAAGAACTGTTTTAATTTTCCAAGTAATGAACAGTGGCCTTCAAATTAATTGTCATCTGTCTACTCATTGCACCACACACAGAGAAAAATGTAACTATTTGCTAACTGAAATATGGTTACTACGACCCCAATTCGGTTATTACGATTTTCAGTTGGTTGGTACAGTTGGTTGGTCAGTTTTCACAACAAAGTCCGGTTAATTCGACTGAATTTTAGTGGCAGCACCCAAAATATTCTGAAATCTCATTTAAACGTCGTTGTATTAACTGAAGCTATAAGTTGTTGCCATTAAAATACACTTTTAAATTCGGTTGACACTTCATTTCTCTGTGTGCACAATTAGTTTTAATTGCCTTTCAATTATTTGCTATTTAAAAATTTTAATTATTTATTTTAGTTAAAAAAAATTTTTTTGTGTTTGTCTTTTCCGGGATTTATCTTGGAAATTCGGAATAATTGCCCATCCCACTTATAAATGTTGAGTGGTAAACTCCAATTTGATTATCTTGTTAGGGAAACAGACATACTGGGGTATCACAGAAAATAAATCGTACATAAATGTTTCGTATTCGTAGCGATTTATGTTAATTGTTGTTGAAAACGAAAAAAAAATTCGAAATACTTTTCTGTGACATGCCTGATTAGGGTTGATGTAAGGTCTTGATTTTGATTGATTTCCAAGAATATTTTATGTTCGTCAAGAATCAAGAAAAGATTTGTTTTGTTAAGATTTTTAAAGCCCTACCAAATATCAGCCTAAAAATTGTTTTTTTAAACACTGTTTTGTAAAAAGCGAAAAAACTTCGTTGAAGTCTTGCTTTTGGAAGGCCAATTATTCGATTTATTTTATGTGTTTGAATAAAACAAACTACGCAGACGAAATATATGGTTACAATATGATTGCGGCCACAAAACTATGTTTCCTACAGCCATAAATGGTTGTTTCAATTAAATTATTATTGCAATAATCAAATTTCACCAATATTATGGTTTGCTTTAATCATGTTATAATAAGAATGTCTCTTGTTTCGGTTGTCATGTTATTCTCTTATCTACAATCATAATATAGTCTTATTATCGTATTGCTCTCTCTAATTACAGCCATATTATGATTGAGCCAGCTATAAGATGATCAGTCTGTTTTTTATGAGCGTCTTCGCTTTTTAGTGTCATTCTTGTTTAAGTTTTTGTGAAAAGAAGTGGTGAGAAGCAATCAGAACGAACAAATTACATAATATTAAACAAAAAGATATAACAATAGAAAAACAAGGCAGTGGCGTTAATTGTAATGGTGATAGTTTTAGTGGCAGAGGAAATAATTTGGTAGTTTCAACCCGGTCTACCATGGGATTCATTGTTTATTATACATAAAAGTGTTATAAATTAAGAAAATAGTAATAAAAAGGTGATTTATTTATAAATTTATTGTAGTCTCGCTAAATAAATTTGTAAACAAAGACAATTAAAGATCTATGAAAGAAAAATCTAAAAAAAGCACGTGCTTTTAAGTCTGTAGAACGACCTAATCATAATATGTTTGCAATAATCATAATATGTTAATAAATTATGAGGAAACTATTTTCATGAATATAATATGATATGAACTAGGACTATAATATGATTATACTGCAAATATTATGATTGCTACAAACATGTTATGAACATTGTAAATGTATAGTGAAATTGTATTCTTAACAATATTTTAATGCGTACTTATGCTGTAATCACAAGTTTAAATTATTTTATTTTTCCTGACAAAGTTAGATTTGTGCTCAAAAAGAAAAAGTTTATTTTTGCTTTTTTGATAGCAAAATAAAAAAATTATGTCAACATCGCATAGCGACAAAATAATAGTTATATAAATCCTTAATAACAAAAATCTTATTCTCTAGCCTAAAGGGAATTTGATTACTTACTTTTACTTTGATTATTTTGAAATAAGTTTATTTTAATGTGTAAATTATTAAATAAATAAATATACGTTTGTACTACTTAAAACAAACATGCAAAACTTTTTTATATAGTTTCAACAGAACAATGGAAGAATAATGTTGGAATCATACTATGATAATTTATAAAAATTTCCATAACTATAACCTGATAATATTGAGATCAATTGGTAATCATAATATGATAGTCTAATTAACATAGTATCATTAAGCAAAAGATAAGAGTATGGTTGTCACAACCACAGTAACATGGTTGTCTAAATCATAAATCCAAAAATGTTCGATAATCTTCGAATGTGGATGCCCCAAACATGTTTCGAAAATTAACTCATTAATAGAACTCTAGTGAAAATATATGCTACCAAAGTTGAAAGTTTGACAGCATATAAAGCCAATACGGTTGAAAATATTTGAAAATAAAAAATTTGTATAATTTTGTGAGCAAATTTGTATTCAAAAATATATGAAAAATTTATTTTTTAAGTTAACCGATTTTTGAAATCTTTTTGAAAAAATATTATGGTGTTCGAAGATTTTTAAAATTGCCCCACGGCAACCCTGAATAAATTTTTATAATTTTAGTAGTATTTAATACCATCCATTATGTTTGAGTGAAAATGGAATATATTTTTGAATGTTTTAGACTTTGTAAATTTAAAAAGTTCATCGCCTGATCGGCCACATTTTCAAAAATGATACAAAATTGTTGGACTAATTTCTAGCAGAGAAGTTAATTTTCATATTTTTGCATCAACATACTAATCAATAATATAAAAGTTTAGGCTCCTTTATATTTTTAAATTAAAAAAAGTTCCATCAAAAATGCTTAAAAGTTGATTTTTTCAAATAATTATTTTCTAACTCTGGATAAAAATTTTTCACAACTTCTTTTATTAATGATTGCTGACAAGATGTTAATTTATTTAAAGATTTTTAAAGCCATTAATTATCTTTATTCAGTAAAAATATATAGGCGATTAAAATAGTGGGTCGAAAAAGAACACTGTGCCCATAGTGAGTTTGTATCTACGGAATTTTATTTTTAAAAATTAATTTCTTATGAAACTTATTTTTATATGCAGAAAATTAGTTTTGTTTTAAGAAAATCCATTGTTAAATTAAAAATTTGCTCACTCTTTATAAATACAGAAGGCAAATATGTTTTTTTGCTTTTTTTTTTTTTTTGCTTTTTGTTAAATTTTTTTACATTTTTACTCATATTTGTGTGCCATTTATAATGTTTGGGTTTAGAGACAGCTTTTTGTCAAGATTTTCTAGCTTTAAAATTGTCTTTTTCAGATATTCTTCGCTTTAAAAGCCTTTCATTAACATTTTTTAATTATTGTTTTAAAAAGTGTAATAATTTTTGCTTTTTGTAGTTTTACTGTTTTTTTAGCTTTTTTCGGTATTCTTTTGCCATAAATACAATGGATTTTGCTATTTGTTGTCTTCTCTGTTTATTACGTATACAAATTATATATATCACTCAGTCGTCTTAAGTCCCCCTAAAGTATGTAACTGCAAAGTTTAAAAATGCAACAAATACAATCGTATTTATTTAAACTTAAATACACTCATGCGTCTGTCCCCATTGTTTTCATAATATGTTTCTCGAAAGTATGCAATAAAAAATTTGGTATGCACCACTAATACACTCACTCCCGTAATGCAAATTATACGAAATATTTATAATAAATCACTCATTCGCCTAGGTGTGTTGTACTTTATTATAATAAGCGTTCCGTAAGTATGAAACAACCAGTACAAATTAGAAAACATGTCTAATTACTTAATTAGAACTTTTTTGAGTAAACAAATTATGCATAGATTTGCATACAAAAACTTAGAAAAAAAAAACATATTTTAATGAAAAAACAATTAAAAATAGCCAAATTCCACAAGGCTTTAAAAATTAAATACCAGAGCTAAATTTTCAAAACCCTTTGGGCGTTTTAATCTACTGATATTCTAGTTTATAGTTAGGGATACATTTTAACGTTGGACAGTGTAATTAAAAACATTAACCAGCTGATAAATAGTATTGTATTTTTTGTTGATGCAATATCCTTGTTATTTTTCATTTATTTTCACGAATTAAATGTTTTAAAATAATCTTTTATAAAAATAACGCAATTTTAAAACCAAATAAAAGAAAAATTAAACAAATGATTTGGTTTTAAAGATTGCGTTATTTTTACAGAAGATTATTTTAAGACATTTAATTCGTTAAAATAAATGGAAAATAACGAGGATATTGCATCAACAAAAATGCAAGATATATAGTTTATATGAAAACGTCATTATACCACGGATTATTCAAACTAATAATTTTTATACCGTTTTTTATACACACAGAGAAATAAAGTGCCAACCGAATTGAAAAGTGTATTTTAATAGTAACAACTTATAAATTCAGTTAGGACAACGTTATTTAGATTGAATTTCGGAATATTTTATGTGTATCAACAAAAATTCAGTTGAATTAACAGAACTTTGTTGTGAAAACTAATCTTCAGTTGAACCAACAGACTGAAATTCGTAATAACCGAATTTGAGTCGAAGTAACCGAATTTCAGTTGGCAAAGAGCTAAATTTTTCTCTGTGTGTACTTTTTATAAAAAAAAATATATTTTTATACAAAAAATAAATTAAATTTAAATACAACTATTAACCTATGAGTGTTTTTAATTATCAAGATTTTTTTCCAAATCAAGATGTTTTTTGTGAATGTTAAGCATTTTCCAAATTTGAATCTGGCAACCCTATGCCCGATAGCCTAAAACTCGTTTACCAATAATAATTATTAGTTGCTTCTACAAACAATCCATTCCACAATTCGGTTGCTTCTACTGAAACCCTAATTTAATGGCATATTTGATCGGAAAACCCGTCTTTAGCACTTTTGATCATCGATAGATTATTTAAATAAATTTGATAGAATGTAACGATATTCTGGCATACTCAACTAATGAGATAGATGCAAACAGTTGTTGCTTCTATCACATGCAATTACTAACCGAATTTTAGTTGTGAAGACGATTAGAAATACCAATAGTTAAATAACAAAACTATTTATTAGTTACATTTCCCTCTTTTCAATTTTGACAACAATAGTTTTGCTTTATTAATCGATTATATAATATAATCAAATAAATTTTAATGGTGTCGAAAAATGTCTAGAATTATTAAAAATTAAAAGAATCGTTAAAAAAATTTGAAATTTTTTAAATTTTTTTTAATGTGAATAAAAGCCTGCCCATATAAAACCATCAATCTACAATTTGTTTGCAAAAATTTCTGCTTAGTTTAGCAAAATAAACTGTCATTTGCGTTCTACTAAATTTGAGGTAAATATTGCAAACATTTTGTTAATATTACAGTTTTTGTTTTCTATTTTGAGTCTGCAAATATTTAGTAAAAATTTTGGCTCAACTGCACTTTATGAGGGCGTTCTCCAAAAAAAAAGATTAAAAATGATTTTTTTTTTCTATTTTCGAGTAAGGGGGCCCAAAAGCCAGTAAGTGTAGTAACATACAAGTGTGGCTACTCTAATGAAAGGAAATTTCCTCAGGATTTCAAAAATTATATTAATTTTAGGATCTATGATACGTAGTGCCCTCTACGGATGAGTTCAATTTCAAAAATAACAGATTTGACAGATTTGATTTATTTTTAAAATAAACTGATCCCAAAAATTTTAAATATAAGTGTCCAAAATGCAACATCGAGTTTTACAGAGAAAAAGCGAAAATTCGCCACATTTCGCAACGAATCGTAAAAAATATGTTTATGTAAAAACTCTAGAGAATCGTTCTTAACTTGTGATATCAGCATTGTTTCTCTTAATTTTTGCATTAATAATATTAAGGTGTCAAAATGTTAATTTTTTTTTTTAACTATAGACCAACACTCAGGGGATGCCCCCTACTAATGAAGTGCATTGTGTTGATATCAGGCAAATAGATTATGGACATTTTGATAAATTTTTATACTTTGTATATGACCGAATTTATAATTATATTTATGAACAGAAAAGTAACAAGATTATAAATTAGGGCAAGTACTTTTTAGTTTAATATAATTTACGATTTTATAAACTGTTTCAAATGGACATTTTTCTATCAGATCAATGATCTGCAAACTGTTCTTAATTTTTTTTACTAAAACTGTATTTAAAACGTTTATCTTTGGCCTGCAAAAGTTCCCTAACAATAACCCAATTTACGTAGCAGCAAACTTCTTCTACATATATTTCTATTTTTTTTTATAAATCTACCATGAACAGCAAATCTAATTTACTACTCCTTATTTTATTTCATAAATTTTCCTTCTTCCTTCCATAAATCTGTTAAAAAATATACTATTTTAACCAAAAAAACTGTCCAAATACAATTTTCCCAATTTTATTTTTTTTTTGCTTCCAAAAGTAGGAAAATATTTTAAAACCTAAAAGGTATATACTGGAATCAAACTTACATGTCAGAGAATCTAAAAATATTTAAATTTTATTCGTAGCGTTTAACACTTTTGCACAGCCCGCATTTGAAAATGGTAAATTTTTTTCGTTTCCGCCCTTTATGTATGCTAAGAATTTAAATTTTAGTGCCGTTTTTTTTAGAAGTAATTACAATTTTCGCTCCGTATTCTATTTATAGTTTTATTAACCCATTAACGCCCACTGTTCCCATATGAGGACACCTCGATTTTTACTATTTTTTCTGAAACTATTTGTCCAATAATTTAAGTAAAATTATTTTCTGAAAGCCAACTAAATTAAGAAATCAAGAAACAAAAGTTTTTCGTAATCACATGATTTCTTCATCCTTTAAATTCACATCATTTGACAGCAAATGAAAAAATTATATTTGGCAACATTTTTGGCAAAGAATTATTTTATTTTTAAACTTCTTGATAATAGAGATATTATATGTATTATTAATATTAATATTTATTATTTATTATTTGTTTAGGCACTAGTTAAACCTCATGAATAAAGTTTTACAATACCGAATTTCTAATCGGTTGGATTAGTTGAGTTGTTTTTTACATTTTTCTCCTTAGCAACCCTTCGGGAAATGGATCATTCACTGGAATGGTCACGCGACTTGAACTTTGTGTATATGAACCAGTCCTAGTTTGGGTTCTGTTATATGAAAGTGTCCGGTACTTTTAACATGGGCTGGTCATAGGAGGTTGCAATTGCTACCTGTGGAACACTGTGTGACGTGGCGAATAACTTGACCAAGATAACCTATCACCGTACCGACTGAAATGAATATGCTACGAGACAAGTTAGAAGTAGGTAATGTCAAAGTATGACCCTTTTAGGATTTTTGTGATATGCAACAGAACCAATGGGGAAAAGAACATCACCTGACTGGTGTATGTGTACATATCGTAGAACTAGAGAAAAATATTTGGAGGAAAACTAGTCACATATTAAGCGCAATGTGTTCTGTGATAGGGGTAGTTTGACTGGAATAGTTTTGCGAAGTACCACTGCACTGGTCTAAGGGGTACATGTCGCTGGGCTTTCGAAAAGTAATTAGCAAGTAGCCTGTCACTTTTATTCAGCGTGTGTCATTTTATGTACGGGTTGCGAAATAGCACGTCCGGAACCAGTGACTGCACTTAATCATATTCTGGTGATAGTTTTTTGGTAGCGATATTTTAAGTGTAAAATCGCCATTCACTCGAAAAAAGCCAGTGTCGGCATTTCGAAAATTAACTTGAGAAACGAGTTTTAAGATCGCAAAAAATCGCTATATCAGACAAACTTGGTCACTGTCTAAACAGTATTCAGTTATTTTATACCATTGAAGTGTTACGTCTTCATTTCTACTGTCACAAAGTTGGTACATAAAAAATTCCTTCAGTGTTGTGCCCATTTTGTAGCAGTCAAGGAACTGCATCCTTTGGCACAAATTGCCATCTTTTCATTCACTGCTAACTGTTGAATCCGTTCAATGACCAGTATCAAATTCAACTGCAACGACCCCAGTTGCTTCAGTACACTTTGATGTTATGTTACTTTTTCTCCAGTTACATGATATATACCAACCAGTGAATGTTTTGTCACCATTTCACCCAAATTAACAATTTTAATTTCACTTTATCCTATTTGATGCCTTTGCCTATCATATAAATACATTTTCACTGAATTATCTTCGGCAGAGTTAATTTCATTTGGTCGTTAATGGGTTAAAGCTAATCAAGGTTTCATATAATTTTTACTGTCAATGGATTTTATTCCGTATGTCTTCTGTATTTTCCAGCCACTCACTACGAAATGTTATCAAAATAATATACTAAAATTAATGATTTTTTTTTTGCTTCAAAATTGTTCTTTTACATGTGATTTTCTCTTGTGCTTCAGATCCCTGTACTTTTTTACTTTACTATTACCAGCCATTATGGCAGTGATTTTCTGTTTAACTTTATATACGGAGTGTTTTTGCTCCCCTTTGCTTTCTTTAGATATTTTTTTCCGTTTTTGCCCATTTTGTTGTTTTTTTTTTTTTCTTCAACCAAGTTTCATTTTTGGCTCATTATATTGTTATATCATTTAGTAAAATGTTTGTTTTTGGTAACTTAATCTTCTGTGTATATTTTGTTAGAACTAAACTCTGATGATGATGTAGTTTGTTACCCTTTTGTCTGTAGTCCTGTCCAACAATATCTACGAGGGGTTGTTTTTCAGATTAGATTTTTTTTTTTTTTTTGATTATTCATTCTCTTTTGTTATTCATTTTTTTTTTGTCCTTATTTGATTTTTATTATAGTTATAAAGGATTAAGTTTACCGTCTGTTTTTATTTTTAGTCTTTTATATACAAGTGCATATGTTATCCTTGTGTCCTGTTGATGATATTATTCTAATAATAACAATTGACTTTTGGATTTTCCAAATGGGGTAGAAATGAATTTTCTTAATTTTTCTAAATCAATTTGACCACAGGGTAATGAAAACTCGTTTAGATTAATTAATCATGCGGAGTTTAGCAATTTAAAATGAGACTAATTTTATTTGTGACCACTTTGATTTTCTATAATGATTCTGTTTTACTTCCCAGCTACATATTTAAGAACAGATTATCTTTGAACCTGTTCTATAACAGCTTCTTTTACCACCGGTTACATGGAACCGGTTCTACAACAGATTCCGGGGAGTCAAAATGTAACTTTTCACTATCCCAGCACCAGTTCTATAACTGGTTCTAGAACCGGTTCTCTAGCAACCTGTTCTAGTTTGGAGGCAAAGAATCTATTGCAACTAGAACGAACTTCATATAAAGAGACTCGGTTGTAGAACAGAAAAAATAACCTTTTATAATACAGCATAAGTTGTAGTGTCCGACCGAACAGTTCGGCCAGAAAATGCATTTGGTCTGTATTCGGTATTTTAAAGCATTATGGACAAATTTGGCGGATGGAAAAATGTTTATTGGGCTGATTAGATGCTATTTTGAGTGTCAAATTTGAAGAAAAGTCTGTAGTTACGCAATGAATTCACTGTTCGGCCTCAGAAAGTTCGGCCAAATTGAAAATAGTTCGGCGGCCGAACTTTTAACTTTATAGCTAAACTTTGGCTTTTCTCTTAAATTTTATACACAAAACCGAATTAAATCGGCTCAACAAACATGTTTCCAATACCAAAATTTGTAATCATTGACTCTAGATATCAAAAAACCGACAAAATATAGGTTTTTGGCCGATCTGTACGGTCGGACACTTATAAGTTGTTCTGCAACCTGTTATTTGGATTTTACTGTTTTACTGGTTTATGTCTCGGAAAACACAGTGCAAAAAAGTGATCATTTTCTCAGGCTCATATCTTGCAAACTGTTCAGAATTTCGATTTACTCTATATGGCAAAGTTGTAGCTCTTGTCATAAAGAACAAAAATTGCGAACATATAAAATCAAAAAAACTTCACCTTCCAGATCAAAATCGCAAAAAACTTAAAAAAACTCGATTTTTTCTACCTTTTTTCCCGTGTTCAGGTCCATAGGTAGCAAACCGTTCAAAATTCAAGGAAACAATCAACTACAAAAATTTACCTAAGATCTCAATAAACAAATTTCTAGAACATATAAATTGGTATATAAAATGTTTTCAAAATTTGTTTACTAACTTTTTTTTATATGAGTTTATATTTTGTGGGAGGCGAAAATTATATTATTAAAACTTTATAAAGTTTTGATCAAATTACGAAACCTTCGTGATTTCAACAATGGTTTAGAAATTGCATGTCGAACAAACCGTCCAAAATGTATATCTTTTGGTATAAAAAAGCAGTAAAACCTCTAGATGAAACATTTCCCGTCAAGAAACCCGACAGAGGTTTTTTTCAAAAAATTCACGTAATGAATTTCAATCACTAGATACCAATGGTCGGAAGATATGTAAAAAGTTTTTTGATAACTTTCAGAAAACGGTATGGATTTTCGACTTTCCGGTATTTATGTGCAATTGAAAACCCCCTGGTCGAACATCAATTATGACTACACTTAGAATACTATGTAGGTAAAGACCACTATAAATGTAGTTAAAAACAAATGAAATTTCACTTAAAGAAACTAACTTACATTTCAGTAAATTCAACTAACATTGTCATTTGTTTTTTAATGTTCAAAAAATTACTAACAATTGTAGTGAAAATGAACCACATGGTAGTAAAAAATAAACAAACATTTATATTTTTTTTTTTTTTAAATAACATGTAAAAAATGAATGTAAAATCATAAAACAGTCATTTGATGTTGTTTGTTTTTTTTTCCTGAGAGTAGGAGAAAATGTTTTAAAAATATTTTTGAATCTATCTTAAACTTGTCTAAAACCGTGCGAATTGTTTGTTTATCCTGATAAATATGAAATTGAATAACAAATTGTGCAAATTCAAATATAACTGACACTAATAGAAAACATATGATTTTCTATTGTTGA
This sequence comes from Delia radicum, assembly GCA_021234595.1. Classification (NCBI taxonomy): domain Eukaryota; kingdom Metazoa; phylum Arthropoda; class Insecta; order Diptera; family Anthomyiidae; genus Delia; species Delia radicum. The sequence goes on along the minus strand of CM037851.1, from coordinate 156,433,718 downwards.
TTTATAGGGAGTTTAGACAGCTAAATGTGGCGTCGATAGTGATTCGGCGAAGCAAAATTGTTGTCGACATCGCCAAAAAAAGTTTTGAGGCAGCGTCTTAACTTTAATTTTTTTTATATTGGCAATTTTGACCGTTTTCACAGTAAGTTTTACTGCATTATTTATTTTTTTGTTATTAGTTAAAAAAGATTAAAATATTAGTAAATTTTATGAAAAATACAGTTGTCACCTTTTTTAACATTTTTAGGTATTTTTACTGTAATTTTTAGTAATTTTAGTCTACATAACTCCCTGATTGTATGAGTCATAAGCCTAAAGTACATTAACTATATAAATCCTTTATAAAAAAATGTCCTCGTAAATTAACTGCAGTAAAACGTTGCTCCTACTGTTCATATGTTACTTAAGGTTATCTGCAAAAAAGTTCAAAAAATTGTAACACTTCAAGTTGCAAGCAGAGGACAAAGTTGTAACCCAAAAAGAATCAATTTTCTAAAAAAAAAAACTTGTTAAAATAAAACAATTTTCCATAATATTTGTTAGTTTTTCACATTAAAGGAAAAAAAAACAAACAAACAAATGCACAAATTGCATTAATGTTAAAAAACGGAAAACTTCGAAATCCATTTGTACAATATTTGGGGTTTTTAATGGTTTTCTGGTGGAATGATAATAATAATGGTGCTGATGATGATTTGCATGTATGAGTTTCAACTACAGATCCTTGTTTGTTTTTCGTTTGTACATACATACATAAAAAGGACTCATATGAATTGTGTGTTAAATATAAGTTGGAGTATTTACTTTTTTGGTTGTTGTCGCATTTGTTTGCAAAAACCAACAACAGCAATAACACGAACTTTAATACAGGTGTGTTGATATCACCAACAAATATAGCAGCAATATTGAATGTTGTTGCTACAGTAACTAACATAGAGTGTGGTGATATCATTACCATTTTAGCATTAAATATTTGTATACATGTTGTAAGTATTTTGTATTTACAACCAGCAGTTGGTGATATTTTAATGTCATTGCTTATGTTGTTATTTGTTGTTGCTATTGTTATTATATTTTTGTTGCTGTTCTGCTGTTGTTTGTTGCTGTTCTTAAAATAATGGTTTCGAAACGTGTTCAACATGTGTGCATTTGGGATTTCAATTATTGGCCATTTAAATATTTTAAAAGGTATCCTGTTAGACAGATCTTTCAAGGAGTTAAATTAAAAATATAAATTAGAAATATGAACATCTAATGCTATAGATTTTACTATGTATTACCAGGGCAGCGACTTGCATGCACTAAAAAATCGGTAATATGCTGAAAAAAACTCAAAATATGCGCTTAAAATATGCACTCAAATCGAAATATGTACTAAAAAACAAAAAATATTCATTAAAAATTCAAAAATATGCTCTAAAAATTGAGAGCGTTGGTTTAAAAATTAAACGCCATGTAAATGTCTAACAAACGTTATTTTAGGGTAAAGTGTAAAAGGGCGTAACAACACTTTTTATTTATTTTTCTCCTGTAAAAAGCAAAAAACAATGTAGATTTAAAGATATTTTAGACTTAAAGGACATATATTCGACTCTTGCTTAAAACACGACTATAAACTTATTTCTGAAGGATTTTTTTTTTATTTTGAGTTACTCGTATTATTCTTCAAGTTATGATTGTTACGCCTTTTTGGCTTGTTTTTTTAACAAAAAGACGTAGCGTATTGATGTAGCTCAAAATCGTGATTTTGTTTTGGAATATTAGAATTTTTTCAAACAAAAATTGACAAATAACATCAAAGCCAACTGAGTTATTCAAAAAGTGTATTGTTATGCCTTTTTGTTTTAGAAATTCTGGCACTTTTTGTTACGGCCTTTTGATTTTTGTTCATAAAATCGTTATTTTTTAGATGACGAAATACTTTCTTTTGTTTATTTTTAATTAAATCTTGCTATAATAAATAAGAAACACTAGTTGTTAATACATAAATGTAAAAGAAAGATGGAAAACATTGTGAGGAACAACGCTAGAGCTAGTGCCGTACCTTCGACCTAAGCGACTACACTGAGAGAATTATCTGCATGATATCAATTAATTTTTCCATTATATCTACACTTAGAATACTATGTAGGTAAAGACCACTGCAAATGTAGTTGAAAACAAATGAAATTTCATTTTAAGAAAGGACGACTTACATTTCATTAAATTCAACTAACATTGTCATTTGGTTTTTAATGTTCAAAAAATTACTAAACATTAGTAGTAAAAATGAGCCACATGATAGTAAAAAATAAACAAACATTTATTAATGTAAAATCATAAAACAGTCATTTGATGAGGTTTGTTTTTTGAAATGAACTACAAGGTTAGTAAAAAATGTAATTTGTTCTACAAGTGACTGACAGTTACATTAAAAATAAAGAAACTGTATTAAAACCCAAACAACTACATATTTTTAAAACAGAAATTCTCTGAGTGTATGAATTGGAATTAATCCATTGAATGTTTTCATAAAATTAATGCAGTTGCTAATAAATTTTATGAAAAATTACAATTTATATATTAAAAATTTCATACGCCTACACACAGAGAAATAAAGTGCCAACTGAATTGAAAAGTGTTTATTAATGGTATCAACTTATAAATTCAGTTAGTACAACGATATTTACATTAGATTTCTGAATATTTTGAGTGTTTCAACTAAAATTCTGTTGAATTAACTGAACTTTGTTGTGAAAACTAATGTTAAGTTGTGCCAACCGTCTGAAATTCGTAAAACCCGAATTTGAGTCGTAGAAACCCAATTTCAGTTGGCAAATAACTACCCAGCAAAACCACACATTACCAAATCATGTATCGCCATAGGGCTTCACGCAACACATTACACCTTACTTCACAGATGAATTTTACAGGCGATGAGCCTAAAAGTAAAGGGTGAACTCATTACCTTGTAAGGTCAAGTAACTGGTTACTTATATGGTTACATGGTGAGAATAAGTAATGTATCTATAAATATATTTTCATAAAAAAAATGCATAAAAAACTTTTTTTGCAGATATTTTTTTTTAATTAAATAAATAACTTTTTTTTTTTATTAAATAAATTACGTGGTCATGCTGGGATTCGAACCTGGGGTCTCTAGTATTTAACAACTAGTTAGGCGAGAACTCTACCAACTGAGCTATCGATACATGTAATATTTTATTGCTTAAAATGTAAATGAGTTGTTGTGCTTACCCTCATGCTTACAAAAAATCACAAAGTAATGTGTCTATAAATAGATTTTCAAAAATATAAGTTAATAACTACTTTACGTTTATAATTCATGCATTATGTAATTGATGATCGTTAAGTCATTATTTTATGTTTTGAAGTAATGTAAAATGTAATGTGGTATCATTAAAAGGTAATCAATGAGTGTTCAATTATCGGTAACTCATTCCTTCTTGTTGGAAAATAATGACACAGGTAAGGATTACACATTACAAGGTAATGCATTACTTTATCGCACCCATTACCAAAGTTTTGCTGGGTAGATTTGTCTCTGTGTGGAATGACAAAGTTTCATTAAAAATAGTTTCATAAAAATAATGAAGTTTATTAAATTGTTCATTCACTTTGTGAAGAAAACTTTAGAAATTATAAGAAAATTGTAACCTGACGATTTCCTTATTGGTGCCGGATAGGAACCAGCCTGCAACAAATTATTTTTCTCAATTTGTTAAATAAGTTTTTTGATTAAGATTGGAATTTTGCATTAGAACTTGCAAAAACTATTAATTAAATTGTGATTAACTATTTTTAATTAAGAAAATTTTAAGTAAAATGGCAAATAACGCGAAAATCTTAATTTTAATATGAATATTCGAACTATTCCTTAAAAATTTAGAAGAAATATTAAATTAATTTATAACTTCTTTGACTGGGAATTGAAATTTTCCATATCAGTTGGAAATTTTTAGATTCTAAATAGAAAACTTTTATTTATTAAGTTGAAGTTTTCGTGAGATCAACTGAAATGGTAAATGAATGTAACAAACTCGTTTTGTAACTATAGTAAATTTTATATATACTTTTCTACATGTATGTGAAAGTATAACGTATATTTTAATAAAAATGGATAAGGATACAATTCGGACAAAACTGTATCGAATTACTTCTAATTGTATCTAAATTAATCTAATATGATTCTATTAGATTATGGGGTCATATTAAATTAGATAAAAATACATAAAGCTACATATCAGTTTCTTTTTTAACCGAGATAATAAATATTATTAAACGTAATATTGCATTAGAAATCTGTATATGAAATCATACTAATTAATATATACCGTATGTAGTAATATATGCCACATATACGGTAATATTCGATACAATAACATATTGTGCTATATAAAGCACAATATGTTATATAATAAAAATTAAAATTATTCCAGTTCGAGGCCATACTCTATATTTCTTTATTATATTGTCCTATTCTATTTCTGGAATTTTCTAGGTTCCCATCATCAGAACACGTTTTGAAAGAAGTGACAATCCCATGCAAAATATCAAGCATTCATATAAACTAGTTTTCTCACTAAACGAGAACTAATATATGAGCTCGAAGTTAAAGATTATCACCATTGATCAAAAATAAATTGAAAACTTGTTTGTTATGTGCAAGGTCTACCTTAGGTAGATATTCAATACACGTTTTTTCATTTTCATTACACAATTAAAGGTCGAAAAAACATAATTTTTATTTTTAATAAAAATTATATCAAACTGTATAAAAGACAAAGTACGGTCTTGTTTACTCCCCCTGTACATTTAGTTTTTGTTTTAAACAAAACAAGTGTGCAAATTAAATGTCGAAAAAACATAATTTTTATTTTTAATAAAAATTATATCAAACTTGTTTTTATATAATATTATATTAAATAAGATATGATTGTATATGAAAGTTTTTACTCGGGTAATTTGAAATTAGATTTCAATATCTTTTACTCAAAACATAATATAAATCGCTTGAGAAAATGTAAACTTATATTTGGTATAACTCGTTATTTTGAACTTATCTTTGGAAACGGCGAATACCACTGGATTCTAAGACCCTAAATTATGTTTACATGTGCCGGCCTTTTGGTGTGTAAATTTCCACTACTTACAGTGTAATTATTTCTGTGTACTTTACTTGTCTGTCAAATTTCACATAATTCATATTCGTATACATTCTTTTAAATTTCTGCAGTGATTGATTTTTTTTTCTTTTGCTGCCTGCATTTTTTTTTTTTTTTATAAACTTTTTATGGATTTAATAAAATAAAAACAATTTTTTTATAGATTTTAATTGCTTTAAAACGTGTGTTTTTTTAATTTTAGTTTTTTTTTTTCATTTTCCCCTTTTTTAATATTTACTTCAAGTTCATATAATTTATTTTTAGTTAGTTGGAAGTTTTTTTTAAATGTTTTTTAATCCTTTTGAGTAATTCTACTTTTTTAAATTTAATTATTATGATTTGTTTTGTCTCATGTTTAATACCATCAAACGTGGAACTCTTTAATGTTGTTTTTTAGTATATTTTCTAAAAAAAACACGAATTTATTTAATTTTTTTTAGAAATTTTCAATGGTGAATTATGTTGTCAACAGCTGTGTTAAACTGTTGCTGTCATCTTCATCCACACACACAAATTCAATATCACATGTACATTAACCCTCTAACCGACAAGAATGTCTCCAGGCAGGATATTTTGAATTGGCCATAAGTGCGCCAAGTGAGTGATTTGAAATAAGAATGTAAGCTACTTCGATAGAAAACCATATTATAAAAATATTTTGTGAAGTAAATTTGTTTGTGCATTGCACGGATTGGCAGCAGGAAATCAGTAAAATTAAAATTTCATAAACTTTAAATAAATAAATATTTTGAACTGAACACAATTTTCAAAAAAAAAGTAAGATTCAGGTACCGAAAATAACAGTTATTTTAAATTTTTAAACAAAAAAAAAGCAACTAGAAGTAAATGTCGGAAATGTCAAGTATACCATTTTGATCTTTATGAACTGGTCTATAATAAAATGCATTGCTTTCTAAATATTACAAAGGGCAATAACTACGTTATTTGTTATTTATTCATTATAAAAATTTATAACTTATGGAGTTTCAACTCAAGAAATTGAAATAAATATCAAAAATAACTTTTATTTTTGCTCGAAAACATAAAAATCAAAAAATATTTTTTATTTTTGCTCAAAAAAATAAAAATTAAAAACTAACTTTTATTTTTGCTCGAAAAAATAAAAATCAAAAAATAACTTTTATTTTTGCTCGAAAAAATAAAAATCAAAAAATAACTTTTACTTTTGCTCGAAAAAGTAAAAATCAGAAAATAACTTTTATTTTTGCCCGAAAAAATAAAAATCAAAAAATAACTGTTATTTTTGCCCGAAAAAATAAAAATCAAAAAATAATTTTTATTATCATCTGACTTTTATGAAAAAAGGACTAATTATTACGGTCCCTGGTAAGATTTAAGCTTAAACTATTAAGAACAGCTATAATTTTGGTCCAAGGACATACAGGATTCTTAAAGAATACCTGTACTTGAAAATGTACCCCGTGTCAAAAAGTTTATACATGATCATATATGATAATATTTAATTATATCTAAAATTTGAGTATATTCAATTATATCTGAGTCCACACATATATTTATATATAACTCCATATGTATTTTTATATAAACATATCTGAAATGATGTATAATTATAGCTGAATATCAATATATCTGAACTCTGATCCCAAATTTTGGATATAATTGTATATGATCATATCTGCTCATATATATATCTTTTTACTTGGGATGGACGGATTTTTATGAAATTTGGCATAAAAATTATATTATATTAATTATATTAAGTAGTATTAGCAAAGCCTATATGTTTAATCAATATATATTGAAGTTTAGGTGCTTTTTCGCTCAATTTCGAGTTATTCAAAAACGAATATCGCCTTTAAAGTAAAAGCACAAAAGTGTAGTGTTTGGACTGTAGTTATATCTGGATAAGAGGAATAATTTATGCCTAAACTTATTAATTTTTATGAATTAATTTTTATTTTGGTCTATATAGGCAACGAAAAAATTGTTTGTAGAAGAACATAGTGTTTATTTTTCGTGCTTAACAAGTAGTTTAAATTACATTGCAAAAAAGTGCTTGCTTTTATTTTTCGAGTACCCAGGAACATTTTGCTGATTCCAGGGGCGTTATAGCAGGTTCTTTAATATCATTCTAGAACTAGTGATGGCATAACTTCACTCTTAAAAATGCATGCATATTTACTATTATAAAGTGAATAAAATTTTGTGTAAAATTACATAAAATGAGTAAATATACACACAAAATGCTTAAAGTAACTAATGTAAATATTTATATCTGAAAAATAAACACAAATGATAGTAATCTGTATGTTGCGAAACATGTTTATAAATTTACAAACATTTTTACCTACAAACAGTAGTAAATTTTGATTGTCAATAAAATAAATAAAAATAAAACAAAAAGAAAAAAATTTTTTTTTTTTTTTGTAAATTGAAAACAGCCAACATATTTTAGATTTTTTGTTCATAATGATAATTGAAAAAAGCATAAAAAAATTAGCTTTTTTATTAGATTAGATCAGAAGGCACTATGCACTGCGACCAATGTAGGTCTTTTGTGCTACCTAAAGTTACCTACAGATTCAAGCTACCTATAAAGCCAATTATCCTATTAGGCAAAATGTTCGCGATGTCGGAAGGCGAAATGAAGCGATCACCTAGAAACCTAAGTCTCCTATCACAAAGCCTGGTACATTCGCAGAGAACATGCTCCGAGGTCTCAGACACCATCTCACAAAACCTACACATATCCGTGTCCGTGCAGATGGTATCTGAGATTACAGTGTCCAGTTAAGTACGACGCCAGGGTCCTCAAAGAACTGGTTAAACATTACTTCTATAACGCTTCAAATATTTTTAAAATAGTTCCAGAGCAACTGAAAAAAAACTTAGATTTTTTTACACATTTCTTGAATTTTATATTAAAATAAATTCTTGGAAACAATTATGTATATCAATAATGCTTAAAAAAATCTAAATTTAGTGGCGATTCGAATATTAAATTTATTTTCATGCTTCGTGTCGCCAACGTATGGCACTGTGATGGGAACAAAGTTATAAATAAAAACCACATCATTAGAGAGGGGCTAAAAACTGTAAACTTTTTAGTGGACAAAATGGGGCTGAAATGATGGACAAAAATGGTCTAAAGTAGAGTGCTTTAAGTTTCCGACAATAATTTGTTAACGGTACAATAAATATTTACTATAAAAATTGTGCGATTTTCGCTTACAACGTATCAAATATTAAACGAATATATATCACAAAAATTAACGAACACGAACAAAATTTATTTTTTGGGCAAATCTGCCGGATTTCAATTAAAACTAGATTCCTTTCTTATCTTTTACATCCTATTGTTAAAGAAACCAAGTTAAAGCACTTTCTTTCCATTCATATGAGCGCAATTTTTGTATACAATTTTTTTTACAAATTTTCACCTTCTCCCTGCCCTTTAATTTATCAAAATGGCTCATGTTTAATCGATCTAAAAAAAACTCAATTTTTGAAATCGTGAGAAAATTTCCTTTCATTTAACTGCCCGTATGGCATATAAATATGTGTTCCCGCTTTTGGAATTCTGAGGACCTAACTAATTATTTAATTAACTTATAAAATGAATTTAAAATATTGAAATATTGTAAAGATTTTTAATGATTACAAAAGAAGTTCTCAAACAAGTTTTAAAATGACTCAAAGCATTAGTTGTTGAACGCGTGCTAGAAGTGATGTAAGAATAGGTTCTAAAACCATTCCATATAATCAGTTCCCAGCGTGACAATTTCAAACAAGAGTCATGGGTTACAAAGCCAAACTAGAACCAGGACTGGCTCTAAAGAACTAGTTGTGGAACAAGTTGTAGAACTAGTTGTTTAAATTATACAAACAAGTCTTGCTGAGTAATTTTAATAATTTTTTATTTATTAATATTTTCATAATTTTTAATAGAGAATTTTTATTATTTTTAGACATTTTGCGCGGTTTCCATTTAATTAATATTTCTCTTCTTTTTTCACATCTTTTGCTATAAATTGTATTTTTTATGATTTATATAATATTTTTATACAAATTATGATTAAAAGATTACTAAAGGATTAAATACTTTCTTTGGAATGAAAAAATATTCCACACAAATCATAATATGAGGAATTTTTTTTAAATATTTTAATAGCTTAAGTAGATTAAATAAAAATCCTTATGGATTAGAAACATAAAAATATCAAAGAAAATGTTAAGATTTAAATACACTCACACTTTGATATGCAAAAATGTTAAATTTATTAAAATTTGACAATGTTAACTCTATACCAATACCAATTCTGTTTTACTGATAACTTTATTAGTCATAATCAGGGACAAGAACTGCATGAAAAATCTTGAAATATGCACTAAATATTCAAAAATATGCGCATAACATTTTTATTTTATTATAACCAAAAATATAAAAATAAATCATTTTTAACTCAGTCTCATTGCTTTCTTAAAATATAAAATAAAACAATCTATTTGTTGTCAAAACTTTTTTCAAAATAGAAAATTACCGCTCAACCTCGACGGTTGTGATTGGTGTATGATAGATTTACTTGTGTTAAAAACGGACTTCATTCCTGTAGTTTAACAGTTTTATTTAAAAGAAATGCATAATACAAAAAAAAAAAAAATAAAACCAAATCATTTTTAATATAACTTGATTTAAATTTTTTAAATATAAAATGTGATTTTTTTTAAATGCAATAAAAATATATATTTATATCAAAATAAGTAAACAATCGGCAATAAAAATATGCATTTAAAGCAAAATAGTTAAAATATGCAGTAAACATTTTTATTTAAAGCAATATATGCAAAATATGCATTTATAGCATAATATACATAAAAATCTTATTTTCTCGAGTCGAGAAACAACAATTTTTTAATGCAGAACCGCTGACTTATAAAATGTGTTTTATATGTGACCAAATTTTTGACAAAAGGTGCCGTTGCTAATTTTTAATTCACATAGAAAGTGTTTTTGGAGGCAATTTAAAAAACAGTTAAGGACACGGAATATTATCGCTAGATCGAAAATATTTTAGGAGTCAGCATAGAACATGCTATTGTTTATTTTTAGCGGGGTGCATTTTTTTAAGTTGCTCAACATGAGGCTCTCTAATGTACATACATGCATGTAAGTAATTGGGAATTATGAGGGCGAATCAATAAGTCCGTGACTTTTCGAGCTTCCCTCGTAGTTATATGAAATGCAACACTGCTCCCATCAATTACCACCTGTTAATAGACTACTGTCAAATTTTGAGCAAGTTCCGTCATTTACTTTGCGTTTAACAGCTGTTCAAAACATACAACCTCGTGGATTTTTTTAAAAATGGAAAAAATTGAATTTCGATGGCTCATTAAGCATTAATTTTTGCGAAAAAAAACCGTTAATAAAACCAAGGAAAAGCTTTAAAAATACTATTGGGACTCTGCACTATCGATTTCAATAATAAAAAAAGTGGTTTACTGACTTTCGTTGTGGTCGCACAAGTACAAATGACGCTGAACGTTCTGGACGGCGAATTGAGGTCAATACACCCGATAATGTCGAAAAAATCCACGATATGGTGTTGGCAGATCGAAGAGTAAAATTGCGTGAGATTGTTCATGCCATAGGCATTTCACATGGCAGTGTGATTTCGATTTTAAATGATCAGTTGGGTTTAAGAAACCTATCTGCAAGATGGGTGCCACATTTCCTCTCCATTGACCATAAACGTAATCGTGTGACAACTTGTTTGGAGTGACTTAACCGCAATTCGAATGAGTTTTTGATGCGTTTTGTAACTGTGGATGAAACATGGACTCATTACAATATTCCTTAGACCAAGGAGCACAGCAGTCTAAGCAATGGGTTTCTCCGGGTGAACCGGCTCCAAAGAAGGCCAAGGTAAGTTTGTCGGCCAAAAAGGTGATGGCAACAGTTGTTTCGGATGCACGAGGAATAATCCACGTCGATTGCCTTCAAAAGGGAAAACCAATAAACGACGAATATTATGCCAACTTATTGGACCGATTTAACGAGGATTTAAAAAAACACAAGAAAGAAGTTCTTTTTCATCAATATAATGCACGGGTTCTCACGTGTGCAGTCTTAATGTCAAAATTCCATGAATTAGGCTACGAATTAGTACCTCATCCGCCATATTCACCGGATTTAGCCCCCAGTGACTATTTCCTATTTCCAAACCTAAAGAAATGGCTCAGTGGAAAGATATTTAGCTCCAACGATAAAATTATTGATCAAACAAATGCCTATTTTATGGACCTCTAAAAATCCTATTTTCTGCAAGGGATACAAAAATTGGAGAAACGTTGGACTAAGTGTATTAAGCTAAAAGGAGATTATGTTGAAAAATACATTTTTTTTTTTTTTTTGCAAAAAAAACTGTTTTTCATTCAAAAAGTCACGGACTTATTGTTCCGCCCTCGTATTATGATTTGTTATTAATAAAATATTTTGTTTATTTCCAGATTTTTTATTTAATTACATTACGTTAACTATGTGGAACGAATTTCATTTGTCAAATTCATTCATTCATTTTTCAAAAAAAAATCCTTTTTATATATATTTAAAACAATAGCAAACAAAAGTTAGATTTTCAATCTACTATAAGCTACTGCAAAATTTTTTGTTAACTTCAACAAGTCGATTTTCATTTACCTTGAACTAAGTGTCAGCAAAACATTTTGCAGGTTTTACGAGGACGTTGAGGAACTGGAGACAGTTGAGCATATAATGTGCCACTGTCCTAGGTTGCAGGGTCTCAGACAGAAATGGCTAGGAGATAGATTTCACGACGAACTTGGGTGTGTCGCTGGGATGCAATCCAGTAGATTTTGCTGAGATTTGTCAGGGAGATATGACGGCTGTTCTAGCAAGGGGACGATAGGAGCTGGTTCTGGGGAGTATATATCCTTTCTATCTATCTTTATATCTATCTTTCAATCTATCTTGCTGTCTATTTCTATTCTTTCTTACTATTTTTCACTGAAGGGATTCACAATGGACCGTGGTCTCCCGACTGGAGATGTGGCCTTGGGCACATAACCCTTCTAACCTAACCTAACCTAACCTACCTAACAACTAACCTAACCTAACCTAACCTAACCTAACCTAACCTAACCTAACCTAACCTAACCTAACCTAACCCTAACTAACCTAACCTAACCTAACCTAACCTAACCTAACCTAACCTACCTAACCTAACCTTAACCTAACCTAACCTAACCTAACCTAACCTAACCTAACCTAACCTACCTAACCTAACCTAACCTAACCTAACCTAACCTACCTAACCTAACCTAACCTAACCTAACCTAACCTAACCTAACGCTAACCAACCTAACCTAACCTAGACCTAACCTAACCTAACCTAACCTAACTAACCTAACCTAAACCTAACCTAACTAACCGACCTAACCTACCTAACCTAACCTAACTACCTACCTAACCTACCTAACCTAACCTAACCTAACCTAACCTAACCCTTTTAGAGACACAACTTTTTTTTTAAGAGACCAACCTCAGGAAATTCTTCCTATTTATGAATGCGTTGCGTTCTTTGAAAGGGGTGAGTGGTGTGGCGAAAGATGGAGGGAGAAAATAAACGAAAATAACGCAATTATGAGAAAATAACGCATCTACAAGGTGAGACTGAAAGCGAGACACAAAAATAATGATTTGAAAAAAATTGGCGGTTTAAATTAAACGGGAAAGTTTGTATATTTGAGATCCACGGACTTCTAAATTAGGTCGAATACGGATGAAGTTTGTTCTTGAGGTAAAATGAGATAACTAATAACTTTAGCTAAATAACTGATGATATAAACGATAACAACATAGAAAATAAGCTCACCTGAATTGAAACCCGTTTAACAGACTTTTGAATTAACTTTTTTTGTGAGTGAAAAATATGAGTAAGAAAATCTCGTTCTTAGATAATTTTGTTATATCATTAAATAACAGCGAGTTTATTATTACACTAATGGATAAAAATTAGTAAAATTTTTTTGCTAAAACTACTAAAAATTAATTAAAAATTAAGTTGATAAAATTAGCAAATTTTTTTTGCAAAATATTATTAAGATCAAAATAGCAAAAATAAATTTGATGAATCTACAAATATTTAGTTTTATTTGAGCTATAATTTCGTAAATTCAAAGTAATTAGTTAATCCGCTAAAATCAGCAAAAATTTTCATAAATATAAGTACACACAGAGAAATAAATTGCCAACCGAGTTGAAAAGTTTATTTAATTGGTAACTACTTATCAATTCAGTTAGTACAATGATAAACACATTAGATTTTGGGTGCTGAAACTAAAATTCAGTAGAATTAACCGAACTTTGTTGTGAAAACTAATGTTCAGTTGTACCAATCGACTGAAATTCGTAATAACCGAATTTGAGTCGAGTAACCGAATTTCAGTTGGCAAATAGTTAAATTTTTCTCCGTGTGTAGGCAAAAAAAAAAAATCATTAAAATTGTGAAATTTTTAATGTTTTTTTTTTAATGAGAATAAAAATGAAATCAGAAATCAACAATTATTTATTAGCTAAAATTTCTGCTGATTTGAGCAAAATATACTGCTATTTGCATTCTACTTAATTTAAGATAAATATAGCAAAAATGTTGTTGATATTATTTACAAATATTTAGTAAAAGTTTGTTTTGCTAAGTTTGACATAGTAAATTTATATTGTACCTATAACCCCGGCAAGTTTAAAATGGCATAAAAAAGGATACTTAAAAATGTAATTTTTAAAAAATAATTAGAAAAATGGCAAAAACATTATTTAATGGCAAATGCCATGAAAAACTTGCCCTACATATAACTAAAATTTTGTAAAGTTGACAGTTATATTTTTTGCTGTTCTTATTTTATTAATATTTAGCAAATCTGCTAATTTTAGCAGTTTCATCTGCAACGTCGTTTTTAACTAAATTTTAACTAAATTTTAGTAATTTTTGTTTTCGAAAAAGAAGTCCAACCGAACAAAATAGCTTAACCAAAAATGAGCTTCCAACATAAAATTGACAAACAATTTCGTTGTTCGTTTGTGACATAAAACAAATTAACAGCAAATTAATGAGGTAATAATTCACATAAAACAAAAAAAAAAAAACCCCAAGAAAAAAATCTCAAAATGATCGTTCGTTCAACAACAGAATTTCACGATACAAATTCTATATGACAAGATGACAAAAAATGTGTGAACAAGCTGTTGAAATGATGCAAATAAAAATAAAATATTGGTGACAAACATTTTGTTGTTTCGTACAAAAACAAAATAGGCGATAATTAGTCAACACTGATATATAATCGACGACATGAATGATAATGTGGGTGGGTGGGCGTTTGAAGAACAAAAATTTAAAATGAAAATTAAAAATATGTTTATTAAGTTAAAAGATAATTATAAGATGGTTTGATATTAGGAGGATTATAAAAATCACAATTAAAATTTACTGAAAATACATTAACACAATTTAACAAGTGATTTACTTCAAAGAACAATTTAAGCTCTACAAGTATATTTGGATTAAAAATATACTTAAAAGAAAATTAGAGAAAATAAAATACCAAAAAGTCTGCCAGTTTTTAGCAATTACACCATTTCAACTTATATTTAAATAAACACAGAAAATGTTTTTAGAACTGTATGCATGCATAGAAAAAACATGGTTGAGATAACCAAATTCGAAGAGCATCATACATTTTTGGATTTATAATTGTTACAATGGTTATGATGTTACAATGGTTATGACAACCATACTCGTATCTGTTTCTGTATCATAATATGATAATTAGATTACCATTGTATGGTTCCAAAAAGATCCCAATATTATCATATTACTAATTATCATAATATGAGACCTACAGTATTCTCCAACATTCTGTTAAAGCTGGATTAAAAAGTTATGAATTTTTTTCAATAGTACAAATGTATATTTATTAGCTTGTCCCGTTAAACAGCGTTTTTGCGATTTCGTTGTAGTAACAGCACTCGAACGACGCTTATTAAAGCCCTTAACAATAATAGTTCAGCATAAAAATTTTTGAAGTTGATCTTCAGTTCCCTACCAGCGATTTAAATTTGCGGTTCTAGTACATTTTGCCTAAAAAAAAGATTCGACGATTTTTTTCAAATGTGTCTCAAAAGTTTCGTATTTTAGCCCTTTTTAAGAAAAAAATAATTTAAAATTTTTGGTAGAGTAATTTTGGACCACTGGAAGATGTTTTAGTTTTCATCAAGCTAATTTTCTTACAATATTTTCTTTAAATTTTTGCATTAAAACACTCAAAATCTTTTCATATATGACCTGTATTTCAAAAACATGTATTGTAAGATTAAAAATGTAATATCTTGAAAAAAAAAGGTAATATCTTGAATTTTACAGATTTTTCTCGCGTTTAGCGAAAAAAAAAACATTTTTAATCTTACAATAAACGTTTTGGAAATACAGGTCATATATGAAAAGATTTTTAGTGTTTTAATGCAAAAACTTAAAGAAAATATTGTAAGGAAATTTACTTGATAAAAATTAAAACATCTTCCAGTGGACCAAAATTACTCTATCAAAAACTTTAAATTATTTTTTTCTTAAAAAGGACTAAAATACGAAACGTTTGAGCCACATTTGAAACAAATCGTCGAAACTTTTTTTTTGTCAAAATGTACTAGAATCGCTAATTTTAATCGCTGGTAGGGAACTGAAGATCAACTTAAAAAGTTTTGATGCTGAACTTTTATTGTTCAGGGCGTTAATACGCATCGTTTGAGTGCTATTACCGAAAAATTTTTTCTATCGGGACACGCTAATATTTATTCAATAATTTGCACATTTAAATAAACTTATGTTTAAAAAAATTTAGGTAATCAAATTGTCTTTGCGCTGAAGAATAAGCTTTGCGAAATATTTTGTCAGCTATGCAAGCTATATATGTGATTACGCATAAAACTAGCATATACATATAAATTATTTTTATGTTATTTTTAATTTATAACTAGCTTTTAACCTCCGTATATTTACAAAAATAAAGGAAATCAAACATATTAACTAGGTTGATAGTAGTATTCCGATCTGTCTCAAGATCTCATCAGAATAAGTACGCATTAAAATATTGTTAAGAGTATAATTTCACAATACATTTCTAATGATCATAACATGTTTGTAGCAATCATAATATTTGCACTATAACCATATTATAGTCCTAGTTATCATAGTAATACCATGGGACAGAATTTCATCATCATCTATTACCATATTATGATTATTGCAAAAATATTATGTTTATTTCGTACTACAGAGTTAAAAGCAAGTTTATTTTAAATTTCAAAAAGGGGTTGCCTTACTGGCTATTTTGGTCAATAATCTGTTTTATTTGTAAATAAAAATCAATTTATCATACTTTTGGTCAACGTTTCGTTTGCTTTATTCAAACTTCTTCAGGAGCGTAAAGTTATTAAATCTGGCGACAAATACAAAATAAGTTTATAAATAATAAATTTTTCATAAAATATCCGTTGTGTTGACCAATGTGAAGTTCTTGAAAGCCTTTCAACTATAAAATCGAATGCAGTTGGTTTGGACGAAATTAATCCAGTATTTTGTAAAGCCATTATACAAAAGCTCTTACCATTTATTACACATTTATTTAACACAATCCTCACAAAGTCCATTTTTCCAGACGTATGGAAGCATTCAAGGATTATTCCTATTCCTAAGCAAAACAATGATTTTCGCCCTATTGCGATCCTTCCATTTTTATCAAAAGTATTGGAAAATCTCATGAGTAGACAGATTAAAGATTACCTTAGTCGACATAAACTCTTATCCGGTTTCCAATCTGGTTTTGTGAAGGGCAGAAGCTGCATAACAGCGCTAACGGACGTGATTGAGGATTTAAGAGCTAAACTTGATAAAAACATGGTTTCATTCTTAGTTCTGTTAGACCATAGTAAAGCCTTCGACACTGTAGATCATTCAATACTAATGAAGAAAATTGAGAAAATGTTTTATTTTTCTAGTTCAGCATGCAAGCTTATTAAGTCGTATCTCACTGACAGATCGCAGCTTGTAAGTTTAACGGAAGGTACTCAACAGCTCTCCATGTAAAAAAAGGAGTTCCGCAAGGATCTATACTAGGCCCTCTTTTATTTTGTTTATATATAAACGATTTACCAGATGTAATAAGACACAGCAAGGTGCAAATGTATGATGACGACGTCCAAATCTACAACAGTACTTCTATTAATGAAATAAATCTATGCGTAGAAAATATTAATTGTGATTTAGCCAATATACACAACTGGGCTGTTGCCAATGGCTTAAGCATAAATCCTTCAAAATCTAAAATAAGTAAAAGAACCTTAAGTAATGATCTTCAGCTTTCCATAAACAACAATATTATCGAACTCGTAGACTCATCGAAAAATCTCGGAGTAATATTCAATTCTAAATTAACTTGGTCCGACCACATAAACTCAATAGTGGGAAGGATTTTCGGAATGCTTCGTAATCTATGGATTGTTAAATATTCAACACCATTTAATATACGTATGCTATTAGCAAAAACGTATCTTATCCCCGTTCTGTTATATGGCTGTGAAATTTATGCAAACTGTGACACTGCGGACTTTGGAAAACTTAAAGTTGCTTACAACAATATTGCAAGATATGTCTTCAACAAAGGGCGCCGTGAATCCATATCTAGTTTTTCATATCAAATTAATAAGATGAGTTTTGAAAACCTTCTTAAATTTAGGTGTCTTATTTAATACCATAAAATAATCACGTCTATGCAACCTGTCTACCTATACAGCAGAATACAATTTGCTAGATCAAATCGTGGGAATAATATTATCCAGAAAAAATTTAAAAGCCTATTATCACAACGCCAATTTTTCATTTACACCACTAGTCTTTGGAACCTTCTTCCTAATCGAATTCAAGTCATAAACAACGCAAACAAATTTAAAAATGAGCTTAAAATATACTTTGGTTAAATATTCAATTTGCCAGTTATTTGTCTAACCTTTGATGCCTTACTTATTTCAAACACTTGTTACTTTCAGTTTTGTATTTTTATCTTTGTATCTTAAATATTAAATTTTAACTTTGTTTTTTAATTTTATTTAATATGTGTAATGTTTTTTATACTCACTAGCACTATAATTTATAAGATTTACATCTTGTTGTGCTAGATTATCTAATAAATAAATAAAATAAAAAAAATATATATCACAGTATAACTTGCGATTTTTTTGTTACATAGTCAGAAAATATAATATGTAAAATTTATTTGTAAATAAAAACTGGACATCACTACAAAGAATTATAAATAAATAATTAAATAAATATTAACAACACAGTACACAGAAAATCACAGGTTAAGCTTACTGTACTATCACAGAACTTTAAGTAATTTCTAAATTATTACAACTGAGTATTTAAGGTTTGTGTTATTCTTATCTTCTCTCGTATTCATGGCATAATTAATCCTCTCTTGTATTCGTAAGCATTCTAATGTACAGCGTTTATTTACTCTTTTTTCTTTATCTAATATCTTTATTTTTTCAAAATTCATAATATGATTGCATTCCTTTACATGTTGTGCTAATGCAGTTGTTAAAATTTTGTTAAATTTTTTTTTCATATTTCTTTATATATTTTTTTATTTAAAAATATTTTTTTCGTGAGTGCAAACATTTTAAAAATAAATCACATTTTTAATTTGTAACAGTTTTTTTTTCAATAAACAATAACAATTTAACTTTTCCCTGCACTTCCAAGGTATACCGGGTTAAGGCTACAAGATTATTCCTTCTTCCACAAAACAAAGCACCATTTCAATTAACACCACTACGTTGTTTTCTATTTTTAAAGTCTTTTTGTTTGATTTTATTTAATTTGTGGGGCCTGACTGTTTCTTACAACTTCTTTTCACAAATTCTCAAGCAGGAATGACTCAAAAAGACGAAAATGCTCAAAAATTACATACTAATCATCTTATAGTTGGCGCAACTATAATGTTGCTGTAGTAAGAGAGATGAATATGATTTTAGACAAGAGAATATTATGATAACCGAAAAAAGAGAGATTTTACCAGAACATGAAATATGATTGATACAGCAATAATTTACAACCGTTCACATCTGCAGGCAATATAGTTTAATCATATTTTCATATTGAAACTATATTTTTTCACTGTGAGTGGTAACCTTTGAATCTATTCCACAAAAGCTGCTTTTACCACGGGTTGCATGAAAACGGTTCGAAAACAGGTTCCAGGGAGCCAAAATGTAAGCTGTCACTGTCCCAGAACTAATTCTAGAACCTATGGTTTTAATAAAACAAGAATGGCTGTGTCATACTTTAGAAACGCTAAAAACTTCGTATAATTATTATTGCGTATACGACGAGTGTTTATGGTGCAAGGCACATTTTTTGTTGCATATTGACAAAAAAGGGGCCCCAGACGGATGAGAGATATTAATAATAAATTATTCGCTTGTAGTTAAGTATGTGTGGCTTTTTTTAAACTTGCTGTTGTATAATTTAGGGGGGGCCTTGAGACGAATGAGTGATGTATATATATAATTTTTAAATTTATAAACAGACAAGACAAAAAATAGCAAAATCTATTGTGTTTATGGAAAAAAATATTGGAAACAAGCAAAAATAGTAAAACTACAAAAAAAGGTAAAATAATTACACTTTTTAAAAGAAGAAATAAAAATATTTAAGGAAAAAAGCTTTTAAAGCGAAGAATATCTGAAATATGCAATTTTAAAGCTCATAAATCTTAACAAAAAGCTAAAAATACCAAAAAGGCAAAAAAAAAAATAGCAAGTACGAGTAAAAAATGGATGATATGTTATTATTTTGCGCAACGTCAACCAATATAAAAGTAATGAGATCTGTAATGACAATTGTAAGTACTTGTCATTACCAAATTTGTACACTCAGGGAAAAAGCTTCAACATATTTTAGAAATACTTCATAACTAAGATGAAAAACTTCATTGATTTTCGTCTAATGCACCACTTCATAAATATGTTGAAGCTATTCCATAAGAGGGAAAAGTGATGACAGACTTCTTCATACTTATGATGAAGAAGTTTCATAACATTTTATAAAATGATTCATAAATGTTATTAAGTATTTCATAAATAAGATGAAACAGTTTCACAATTTTTTATGAAAGTTTTATAAATTTTTATGAAATGTTTCATAAACGTTTCATATTATATTCAAAAAATTATATTTAAAATTAACAACACAAATAATTTGTAATTGGTGTTTCAGAATATTAAATAATTTCTGGTAGTTTTTAGTTTTAAAAAATCTAGAGTCTGAAACATAATTGGATTAAGTGTCTTAAGTCAGGTGGTGGTATGAAACTAAAATTTTTTTATATTTAAATAATTGTATTACCAAATTTTTGTTTCATACCAACAGCTGACTCAAGTCAGTTAAGCCAATTATGTTTCAACCTTTAATTGAAAATAATATTTTCTAAATTTCAAATTGAAATTTCAATAAAAAGCTAAAATTTGTTCACAAAGTTTGTGAAACTTTTTTATGAAATGATGAAGGTCTATGAAATAGTTGTCATAAGTTTTTATGAAACTTGTCATCAAATTAACGAAAACTTCATAAATATGATAAATAATTGATGACAAACATTTTTTGTAAATATATCATAATTATGATGAAAATTTTTTCTTCGAGTGTACCTATGTAACCACTTATATGGTAATGCTTTTCTTCATTGGCGCAAATTACTATTGCTTAAAATTTAACTTCGTCTGCGACCTCTAAATGTTAACGAATTTATCTGAAACTTGCCACATCGAGTATTTAGACCTCATGGAATAGGAGCAACATTGTGGAGATTGCAAAATTCAACTCTCTTAACTTTTTATACCACTCTAAGGAGTATTCATGGCTGCGCTATGGCACCCGACTTTGCGTTCGAAAAAAGGTATATAATGAAATGTTCATCAAGTTGTCCGAATTTCTAATTTTCATTGCTAGAAAAATATTTTGTATTAATATTTTTTTAAATTTTATTGCAAATACTATACATAAAGTAATAAAAATCTTATATAATTACTTTGAAGCACTTGTCACTTTATGATTATTTAATATCTACAAATATGATTCCAAACAACAAGTGGTGTTAAAGTGTTTCCTCTTCCTCTCACACTTGTATACACGTTTGACCCCTTGTACACCAAAAACGTCAGTTCAATTCCCAAAACAATTTGTTAAAGAAATGCCAAACAGAAAAATAAAATTAACACCACTTTCCAGACACTTTACCCAATAATAAAACATGCACTTGATGTGAGTCAAGAGCATATCAAATTTCCTTATGGCTAAACCAAAATAGAAAAAATAAACTCCCTCACTGAAATGAACAACAGCAACAACATTCTACAAACAACTTCCAACACTATGTCCCAACATAATTGAAGTGTCAAACAGCGAAATTACACAAAAGCCGCTTATAACAGACATAAAGGCATAATTTCACAGAGCACAGGCAGAAAGATATTTCAAACATTCATGGAAGAATTTTATGTTATACCATTTTCGTCATGAGAGAGGGGTGTTCAATTAGCCGTAACAATTTTTCTTATTTTTGTATATTGTTTCCAACACACCAACAAATTTGTATATTACTAATGATTACACAATGATTAGGTCGGAATTCCGGGGCGCTTGTTGTTTGGCATAACATGATGCGTGAAAATTTATCATAATATCATGAGTATCATGAGCAGCAGCATCATCATCTATTGTTTAGTTACAAAATTTCGATATGAAAATTTTGATATTTATTTCGAACAAGTGTGGCGCATATAATTACTGTAAAATGCTGCCATATGATAGAGAAAGTGCGTACGAGTTGATGTTTTGAATATGAATTTCGTTTGCCTTGAAAGAAAATTGGAAACAATAGCAGAAATCTTTGTTAGTTTTGGCAATATTCGATGCCACCGTGAATGATTTGTTTGTTTTCGTTTTCAGTTTTTTTTTTTTTTTTGTTTCTCTTTGAGAATGTATTTAATTTTTATGGGAAATTGTGACAGCTGTTGATGACATATTTTCCAATTTTATTGTTGTCAGTTTTGAATATTTTTACTGGCACAAAATTATTATTGTTTTATAACATAAGAATGATGTTTAAGGAATTTTGTTAAGTGGGAGTGGAAACACTTGTTAAAAATAAAGTTAAAGATGAACCATTGAAGTTCTTACAATTCTCTTCAAATGTACATCATTGAAATTTTGATAGGTCGGTAAATGGAGTTCTGATACTCTGATGGAATTAATGAATTTTTGCATAAAAACTATGAAGTTTTCATAAAATTTTATGAAAAAAAGTATTTTATTTACTTAATGAAGACGTTTGATTAAAAAACCAGTTTCATAAAAGTATGAGAATTTTCATTAATTTTAAGAAACTTTTCATTAATTTTGTGCAGACAAGTGTCATTAGTTTACTAAAACTGTTCATTATTTTTAGTCCACTAAAGTTCTAAAGTTCACTAGATTGGTAGAATATTACAATTCTCAGGGACCAGTTAGAAGGTAAGGTAATTGGAGTTGTAAAAGTTATTGTCGATTTTCGAAAATTTTAAGGGTTGTATATTAGTTTTTTTAGATTTCTCTAAATCAAGCTTTTAAGGTCAGGTACTTATGGAAATAAAGGTTTTAGTTTTAAGAGACATTCTAGGTTTAGAAAAACAACCCTTAAAGAACTTAACAATGGCAACGGAAAAACATAGTAAGGACAACAATAGGAATTCACATAGCTAAAGAATGAAGATCTCTAAGAACTATACAAACATAATCGATAAAAGCTCCGAAAGACTCTTAGAAGCCTATTCATTAACTCTGTAAATAAGCCTTACAAAGCCACCAACTGCAGGTCTGTATGATGTTTCTAAGACCAACGATTGGAGAATTTTGTAAAGTCCACTAATGTATTTACATTCTTTTGTTCTACGAGGGAAGATTTAAGTCCTAGGGTTGGAGCACAGAAAAGCTATCACAAGACTAATAGATATTCGCAAGTTCCACTATTTGATCTTCAATACACAACGAAAAAAGATTCACTGGGAATACCAAATTACCTTCCATCTGCATGATCCAGTTGCAGCAACCAATAATTTTGTTTGTGACGACACAAATGCGGGTAATACAACACTATATCGCTTGGAACATTATCTTTCAATTGACACATAAATACATTTGTTTGTGACAACCAAATAATCATTTGGTTGACATGAACATTTGGTTAGAAAGAACTTCGGTTATAACAACTGATTTATTCAATCTGAGTAGGAATTTTAAAGATCTTTACATGGCGGCATTTGAAGCTCTGATAGTGTTGCAAAAGTCTTACATTTGAATATCAAACATAGCTTAATAATACCCACGATTAGGGCCCTTAAAGCCCATTGGAAATCTAACGATTCGATTCCTAAGAAGCTGCAAAGCCTTTTGATTTGAGTTCTTTAGAATCTTTACAATACTTAGAATACTTATTAGGTAAAGCCCACTGCAAATGTAGTTGAAAACAAATGAAATTTTACTTGAAACAAGGATGACTTACATTTCAGTAAATTTCAAAAAAATGAGTTAAAAATAAGCAAAGTTTATTTGTTTTATTTTTATACAAAAAAAACTACTGTATGTAATGAATGTAATACCATAATACAGTAATTTGATGTGGTTTGTTTTTTTAAACGAACTACACATGTAGTCAAAAATTAAATTTCTTCTACAAATGATTGTTTTTTCATTTAAAAGATAAGTATACTGTATTGCAACTCAAACAACTACAAATATTTACAGCAGAAGTTCCCTGAGTGAAGAGTAACGAATGAGAATGATATTTATGAGGTCTAAGACTTAAGCTTGGAAAGTCACAGGCATTAACCGTAACCGTATTTAATGACAATCAAATGGCCGGTTAAAGCTGTCAAATTTTTTGGTAGTTATCTCCGAATTTATGTTGAGGCAATCGAAATTCTATTGTCGTGCCAGATTTTCTATTGTTTAAATCGAATGATTGTTATCACAACCTAAACATTCGGTAGCAGTAATCGAATTTGTTTTCTCGGTGTAGACCATTTAAAGATTTACAATTGTAGTTCTCAAGGCCAACCCTAAAACGTATATTATGGAAACGTCCTTGAACTGAGGTCGGTTAGACCTCTTAAAATATACACTATTGGATTTCTAAAAGATTCTTTAATAGGTCTAACGTTTGAAGCTATCAAGTGCCTTCAAAACATTCAGTGTACGAGCTCGGAAAGACCTTCATAGATACCACGACTAATGCTTAAAAAAGATCTAACAACACCCGTGTTTGAAACTCCTATAAACCGTTCCAAAGTCAATAACTGGTGATATACAATAAGAAATTAAATTATCAAAAATATTAAATGTTAAAGTTTCGAAAATCCTTTTAAATGGAATACCATTCATGTCAAAGAAACAAAAATCTACGATTTAAATACTTCTTGAAAACCCCAAAATATATTTTCTAACAGTTCTAACAGGGTTCTTTGAATTGGTCGAAACTAAACAAACATTTATTGTAAGTTTGGTTTAATCACGCGCGGCTCCAGCAATTAATATACAGTGAAATTTCATACGACATGATGTACAATTTCATGTGATTGTTGCTTTTTGCACACTGAGGCGTATGAAATATCCCCTTATGTTAATTGCTGGAGTCGCGCTTGGTTTAGTCCTACCTACCTGTGAAGCTGGTGGTGCACAACTTGATCGTGATGGTAGCTACATTTCAGAAGCACCCGGATATTATACCAATAATGAATATGGGTGTATAGTACATAATATCATTGGAAGTTATGAACTTTTATATTTGGATTATGATAGAAACATAATTTATTTCATCGTTTATATAAATATTAAAGATTTCGTTAGCGAAGCCTTTGTTAACCATAACCTAAAGGGGACAACTTTTAAGTCCGGAAGAAGAACGTCTGCACAGAAAAACATTAGCAGCCGATACAGGTGTTAGATATACCCCAAACATGAAAACACTCTAGTCTGTATGAAAACATTTGGGACAATTCCATGACCAGAAATTGGGACGATATTCAGTGGGGTTATGTTATTTAACCAGAATTCCTTGATCGCAAACTTTCTGCGAAATAATGAGGTTTAAATAAAGACCAGGCGGGATTGAAGTGACTGAAACTTAGGCATTAGTATATGAGCTGTTAGATCAAAGATAATAATAATAGAAAGTACAGTACTAACGAGCGGCTACTCAAGGATCTGGACAGTCTGCAGAAAATAGCTTTGGCCTGATTTGCTGACTTTATAGAGAAATCAATATGGTTTTGGGCAATGGTTGATTTTGCGGGTGAGAATGTAGACTGCAAAAATCACATTAACACTATTCGATAACACTTTAACACTATTCGAAACCTAATATCTGTATTAACGACATGTTTGACAATAAAAATTTCGGTGCCACGTTGATCGTTCAATCCATAATATAGTGAAAAACTACTTTATAATACTAATACCAATACTATCAAAAAATCTGTGTTTACGATACACAGGTAGATAAAGATTTTGTCCAACAATCATAATTTTGGTCAGTTCATACTTTTGGCCAGTACCATGTTTTGGAGCCCAACTAAAACTCTGAATAGAAGTGGTGAGTTGAAGTTACTCACTAAACGTGGGGGTGGTTTAAGCTGGTTCTATTTCCCATTTACCTTAATCTAGACTTAATCTGGAGAAGTTAAAACAAAATAGACAAATCTCTCGAATTTTAGATTCCATCGATAGTGGGCTGGGAAAAATAACATGTTATTCAAATTTGGTTAATTTATAAATGAATTTTGCATCTCATAGAAGGAAAGCATTCTATTCAGATTTCCTTAAAAATTGTTTAGGTAAGCAAGTTTCCATGGAAGGTAAATTTATTGGTGGCAAAGCTGTTCATTTTCTTTCCTGTAATTGATCACAAGTGGCGAAACAATTCTTGAACTACTTATTTGTTAGAACGCAAAACAAAACGCAAAAGTAACATTGTTTTGTGGACATTAAGAAATAAAAAAAACCAAAAATTTCGATCTAGCGTTAAATCACATGTAAATATAAAAGTTAAGATAATAAAATTCAGGACTTAAAAGCAATCGACTAGTATTGCTACGAAAATATCCATAATTAACAATTTTAGTAACGAATCCTTTAACCGAAAGTTTTGTATTTATTTAAGCTTAATATAAAGCATCTTAATAAAAAATATTTAGTACTTACTTCTGAGTTTCTCTAGCGGTTCATGTTTTGGTGTATGCGGGGGGTACTACTGAATGATGTGAATGTTGACTATAACCTAGATCTTGACCAGTACCATGATGTAAATGACTTAAACTGCCAATTGGCATTAGGCTCGATATGGCGGGTGAAATGCTAACCGATGAACTGGAATCATGTAAACTGTGATGATTGTGTAAATGATCACTGCCACCTCCCACAGAGGTATTACTATTTACAGTTGAACTACCAGTGCTGCCACTACTCAAAGCTGTGCTTGTGGTGGTGGCGCTTTCAGCGGATCCCGCAGAACCGGCACCAGCCGCAGTGCCAGCACTAACCAAGTCTTGCAGACACAAACCTGTCGATTCTGCTGACATGGCTTCTAGACCATTTAAAGCACCACCGCCACCGGGATTACCCGAAGAATGTAGGTGACCACCGCCAGCAGCGGAACCGCCGCTGGCGCGATCCATACCTAAATATGTGGGAAAAATGGTGGAAAATCCTTGAGCCACAGCTTGGTGTGGCTGATGATGGCCGTGCAACGTGGTGTGTTGTTGGTGAGGATGAAGCGGCGGCAGATGATGATCTCTGCCGGAGAACTTCGTCGCAACGTCCTTAAAGTGTTGTAGAAATGTAGTCGTCGTGGTGAAGCCGGTATCGTAGACTTGGGGATTTGCAAAGTTAAAGCTCTGCTCAAAAAGAGCTTTGTTTTCCAGCCTGAAATTTAATAAAAGCATGTGAATATGTTAATCAAACTAAATAAATTGCGTTTATATTAAAACAAATTCTAGAATTTACTTTGTTATAACAACAAAATTAACCTCCAACACTCCAAAACAAATTTAAAATCTCTTAACACCAAGATTCCAAGTTGTTTTTCTTATTTAAACATTACAAATATTTATACAAAACTCTTGTCTAATTTTTATATCTTCAGGGTTTTGGGCTTTAAAATATACCGTCCAAATACATGGAAACAAATGTTTTTACAAAACTTCTTTTGGTGGTTTTTGCTATTTGTGTTAAGGTAGATTCTACATATAATTCTTTTAAAATGTAAACGATAGATAACCGTATTCGTCTTTTCCCCCTGTACCGAGTAGATAACATTATCAAGAGTAATAAAATGTTTCATTCTGTTCATACAGTACCAGCCGTAGGTTAGTTTATCTATGTAGAAACAAAATATTTACATTTCTGTGAATTATTTTATTGCTCTAGGGTTGTCATTTATTCGGATTTTTAATTTGTTCGAATAAACGATCAAATAATTTTTTTGATTGAACAATCAAACGAGTAATTTCTAAAAACTATTCGATTAATTGAACGAATAAAACTAATTTTTAAAATACATAAATAATTAAAGTAGTTTACTTAAGGTTGTCTGATCCAGATTTGCAAAAACTGGACATTCCGATTAAAAAATCTGGATTTTTTTTAAACAAATAAAAAAAAATAAAGAAATAGTTTATTTAAAAAATTATTTTTGTTGGAGGAAACCCCAAAAATAGATAGTATTTTGAAAATTATATTTGAAAATTCGGGCTAACATGGCAAACCTGGTGGCCTTTTCATTATTGACCCTTTTTTTAATAAGCAAAATCGGGTGCCACCAGTGGGTCTATATCCACCTGAGTCTCTCTCAACCTTCCCTCTTTTTATTTGTTCGTAAAATCGTATCTGACAAATGAAAACATGTTTCAGAAATTTAAAAGTTTAAATTAATTTTTATCAAGTTTTCGAATAATAATTTAATAAAATTTTTATTTATTTCAAATTTGAACGATAAAATAAATAAGATAAAATAAAAATATATTAAATTTTAATAGAAAATAACAAATTATAAGCAAAATAAAAGAAAGTGTTTTAAGCAACAATTTGTTATCAACATGTCGATATTATTATTTAGTGTAAAAAACAAATGTTTTCATTACCCTCGCCCGAGTTCAGTTGGTAAACATAAGAAGCGCTGCGTACGGTAGCTCTCCATTTGTATATACTCTTTGGTACCACCGTGGAGCCATGCCACAGTGGGGTGTATAACAAATATTTTGGAAAGTTGCATGACAATTCGATCTGCCAGTAAGAAATGGCTGAAATATTTCCAAAATATTTGCTATACATCCCACTGTACATGGGAGAAAATAATTTTAATTTTCTTACACTCTAATAAAACTCAAAAATTAAAAAAAAAAAAAAAAAACACCCAAAAAAACTATTGAAAATCGGTCTATCCGTTAAGGTTGCACAGTAGAACCCTATTTTCAACGCCTTGTTTTGAAAAAAAAAACCATCGAAATATGAAAATCACAAAATAAAAAAAAAACCCTAGAGACCAACTCTAAAAATAGTTTTGCACATTGTTAGGAACGTAAAGTATTAATATAAAAAAAAAAAAACTCAAAATATTCCATTCAGTCTTTTAAAGATATGAGATTTAAAACAATACGAGGGCGGCTCAATAAGTCCGTGACTTTTCGAACTTCCCTCGTAGTTATATGAAATACAACACTGCTATCATCAAATACCACCTGTTAATAGACTACTGTCAAATTTTGAGCAAGTTCCGTTATTTACTTTCCGTTTAACAGCTGTTCACAACATAGAACCATTTTTAAAACAATCCACAAGTGTCCACAAGTGTCAAAAAGTCACGGACTTATTGTTCCGCAATCGTACAATAAAAAGTAAAATTAAACCTACAATTTTTCAATTCACTATCTTAAATCAGTGAAATGTTAAGTGCACTACAAAGAATAATTATAACTAGGGCTCCGAAGTTAATGTGTTTTATGTACATAAAATATGCATTAAAAATCATAAAATATGCAATTAAAATTTTAATAGTAAGCATTTATTATTGTTTTTTTTATGTTTCCACCTTTTTAACACAACTTTAGTATTTTTTGTCTTAGAAGTTAGTTGAAAATTTTAAAATTAGCGTTAATCACCATCAGAAAATTAATAATTGTATTTTCTGATATTTTTGTCTTCGTAATGAAAAAAGGAGTTATAAAAAACATATATAGTTTTATAAAAATGTATCAAAAGCGCAGTTTTCCATAATATATCAAAAAATGTTCTTTTAAACATACATTTGTGGCAAAATATGCAATAAAAAAATGCCAATATATGCAGCACAAGTATGCATTTACCGCAAAATATGTAAAAATGTGTATTTAAAGCAAAATATGTATTAACAAATCGATGCCATTTGTGGCAAATTTGTGGCTTCGTAAAGAAGTTTGCTTAACTTTGTCCTTCAGCTAACGATTAATCAAACGAAATTTGGCATGGTGATAAAAAAAAACAGATCTGAAAATCGCTGAAAATTTAAATATATATATCGGCGATAGTTCTAATATATCGAGATGTTAAGATCTTGTTTTTATGATGTAGAAATTACATAAATGGAAGTTTGAGTGCAAACGTGCTATCGTTGTAAAATATCTATATTTTTAATAGTTTTGTATAGTGTTAACTTCAAAATCATGCTATGACTATTTTAAAGATAGCACTTCACTTTATGTGAATATCTTCATATTGTTTGCTTAAAAGTCAAATCATATATCTTTAGTCAAATCAAATCCATATCTTGGAAAAAGATTAATAAACGTTTTAAAATTTCAGTTATTACTTCAATACAGTTTTGTTTTTATATTGTCCACTACCATTTTTTATAAAAATTTGTTTTTTTAATCGTTTGTTCGAATTTCGATTAATCGAATATTTTTTATTTGTGTGACAACCCTTATAAGAATTCTGTACTGTTATTAGTGCACCAAATAAGAAGGTCTTATGATAACCACTGTTTCTCTACAAAAAAAAAAAAATATGGAACTGATATTAATGTCGAACGCTGAAGTAGTAATATTTGCAAAAGTTTATATTTATTGTCAACAAACGTGAACTTTTGAAACCCGTTTTACTGTGATTTTGTAGAACAGAATTGCTACACTCAGGGAACTTTTGCTGTTAATAGTTGTTGTTGTTTGAGGTGTAATACAGCATCATTAATTTTAAGTGAAGAAACAGTAATTTGTAGTAGAAATTTAGTTTTTAACTACATTTGTAGTTCATTTAAAAACACAAACCGCATCAAGTTACTGAACTATGATTAGAGTTTGTCCAATTTACAAATATTATTCAAATTTATTATACCACATACGTATGAAATTACATGTTATTAAAACGTGAAGTTTTATTTTTTCAAAACTTTGGTATGAATAACCATTTCCTGTATAATAAAGGGTCCGCCAAATAACTTTTTTTTTTTTGAAAATGCTATAAAAAAAAACTACTGAATATTTTCTCAAATTTCTTTTTATTTGAAAGTACAATCCTTCCGGTTAATAATGGAAAATAATTTCATTCAAATGGCTGCCTCGGCTGGCCATGCAGTAGCCTACACGATCGGTCCAATTTTTAAGCACATTATCGATTGTGTGCAGCTGTATTTAATCCTCTTCAATTTTTGTGAACAAAAATTCGTTCAACATGGCCCGATAACGATCGCCATTGACTGTAACGGCCACTCCTTGCTCATTTTCGAAGAAAACTGGCCCGGTTATGCCTCTGGACCAAAATCCGCACCAAACAGTGACTCGTTTTGGGTGTATCGGCACACATTCTGCAACAATACCATGATTTTCAAAGTAATGTCGCAATATTTCCCAGCGTTGTTCAAGCGTATACACAACCATATTCGTTCAGCGGAAGGATAAAACTAATTATCTGTCAAATCAGACATGAGCTAAGTGTTACCATTCACGAAATAAGCACTAGTTGAAAAAAAAAACGTTAGATGACGGACCCTATATATTCTTTTTGGTCGGCTAACAGAGCTGTAAATGAATCATTCTTTTTTGATTACAATTTATTACGAATTTGAATTAAGTTTTGAATTAATTCTTTTCACATAAAAAAAGAATTGAATGAAATTTGAATTAATTCAAATGAATTTGGCAAAAAAAAATTGAATTCATTTCCAATTCAAATGAATTCGGCGAAATGAATTACAATTCATTTCCATTTCAAATGATTTGGCGAAATGAATTGCAATTCATTTTGAATTCATTTGAATTGATTTTGAATTAATTCAAATGAATTAGAAAACCAATTACAATTCATATTAATGAAATGAAAAATGAGTTGCAATTAATCAAAGTAAACATGGTGTTTAGAGTTTGTTTCTTCAAGTATTACTTATTTTGGTTTTGGCATACACGTTTAATATTCGAGAAACAGTTAATAGTTTATGAAATTTCTGAAATTTTTGAAAAGTGATTTACACAATAAGTCCTACAACCTACACTAGGTCATTTTACAAGCTTTTTTCACTGTAGCACCGTGTTATTAATCATATTTTTAAAATTTTCTTATATGTGATGAAGAGTTTCATAAAAATTGACAAGAGATATGTTTCATAACTTTTCATCATTACATAATAAAGTTGATTGCATTTAAAAAATGGTGGTTACGATTATTACATCTGTAAAACACTATTTTTATATAATTTTTACTTTTGTTATATTTTGCATATATTTTTATTAACTATTGTTCCTTATGTTCCGAGTCCATTTTACAGGAATCAAGTTATATTGAATTGAAAAGAGATGTACATTTTATTTTTTTTTATTACAAAAATAATATATAACTAACTTACTCATTTGAATTAATTCAAACTCAATTCAAGTCAAACGAATTAGAAATGAATTGCAATTCATTTCGCCAAACTCATATGAATTGAAAATGAATTGCAATTCATTTTGCCAAATTCATTTGATTTGGAATGAATTGCAATTCATTCCAGCCAAATGCATATGAATCGACTCAAATTTCATTCAATTCGTTTTTTGGCGAAAATAATTAATTCAAAATTTTACTAATTCAGTGCACGAATGATTCGAGAATTAATTCAAAAATTAATGATTCATTTACAGCTCTGTCGGCTAGATTATCAAAAAGTAAGCTTAATTTAACACCATCTAGATTTATTTTATTTAATATTTTGATCTTGGTTAAACTAGTCTTTAAACTGAACAAACGAATAAAATATACATTAAAATTATTGGGAATTATGTGAAATGCTTAAACTTTCTAGTTTATAGGTTATTTAGTTCATTTCGTTCATTTGCATTTATTGAAAACTTTAGCAGGACCTTCAGCGATCGGGCGTAAAGTGATGTTTTTTAATAATATTTCAATAATTATCTATACCTACTCCAACATATATTATTTTGCAAACAATCAAATAACAAACTTTGACAACCGTAATAAATAATATTATTAACAAATATTAAACATATTGCCCGTGAAATATAGTTAAATAAACAAAAACAAAAAAAAAACAACAACAGTCCAAAAGATAAAAATCTTAAATAAATAAAAACTATACAAAAATCCAATAAAAACCATGGATGGTAACCGATTCAATGCGGGTATCGATAGGGCATTTTAGGGGTAACGATATTTCAGTTATTTCGGTAACGGGTTTTTAGCATTAACGGCATTTTACTTATTTCGGTAACGGTATTTTAGTTATTTCAGTAACGTTATTTTACGGATAACGGCTTTTCAATTATTTCGTTAACGGGTAACGTTATTGTAGTTATTCAGGTAACGCCAATGTACACCTACATTTTTATGATGAAGATTTAGGAAAATATTCATTTATATTTACAGTGATTATTTTTGCTGATCTTGTCAGATTATTTCGGAAACAGTATTTTCAGGATAACGCTATTTCAATTACTTTGGTATTTTAGTTATTTCGATAACCGTAATTTAATTGGCATTTCAGTTTAGGGTAACGGTATTTCAGGAATAACGATAATCAGTTAAAAGGGTTTTAAATCGATAACATTATTTGAGCGGTATTACCTGCCGTCTCTGATAAAAAAAAAAAACAAAAACTATTTATGATCATCATTAAAACTTAAATACTTATAAGTAATATATGAGCTACTTCAAAAATGTTCGACATTTCTTGAAACTGGCTTTAGGTGCCACTTATTTCTCAAGGATTTATAAATTAAAAAGGGTAATGTTGACTATACTTAAAAGCTGTGTCATAAAAAGTTAAAAACGTTAAAACGTCTGTACCAAAAGAATTGATGGACATATAAAAGTCGAAAAATAAAAATAAAAATTATCTGAAACTTACAGGAGTTTTTTTTCTTCATATTATTTTTTAGTTCATAGTTTTTAACTTTCAGATACAAACCAATACATAATGGAGTAATTATACTTGGTAATAAATTATGAATAAACTGTTCATCAGGGCAATATAGTAACGATATTTGTTAACAAAGACCGATTTCTTTTAATCAGACTTTATCTCCGAAAAAAGGAGCGTTTGGTGTATCTCCTATTCTAACAAAGCTAGAATCTCGAAATTGGGTACGTAGCTTCATCTAATGACCAGAATAAAATCAAAGAAATCATTTTTGCTTTTTCGAATGTTTTAGTGATACAAAATGGGCTGACAAGTTACAAAAATTCGATTTTCGGAACCATTTTTTGGCGAATAGGAGGTGAATGTAAAACTTTTTCTTTCTAAATTGAGGACCCCTAACAAAAATCTGAAGTCAAAATAGAAATATATTCACAAACAAAAATTCGGTAGTGAAAGTGTTAATATCATTACAGACTTGAATATTTGATCTTTCATTGAGTTCATCGGAAATAGCTGCCCCCCAGTCTGCCATGTCTGAAGCCCTTCATCTTTCCCAACCTTTCATCTCTATACTATCCCTTTCCAAAGAAAGCAACAAACTAAGTATAGGAAGTATTTCCTGAGTGTTGCCTCTCTTTTAAAAAAAAAAAAAAAAAAAAAAAATGTATCATTCAAATTATCGACAGCTTCGCTTTCAGGACAAAAAAAAATTTTAATGTAACAGCATGAATTTGAATTTTATTTGAAACTTTAAAAACATTTTTATCCCAGCAAAAATAATTGGATCCAAAAGTGCTTCTAATTAAGCATTTTCATCAATGAATTTAACATGGGCTTGTCATAGGGAGGAAGCATTTCGATTTGATTCTTTGAATGTTCATTATCACGAATAACTTTTTGAAGTGCTATTTAGACAAATAAATTTCCTTGGAATTTGTTCTTAAGTTTCATATCATAACACTTATATTGCTTAAAAACAAATTTCAAGGAAAATTATATGCCTAAATAGCTTTCAAAAAGTTAATTAGGAAAAAGAAAATCCAAAGAATCCAATTGGAATGCTGCCACCTTATGACAACCCTATGTTAAATCTATCGATGAAAATGTTTAATAAAAAGCACTTTGCCTTTTTGCTGGGAATATATTAAAATCTGTTCTCCAATGAAAATCCTTTAAAGACGCGCACAAATCCCGTTTTTCCTAATCAGAAAATTGAATACTTATTATTAAATGGTAACAAAAAATTGGGTTTTTGAAATAAATTCATAAACATTGGCCACAAATTATCACAGCGAAGACAATTTGCATAAAATACCGAAAACGATATTGGCTTAAAATCGGTATTTTGACTTTGGCAAAATGGCTCGAATTAAAACATTTTCGGTATTGGAAAGCGTAGTGACAACTAAAGCGCTATATCAATGCCGCCAAAACGTACATCAAATAAAAGATTTTGATTTAGAAATGTTGAGGCTAAGAAGAAGAATAAAAGTTTTTTTCCCTAAAGATTATAAACACTATTAATTGTTAAATCAGACTGGACTAGTTTCTGCCTTTTTA
Source organism: Delia radicum (assembly GCA_021234595.1). Classification (NCBI taxonomy): domain Eukaryota; kingdom Metazoa; phylum Arthropoda; class Insecta; order Diptera; family Anthomyiidae; genus Delia; species Delia radicum. The sequence goes on along the minus strand of CM037851.1, from coordinate 156,398,460 downwards.
TGGACAGGCGTCATCAGTGATTTTCCATTTAAATTGTATTATTATTTGTTTCTTATAATTGTCAGATTGTCTCTATATGATAAATTTTTCAACAACGCGCAGCTGTAAGAATCAAACCTGCGCTCATCTTACATTACAAACGTAACAATACCAAGTCATGACCGTTTAGCGATCACACACAAGTATGGCCTCGAATCTAATGCAGCTAAATTGCAGTTTTCTTTTCTATTAGCTTTTCTGTTATTGTATATTATACTCAGAAGTGACCAACACTAACAAACACAAATATTCTATTTTTAGGTTTTTGTTTATTTTTGTAATCTCCTCCGTCTCTATTTAATTTTGAGCTTAATACTGAAATCGGAAATAATTCAAAAACTTGTAAGGACTTTAAACTTTATGGAGCAAACAAAATTTTCAAAATTATTTTGCAAATTGTAAAGTATTTAATGTGATTTCCTGCTAATAAGTAACCAAAATCAAAAAAATGCATAATTTCCAATATAATCAAGGGTTTCTTTTAAAGTTTCAAAACAAAAAATGCTAAAAATTATTTTTTTTGTGTTATATATATTTTGAAAGGTGACAAATGCAATGAGATTTATAACTTGATGTAAAACCTGTAATTTAATATTTTTAATTTGCTTTAAAATTAAAACCTCCATAATTTTTGCGAGTTTAAATATAAATGATTAACGCGAAAGCAGGGGGGTTATTATGTAATTCGATTCCAAAATGATATCCGTACTTAAAAGTCCAACTTTTTTTACTTTTCGCATTTACTAGACCATTGTCTACACTTTATCAACATTTGTACCCATTAAAAAGTACTTTTAATTACTTTAATATCAATTTCTGTTCGAATCGAATGTTCTTTCGAATCGAATTACGTAATATCTCCCCAGTTAGCATGATTATACATCGGCTAACATATACCCAAAATCTTATTCACGTAATACAAAAAAATAATTTCAAAATATTTTTCTTAAAGTGTCGAAAATTTTTGAAACTCCCCATATACATTTCAAATAATTATTTTGAATTATTGTTATTTCATTTCATTACATTATATTTTGGTTAATTATCGCTGTGTGTGTCATTAGCGAAATGCAGACAAACAAATATTTATATATTGCATCTAATTACCACAAAAAAAAAAAAACTGATGTGAGACAGATAATTGTGGCACATTCTGCTTTCTAACGTACCAAATACACTCACAAAAATATTAAACTTTCATTTTCATTCATTAGCAAAATAAAAAAACCTGTGGCTAGACAATCATCATATAAATTTTATTATCACATGTACTACTGTGTTTTGTTCTATGAGTTGTAAAAATTGTAATATTTGTGTATCTGCTGCTGGTGTATAATAGAAATAAAATAATTTATTGTAAATACGAAAACAAAAATAATAAAATAATTCACTTGATCTCTATGTGATCCCCCAGAGGATTATAGTGTTTATTTAAAGAAAAAAATGTAAATGTACTTCTAGATAGTTATTTGTATCATGCAAATATGACTCTTGTTGTAAATTTATTTTATTATCTGAAAAATAATTAGAAAAGGAATAATCAAATTGCAACATTTTGTATCTTTGTAAGGCGACTTTGTTAAGTGTCTGACCGGAATGCAAATTTTTTAAATAAAACAGCGCAAAACACTTAGTGTGTGTCCAAAACTCCAAAAAAGTCTGTAAAGTCAGTATTTTTATGATTGATTTCGTTTCAGCAAATACGTGTTTCAGCTTTTTTCGCAATTCGCACCAGTTCGCGTTTTACCAAAAATATATTATTGTGGGAAAAATATATTTTAGTCATATCAATATCGGTATCAAAATTTTTGTTTGGGCAAGTACATCATCTATGTATTGAAATAATATGGAATTTGGGAAATTCAGTGCATTCGAATTAATTGCATCTGCAAATGTATTCGGTTTCTCGTTGATGTAAGGTTGAAAATGTTGCTTAGAATAAAAAATACATTACGCGTTTTTTTCGCGGCATAACTTTATCGCGAGTTAAAAAACTTGTATGCAGTTTATTTGTTTTTATATATATATGGAGCTAGAATTGACTCATATTTAAAACAAAAAACTTTATAAAATTTTAAATTCGCAAACAAATTATGCCTCAAAAAATCGAGTGGTGAAATTTTTTTTACGCCGAATTTTCATCTTTACATTCTCAATCGGCTTTCAGATTGCATTAACTAAAAATTTTTGTAAAAATTTGGTTTCAAATTATTTCCACTCATCGATGGTGCACTTGACTAAAGAAAAAATTTAATACCAATAGTGAACTGATTAGAACATAGTTTTTTCCACCCTAGACTCAGAAAAAAAAGTTAGTATAAAAAGTTTTCTATCGCACTTATTTTTTTTGTACTAATTTTTATAACAATTTTTTATTTTAGTATCATTTTTGCTATTCTCATTTTTCAAATTACTGAATTTTGTACTAATTTTTGTTGCTGATTTTAGAAAAATATTTTACTAATTTTTAAAAACCAGTTGCTAAATTTAGTAAAAATTCTGTTTTTACCCAAAAAAATTATTTTAAATAAATAAAATTCTTTATTACAGAGTTAAAACTAAGTAATGTTCATATATTCAAAACAAAAAATGTAAAGGAGTAAAGTAAAAGATTGAAAACCAAAGTAGTGTTATTGGATGTACTAATTTTAAATTTTGAAGTTTACTGAAATTTTACTAAAAATTAGTAGCGGTTACTTATTTTTTCTACTAATTTAATTTTGCTACCGTTCAGCAGACATGTGTTGCTATAGTTAGCAAAAAAAATACCGCAAGGCTCGTTAATAGTTAAATTTTCAATAATAACAGCAAAGTAAAGGATGAATCTTTGGCAAAGAATTGGCTGAGACCACTATGCGAACGTTGGGGAAAAGTGTTTCCCTGGTGCTATTTAGTTAGAAATTACCAACGGTTCACTGGTAGAGCAATTATTTAAAAAATTATGATGCTTTGTTTTAAAAGTTTGTAGTCGAAAGGTTCCGAGTTCGAGCTCGGTTTCAGGCAAACATATTTTTGAGATTATTTTATACTTTTTAATATTTTTTTCTTATAAAATTGATTTGTTTGCTTCTTTTTTGTTTTCCAAATGTTGCCAAGTGGTTTCCATTGAACCTTATGCCACTGCTGATATATGTACTCAGCAGTTATCATGTACTTACGTTTTAAGCTATCACGTATTACATGTTTCGTTAGCTCAGTGGTTACAGCTGTCGGCTGTCAAGCTGGCGGCAAGGATTCGAATCCCGGAGGGACCAAATAATTATACATGAAATTTCTTTAAATTTTATTTAGAAAATAAATTTTTCGACCACAAAATTCTTTGGAAAACTATAAAAAATACCACGGTCCACCCAACGGGATCTCAATGCTGGACACCAAATATTTTGTGTATCATCATAAAACGCACAAAAGTACATTTTGAGGGGTGGACAAAATAAACTTTTTTCCGTGAGTCGGTCTTATAAATCATTACTTTTGGAACATTTCACATAAAAAAATTAGATTTTCTTTTTTCATGTGTGAAAAAAAAATCAATATGTACGAGAATCTAGCAAAGACCTACGTGATTGCCTTGTGAAACATTCGAAAAACATATGTTTTACAACAACAAAATTTTTTTTGCTCCAATAATAAAAAATCCTTTACATTTAGAAAACATCATCAAAATATAAAAAAGGTTGTATTTTTAAGCAAACTAGCCATTTTTTTTTTTTGCTACTTTTAGAATTAAAAATCCTCAAAGCTGGCATCAGTATACACAAAAGAATTCCTTTGGAATCTATATATGCCCTCATAGAAATAATCCTGTAAAAATAGCAAAAAAAAAGCTACTAAAAATTAGCTAAAAATTATCCTGCAGAAAAAACTGCTAAAATTAACAATTTTTTTTTCTCAATATTAGCAATATAACAACAGCTAAATAAAATCTGTTGAATTTACAAATATTTAGTGATATTAGAGCTAAATTTTAGTTAACTAAAAAATTTGAAATTTTTAAAGTTTTTCTTTTAATGCGAATAAAAGTCTGCCCTTATGAAATCAGCAATTTAAAAATTTTTAGCAAAAGTTTCTGTTGAATTTAGCAAAATAAACTGTTATTTGTATTCTTCTAAATTTGAGGTATTAATATTTGAGCAAAAAAGATTGATGAAAATTAGGTATATTTTTCAATCGGACAAATTTGTGAAAAAATTACAAATGATATTAAAGAACTAAATTTTTTAAATGGAATTTTTTTAAATTTAAAAACTTTAAAAATTTTTAGCACCAATTAAAAATCCAATAATTTTGTCAATCAATTTACAGTTCAGTTTTCATGGCCTCTGACAGTCTGCAATTTATTTATTATAGTATATAAATTTTATTTTATTATATCGTCTAAAATATTTTAATATATAATAAATTTGTATGGCTGTTGTCTGCCTATTGTGCAAATATATGTAGGGGAAGGTGGGGTTATTTGGGACTAATTTTTTTCTAGCTCCTAAAAAGCTCCAACCTCTATTTTTTAATCTTTTGATAAATCCATTCCAAGCTAAGGTTTGTGGTGTAGCTTCTTAACTCAAAATAACACAACAAAAATTATTCGTTAGTTTGTAATATACATAACGTAACAATAATTTTCAAATATTTATCTGATTAAAAATGTAAAGGAAAATAATTTATTTTACAGAAAACAACACCAATAAAAACTTTATTTTTTTAATACTTAAAGAGTAATAAAAGTAATCAAAAAAATGGGAAAAACTTGAATACAATTGGAATTATGGGGTCATTTGGGATAAAAATAGTTAGTGCAGTAGTTCCCGCTTAAATGCCCCTTAAATGCGTTTCCCGTTTAAATGCGCAAAAAGTGCGGGCAACAATATATTTCATACAAACTGCTAGGAAATAATTCCGTTTAAAAACGTCCCGCTTAAATGAGTTATTAAGTAAAGTAAAAACGAAATTGGTCGCTTAAATGCGTTTTTAAAATATATGTGAGCTTTTTTCATGAAATACATCAACTTTTTCAAAAATTTTTCTCAGAACACAAAATTATGTTAAAAGCTAAACTTTTTTTAGTTAAAACTCAAAAACTTAAGTCAAATTTCCGTTAAAGGAAATAAATTGTTTTTTAAGCAAAAGGTGTAAATAAAGTTTTATTTATTTATTTTATTTTCTTGAAGAAACAAATTTAATTAAATGCGTGTTTTGCGCATTTATGAGATATTTTCCGTTATTGCGTATTTATCCGAGTTTTCAGATATAGGATTCCCGCTTAAGTGCTTTAATGAGCAGAAAAAACTGCATTTGATAGCGTATTTAAGCGGGACACTCAAAAAAAAAGTTTGTGGAAAATTTTGTTAAACATCTATTTAGAAAGTGAACTAACTTTCAGCATTTTTTTTTTGACAATGCCTTATCAGCTAATATTTTAATTAGACGCTTTTACGAAGAAACTAATGTTTAACTAATTTACGTTGCTACCAAAATTGTGCTGATAAACACATTAATAGAAAAAAGTAGATGTCGCAGTTTGTATGGACTAAGTACAGTAAGTATACTTTACATCAAAAAAGGAACGCATGTGAACAGAAAAATTGTACATTAAAAAAAAATATAAATAGAACAATAAATAAAATAAATAAACTTATTTCAAAAATTTATAAAATTAATGATATTTTGATAAATCGATGCATGCAATAATAAAATACGCGTTGCTGCTACTGTGCAAAGCAATATTTTGAAAAATTGAGGATGCAGGCAAAAAATACTCTTTGGTGCAACTGTACAAAACAATAAATCCCAGTCTCAGGTAGTTGTTGTAAAAGATAAGGGGTTTCTATGAAATTTTACGATATTTTAAATAATTATTTTTTGTATTTTAAAACTTTCTTCATTTGCAAAAAGTTAAATTTCGTGATACATACATATACATACAGTTATGTGAAAAATAATAACACAAATTTCAATTTCAAAAAACATGCAAATCTTGCGAAAATATTACCAGTAATAATTTTTAACTATTGTACAACAACAACTCTTCATTTCGTGTAACAATTTGAACTTTGTTGTTTTAATTAAAAAAAAAAAACAATTACAAAAAAAAGTTATTTAAATGCCCATATTCGAATGTTAAAAATAATAAGCACAGCAAGTATGAATTGTAAGAAAGTTTAAATAATCTTAGCATTTTTTTTTTCTTTTTTTGATGGAAATATGATCATTGTATTTAATAGATAGACATATTTTTGTATCATATTTGTACCATGTTTTGAGTCAGGATTAAAAAAAAAACGCAAAAAATTGCGTAATATATGGAATTTTTAGTAGTTTGATGTTCCAAACAACTTTTTTGACGCAGTTTTTCAATCCAAAGACAAATAAAAGTAGAATTTTTAGAAAACTGACATTCCTTCAGAAATCTTAAATTATGTGGGAATTTATAAAAGCATCAGAAGTTCAATTTTAATTTTTGGAATTACCAAGCAATTTCGGGATTTTTAGTGGATTATACTTAAAAGTGCTCATGTTCACTTAACTGACACCACTAATGGTTTTATTTTAGAATTTATAGTTTTTGATTGTCAGACTCCGAAATTCAATATTTTTGTATATTCTTATTTGTACTAAATTTTTTAAATATTCTGATACTGGAAAAAATGCTGATGAAGTACAAATAAGACTTAAGTGCAATTAATGTTTTGAAATTCATACTTCTGTGATGTAAGTGCAATTAATGTTTTGAAATTCACACTTCTTTAATTTTATCATTTTATTATTCAGTGGCATTGATTTAGTAAAATTGTAAAAAAAGTACTCCGAAAAAATATGGTCTCGCAATTAAAAATGAATAATCGCCGAAAAAAACTATTCATGTAATTATTTAGTAAAACATGATCACTTTTGAGAACAATCAACTAAAATCACGAAATTGCATAGAAAACCCCAAAAATCGAAAAACAACTTGGGATGATTTTCAAAATTCCCACATAATTTATGATTTATGAAGGAACGTCAGTTTTCTAAGAATTCAAAAGTTATCTTTTATTTATCTTAGAATTGAAAAACAGCATAAAAAAGGGTTTTTGGACTATCAAACTACTGAAAACTTCATATATTTCACTATTTTTGCAATTTTTCATATAAAAGACTTTTTTGAAGTCTAAACTTGGGGCAACTATACCACAAAAATAGGTATGTAAGGGTCCGCCAAATTTTTTTTTTTTTTGAACTCCTGAACTAATTGGACTTTGTAGGGCGTCATACCAAGGTCTTTATGCAAAATTCGTCTCAATGATGTCTCCGAAATGTTCAATTGTTGAGAACGACGGTGAATTGATGTTGATGGCGCTTCACGCACACTTTCTGCCACTGCAGCAATATTCTCGGGTGTACGCACTGTTTTTGGCTTTTCACGCTTTGGTTTATCGATGAGGATGCCAGTTTCTTTCACTTTTTTTACAAGATAACGAACATACGGACCATATTCGTTCAGCGGAAGGATAAAACTAATTATCTGTCAAATCAGACATGAGCTAAGTGTTACCATTCACGAAATAAGCACTAGTTGAAAAAAAACGTTAGATGGCAGACCCTTTATATCTATTAAATGTAATGACTATATTTTCGGCATAAAATGAGAAGATTATTTGATCTTTCGTACAATTGACTTACAGTCCTTACTATTTTTCACATTCGAATATGGGCATTTAAACAACTATTTGTTGTTGTTTTTTAAATTACAGCAACAAATTTTAAATTGCTACACGGAATGAAGAGTTGTTGTTGTACAATAATTAAAAAATAATATTTGTAATTTTTTCCCAAGATTTACGTGTGTTTTTTTTTAATTTAAATTTTTTACATGGAATTTCGAACAATTTTTTTTTTTAGAATTGTCTATTCAAATATTTAAAAAAGAACATAATTGGATCAACAAAGAGTATTCTACAGCTCATATTAGTTTTTTTATAAAAAAACAAAACATCTTTAAATCTGAAATTATAATTTCTTTAATTAATAAAATCGAATGTGTCATAATGCAGGCAAAAACCTAAAATTTGTTGTTCTTTCTATATTGTTTTGCACTAATATTCCATGTAAAGCATTTTTAGGGAAAACTAAATTTTTGTTATTATGGTCGAATATGTCAAATGGCTTAGCCGATGCAAGCCGATAGTGTCGGCGGCTAACTGGCTGACGACCGGAGGCTTGCATCCCTGCCCCAACGGCCCAAATTACCCCACCTTCCCCTAATATTAATTTATTTGTGTTGCTGAAAAATATTGCTACATTTTGTTAAAATTCATGTTGCGGTTGGTACCCTTTATCATTGTAATATCATTAATTATGATTTTTTTTATTTTGTTTAAATTCTGTTTGTGTTTGCCATTTATTTAATTTTTGTATACTGTGCGGTTTATTATTAAGTATTATTATTTGTTTTGGCAAACAAAAATAAGGCAAATCTAACTTTTAAAAAACAAAAATAAGAAAACAAACAATATGACGTCAATGTTCTACAATTATTGTCATAAATTGTAATAAATTACTTTTTAGCATTGATGGTAAACCAATTCGATGTGGGTTTCGGCAGGGGTAACGCTGGTTTCGTTTATTTCGGTAACGGTATTCTAGTGTTAACGATATTTCCGTTCTTTCGCTAACGGTTTTTAACGTTAACGGTATTTAACCTATTTCGGTAATGGTATTTTAGCGGTAACGGTATTTTTGTTATTTTAAGGTTAACGGTTTCACAGTTATTTCGGTAACGGTATTTTAAGGATAACGTTATTTTAGTTTTTCAGGTTATGTCAATGAATACCGATAGTTTTCAGCCCCATCCTCATGCTCGAATTCTAATGACTGGCTAGTTTCGGAACTAACTTTCTGAAGATATAACAACGATTATTTTTTTCTTGTCAAATTATTTCGGTAGCGGTATTTTATGGGTAACGCTATTTCAATTATTTCGGTAACGGTATTTTAAGGATATTGGTATTTTAGTTATATCGGTAATGGTATTTTAGGAATAACCATAATCAGTTGAAAGGGGTTTAAATCGATAACGATATTTCAGCGGTATTGCCTGCCTTCCCTAAATTTTTGTTTGAAAAGAGTATGTTTTCTCCTTACCGAGCGAGTATAGTGCGTTCGAATTGGAATCGAATACAAATTTTAAAAGATTTGTGTTTTAGCTCAGATTTTTATTTTATGTTCTCAACTATATGCTTGCACACAGATAAATAAAGTACCAACCGAAATGAAAAGTGTATTTTAATGGTAACAACTTATAAATAAAGTTAGTTCACAGAAAAATATATTTCCCTTTTCAATTAAATCGATTTGTTTAAAATTTTACAAGCTGTCAATTAAATATTAATTGAATCAATTAAATATCTGCTTAAATACGGAACTTGCTTGATATTTTTGTATATTATCACTCAAAACATATTGTTGTTTTTTTTTGTAATATTTATGTATGAAGTTGTTTTTTAAAAATGTTTATGTATTAGTAATAAATATTTCAAAACAATTTTAATTAGATTTTCTGAATTCTCATTAGGTTTATTATTTTATTAAGTTAAATAATTTAATTTCACAGGTTTAAATATGAATATTAATATATGAAAATGAAAATGAAAATTGTTCAAGTTCGAGGACATACTCTATATTTGTTTATTAGGATATTGTCCTAACAAATATTCTATAGATTTTTTTGTTTTCAAATTTATTATTTGAACCTTTCAGGAATGTGTTGATAGATCTATTTGGGGAATTTTTTAGGTTCCCATCATCAGAACACGTTTTGAAAGAGGTAACAATCCCATGCCAAACATCAAACATTCATGTAAACTAGTTTACTCACCACATGAGAACTAGTATATGAGCTCGAAGTTAAAGATTATCACCATTGATCAAGAAATAAATTGAAAACTTGTTTGTTATGTGCAAGGTCCACCTTTGGTGGATATTCAATACACGTTTTTTGTTTTTTTTTTTCTTCATTCGAAAAAAACATAATTTTTATTTTTAATAAAAATTATATCAAACTAATATTAATTTATTTTAAAACATTATCATAAAATTGATAATGTAATTTTTGAATTTAAATTCGGTAATAATCTGGTTTTAACAAACGGTCTAATTTTCACAAATAAATATCAAAAAAAATAAACATTAGCCATACTCCCTCCATTTTAATAGAAATAAAAAAAAAAACAAATTTCAGTGTGAATTTGTTCACATAAGTATAAATAAATCTGCTAACTAAATGAGAATTACTTGCCGGTTCAAATTCAATGTTATAAAATTCAAGCTTGGTATGGCAACATCACTTTATCCAATTATTTTTTGCTTTTCGAGAAGGTATACAATATTGATCACTTTTTAATCAAATGAGTTATTATTTAATTGAAAAATAATTCAATTGAAGATCTATCAATCTGTAATTGAATTAGCAATTTTCGTTGTTGGCGTAATTTCAGCAATTAAAGTTATTGAATCAGCGGTTTTTGTGATTGAAATGGGTTTTTATTTTTTTGTGTGTTCAACGATATTTACAGATTTCTTTATATTTTGTGTGTTGCAACTAAAATTCAGTTAAATTAACCGAACTTTGTTGTAAAATCTAATGTTCAGTTTTGCCAACCGACTGAAATTCGTAACAATCGAATGTGAATCGTAGTAACCAAATTTCAGTTGGCAAATAGCAACATTTTCTCTGTATGTGCTTTAATATAAATTTTAGTCAGATTTTTTGTTTAGATCAATTCTTTAAAACGTTAAACAATCCCAGAAGAAACATGTTAATGACTACTTATAATTGTATACATTACTTTGTAATGAGTACTTATTACGTTCTCCATTAATTTAAATAATAATTGGTAATTAATTATTGGGTTGTAAGTAGAGACGCCAACTGGGATTGATATTCAAAAAGCGCTGGACTCGGTATTTTGCAAATCCCGATCCAGAAATCGAGGGATTTTTCGGAATTGTTTGAAATCCCGGGATTTTTTTGGAATTCAGGCATTTGTTTTTGTTAACCAACAAATTCATTTATAAGAACTTAACCATTTGCTTGGCAATACATTCTACAGTCAGCACGAATCTATGTTTCTGTGTACTTTTCGCACAGTAATTTCGGTAATTTTGATGGTAAATTAGATTGAAAACAATACTAGTTAAGTTCTATAATCTAACATATAAAGTGGACCCTCGAAACTTGTAAAATTAAATTTTTGTATTTAAATCGCACATTTTTGAGCTTCTGATAGTAACCTAGCGAAATAAAAAGTCACGTGCTACAGAAAATCCGCTGACATGTCAATTCTGGCACGCGTGACATAGATATTCAATATCATATATGATAATCACTTGTGATAGGAAAACGATAGTTTTTTTTTTGTTCTTAAATACACCTTTCCTAACTTCATCATTTTGCCATAAAATTATAATACCATGTTCGCTATCGCAATTCGCTGGAATAACGATAGTGAAATCTTCATACTCCAATCTAGTGCCGAAATAATATCGTCATGACAGGCAATAACAATATCATTTTCGATAATGAAATCATAATCTATGAAAATAGTAAAATCATTTTTTTTTTTTGTTTTATATTTAAAAAGTACTTTAAGACAACGAACTACTGCTTATTTTTAGAATCATAAACATAAAAAAAAGTATGAAAAATTTAAAAAAAAAATTTAATTACCGTTCATTTTTAACGAGAAACAAATCCCGAAAACCCGGGATTTAAACATAAAAATTCCGGGATTCGGTATTTACTAAATCCCGAAAATGCCTTGAAGTTATGGGATATAAAAGAAATATATTTTAAATTAAAAGTCATACAATCGCAGTATTTTAAATAAATTTGATATTACTTTGGTCATATTTTTAGTTATAAAAGGCAATAATTTATATAAAAAAAAACTATGCTTTGTTCTTTCTTTCTTTCTTTGTTCTGGGACACCAAGAATTTGCTGTATCATGCACACAGAAAAATAAAGCGCCAACAGTCTATTTTGGTGGCTACAATCAATAAATTCGGCTGTTGTGAAAACCCATATTCAGTTGTACCAATCGGTTTCTGTTGTGGTAACCGAATTTAAATAGGCAAATGACTAAATTTTTCTACACTTAGGGAACTTCTGCTTTAAAAATATGTAGTTGTTTGGGTTGTAATACAGTTTCTTTATTTTTAATGTAAATGTCAGTCATTTGTAGAACAAATTAAATTTTTTACTAACCTTGTAGTTCATTTAAAAAAAAACAACCCACAAGGACTGTTTTATGATTTTACATTAATTTTTTACAGTTGTTTTCTGTTATTTAAAAAAACAAAACAAAAAATAAATGTTTGTTTATTTTTTACTTCCATGTGGTTAATTTTTATACTACAATTCCAGGAAAAAATTACACATTCCAAAAAGAAGGTGATGCCCACACTTGCTTACATATCTCATTGCCAAATTTAGTAACTGCAATACCAAACTCATTCCAACGATAGAGTCAAAAAAGCAAGTAGTATTGTAATCAATTCTTTAAATTTAAACCAGAAAGCATGAACTCAATAACAAAGTAATTATTTACTTAAAAGAAAATAACAATTTTATTAACTTATATGTATAACTTTTTGTACTCAAGATGTAATCATATACTTTTTCTTAAAAAAAGGACGTTATTGGAAGTAGTTCCTAATTTTGAAAAAAGTAGTTATACAATTTTAAAGAATTTATCTCATATATTTTTACAAACAATTTTTTAAACTGTGGTTAGGTATAAATTAGTTAAGCGCACGTGATCAGAAAATTGTGAGTGGAAGTTGAAATTATTGACGTTATCGTGAGTGAGTGTAAAAAAAATTGTCGAGGGTGATTGTGCGTGAGTCATATTTTTGTTTTTCAATTTTGAATTGTTCTTTTTTTTTTTGAAAAATTTATGTTTTCGTGGTTTACAGCTCCAAAATTATGACAAACCCATGTTATCATAACAATTAGATGTTTCACTTTTTAGGATTTTATTTCCGTATGAGTTTTGATCGTTATATTTGAGTGACCTAGCAGAATCACGTGTGAGTAAAAGTTGAATTTACTTATGGAACTACTTCCTTTTTTTAAATGTAAGTACTTCTTATTTTTTCTAGGGAACTATTTATTTATTTTTTTTTTTTTTGTAAGTACTTCGTAGTTTCACAATGGAACTATTTCTTTATTAAAAAATGGATGTAGTTCTTAAAATTATAAAGTAAATAGTTTTTCAGTAAAAAAAATAATCAATTCTAAAGAATCAATTATTTTAGTCTCACGCCCTGTTAAAAGAATCGAGTAGGTAATCTAGTAAGGAATGCGTTCTGCCCAAAATGCTTGATTACAACCCCGCTTACCTTTTTGGAAATTTTTTGCTGGGTTGTTACTCATTTTTTGAACATTAAATAACAAATGGCAGTGTTAGGTGAATTTACTGTAATGTAAGTCGTCGTTTCTTTAAATGAAATTTCATTTGTTTTCAACTACATTTGCAGTGGTCTTTACCTACATAGTATTCTAAGTGTATGAATGAACCACATATGTTAATAAAAAATCAACAAACATTTATTTTTTTAAATAACAAAAAAACTTCTGTAAAAAATAAATTAAAAATCATAAACAGTCATTTGACGTGGTTTGTTTTTTTAAATGAACTAGTAAAATAAATAATTTGTTCTACAAATGACTGACATTTACATTAAAAATAAGGAAACTGTATTACAACCCAAACAACTACATATTTTTAAAGTATCCATGAAATTTGAGCCTATCATTACTAAGCTCTATTGAAACATGGGCAGCCTTGTGGAGCTCTAAAATTCGACAGTTTTTTTTTTATTTGTGTGACTCTACTGCAATTGCTTAAAATGATGACTGAGGATTTTGTCTTTACATCATAAAAAAATTGATTGAAGAAAAAAATCATTAATTAAAATTGTTAGAATTTGTAAAAAAAAAAACAAATACCAACAATTTGAGAATTCGGTTAAAAACTGTGCTCAAACGACTTAATCTTACAAACTCGTGAAAATCACTAATTTGAGGTGAAACTAAATGTTAAACTGATTTTTTTAGTTTGGAACACTTATTTAAAACTAATATAAACTGTTTTTCTATATTTAGAATGTCGATCTGAAATCTAGGATAATTTTAAAAACTTGATTTTAAATGTACCAAAAATATATTTTTTTTTAATATAAAATATGAGATAAAAGACGAAACCAGGATACCAAGTCGTCAGTTAAGTTTCCAAAATGAGAACCTGACAATTAAAAACGATATCAAATATCTTGGTGTTTGCCTCGATAAGAAACTTAACTTTACGAAACACATCAGCGAAATCTGTAAAAAATCCATTAAAACTGTCAGAGTTTTGTGGCCAATTCTTAATAAACGTTCAACCCTGAGCCTTAAGAACAAAAACTTAATATTCAGAAGTGTGATTAGACCAACCTTGACTTATGCAAGTCCTATCTGGTACAATGCAGCAAAATCACATCTGAAGAAACTACAAATCATTCAAAATAAATGTCTCAAAATCATAAATAACAAAAATTGGAGATATTCAACTCAGCCTCTCCACAACGAAACTGGTTACGAACTAATTATCGACTTCATAAAAAAACTTAACAATAAATACCATGAATCCATTCAAAATTCTCCTTATCAACTGATAAGGGATACAATACAATACAATTGGCTTAATTTGCAGCTCCGAAAGACAAATTATTAATTGAAAATGACGTGTATACATGTATTATCCTTAGATAATTTCATTGTATACTTGTATATTTTCCAACGTATTTAATCCTATTTCCCTACCATATAAAGGTTTTTCCTATCCTTTGAATAATGTTATAATTAAACAATTAATATCAAGATCTTTTGTTACCATAATTATTCGTTGCAATATCTATAGATAAAATCTCGAAATTGTAAATTTATATGCTAAGCACAAAATGTAAATAAAGATGAATTTATAAATGAATGAAAAATGAAGACGAAACCAGTATTAACTTATTTCAAGTTTTTAAATACAGTTTACACTTTATTTTGTCTAACAAAATTTTTTACCTTCTTCAATTAAGTTAAGTATATTAAAAAATCTAAATCCAAATATATGTAAGAAGTGAGAACTAGTGCACGCATTATACTCGTACCTTGTAAATTCTTTTACATACTTCAAATGAAATATTTTTTTTTTGTATCACGCGAGCTTTGAAAATATACCTTCAAACGACTACGTATGACATACGATTATAATTTCATACGACTAATGAAAAGGTTATATTAAAGAAAGTTTTATTAAAACTGTGATAAGAAATTTTTCATTCACATTGTGAAGAAAACTATTAGTTTACACTCAGGCCAAAGAAGTTCATCATATTGATGAAACTATTTCATAAATCGTTTCTCATCAATTATTTTTCATATTTATGAAGTGTTCATAGGCATGATGAAGAGTTTCATAAAAAATTTAATGTTGCATAAAAAAATCCAATGTTGCATAAATCTCCATCATTTCATAAAAAAATTTCATAAACAGTTTCAGTTTTCTAAAACTTCGGGTTCTGATGAGATCTTTAGCCAGATCGAAATACTAGTACCAACCTAGTTAATACTTATGTTTGATTTGCTTTATTTTTGTAGATATACGGCGATTGGAAGCTCGTTATAAATTAAAAATAACATAAAACAAACAAAAACTAACAAATCTGTAAAGAATGAAAATAATTTTTTTTATTTTCGTATCAATTAAAATTCAGAATTTCCATTTGAAATTTAGAATTCATCAATAGAAATTAAGAATTTTTATTTGAAATTAAGATAATATAATTTGTAATTAAGATTTTAAGTACAGTTATTGCTCGCCACCCGATGGAGATTTGGAGAACTTATTGAAGCTTTTTGGTCCATAGCCCTGATTCATTATTTTACTTCGGTGGGGTTAAGTGCTAAGGGAACACCGAAGGTGGACCTGTGATACATATGAGGGATAGAAAACTCATACATATTATTTTTTTCCTAAATTGATGTTGCCGTCACCGGGAATCGAACCCGGGACTATCTGTGTAACAGTCCAACGCGCTAACCATTACACCACAGCGCCCACTAATTAACCTTCATAAGAATTAGTTGAGAGGACGCAAGGTCCAAGGAATTCTCTCTGCTTATTATAAAGCTCCAAAAAATTCCAGATTCCCATTATGCGATGGCTAATATCAATAATTGTAATTATAAATGTTTAATTTAATTTTTTTTTTGTGTTGATGTAAAACTTTAAAATGATTGTTAAAATAATTTTGAGTACCGTCGGATTGTAAAAATTGTAGAATGCTTAAATGTAGAGTGTTGGAATAAGGTGTAAATTTTGTTGTCCCCTTTGCCGACGGAAAACTTAATATGTACATTTTTTATTTTTTTTTTTTTCTAATAAATTAGTTTGATCTTTTGACACTAAAGTATATTAAGTAGCTCACCTTGCTGTTATGGGATTGCAATGTGTTAAAAATTAATCCACTTTATTATAAAGTTTAGCGTTTTATAAAAGACTTATAGAATGGTAGACATTCACCCACATTCATTAATTAATTAATTCCTTAATATAATTTATTACTTTTTTTTTTCTCAAAAACAATTAATTGTTTTACGCCTTGAAGATGACGACAATATCTATTTCCGAAAAAACACACAAAATAAATTGATTTTTACACTAGCCGACGGTCACGCACTTTAGCATTAAATCAAAATGTTAAGATCAAGAAGGAGGAACATTAATTTTATTTTTAAGAAAATTATCTTCTTTTTTTTTGGAAGTCAAAGGTGTGTTTTTTTATCTTTTTTTTCGAATCAAAGAATTTTTTAAAATTTTTTAAATGTTTGAATTTAATGAACTATTGACGATTTTAAGCGATTTAAGTTGTTATTAGTTTGATTTATTTTATTAAAGCTCTTTATAAAAAGCTTTAAATTTGTAGTATTTATAGGGATTATATTAGATTTATTATGATTTTTTATAATTCTCTATATATTTTACTTTTTTTTCTGGAATTTGTTTTACTTTGATATTTTTGTTTTGTTTTTATTCAACACTTTCACTTTTTGTTTGATTTGTTAATTATTTTGTTTTTTTTTTAACTTTGTTTTGATACAAAATCCGCGACGGCTTAAGTGTTTTAATAATTTAATCCAGCGGGTAATTAGACTGGGCTAAAATATATTACAGTGATATTTGTAGATTTAAGTTAGAGAGACGACGACTCTTTAGGATTTTCTATACGCTTTGTTTTTTGGTATGGTTCGTATATTGTTAGTTAGTGAATGTTTAAGCTTGGTGATGGTATATAATCAACTGATGGGGATTTAATTGCAATGAGGTTAGACGACCGACGACCGTATTTTGTTGTATATAGTATTATGATTGTTCGACGTTTTTTTGTAGAACGTTAACACTAGGCGACTATCCGTAAACGAATGACAATGCAGCAACGGAAAACGGAAACGCGCTTGAAAATCTATAGTGATAGACGCATATATTCCATACACAATAATGAAATTAGGGCGGTTATGGGTACATTTACCACCCCTTTAAATATCACACACACACAAGTAGACAACAAAACACTAACACATTTAAACACTCCGTTATTTTGCTCTTAAAGTTTATTCGCTTTTTTGCTATTCTTAAGCTAACGAGCAACTGATTTACTCGTTTTCTTTTTTAGCAACAGGATATACGAAAACTACCGTTATTTCATATACGCGTTTAACCGTTAACACGTTATTTTCTATCTAGTTCTAGATATGAACGCTACGTTGTGAATTTCTGTTCGTATTGCAGCGAGTTTAGACGTTCATACGTACGCACATTAATCGAAACGACTGATTTGAGTATTTGGTTTTTTGTTGCGAGATACCGGAATAAAAATAAATTCTATAACCTCAACACTAGAAACACGCAACACAGTACTATCTGTACTCTATATTCTCTTATCTCTGGGGCGATAAAGAATCAAAACAACACACACACACAATAGAATAGTAGAAATTGTTGTTTCTATTCTATTTTCTGATTAGATTTACCAACAACAAAAGCAACAACAACAACCAAAGAAAAGGATGAATAACGAATAACACATACTCGTTAGTTTAAAACGAGTAACGTTATATTTTGTTAACCAAAGAGAGAAAGAGATAAAAATATAAAGAGCAAAATGAGGCTGTCCTTATTCATCTTGAAAGACCACCCTAAACGACATATTTGTTTTTTATATATTAAACAACATGTTTTGTATGGCTTTTAAACCGTTAGACTAAAAGAGAGTTTAAAATCATTATATACCTCCATCTCTTTCTATCTTTCTGTTTAGTTCGTCATTAGCACATTCCCCATTTGTTTGTTTGTTTTGTGATTTTTTTCTGGTTGGAGCCTTTCTTTTTTTTTTGTCGATGTGTGTGCAAGAAACTCAGCCATTCTTGTTTAAAAAACGTTATAAAACAGTTCAAACGCTACGTATTAGTTCAATTCTGCTATTATAAGTATTTTTAAGAATATTTGTATTTTCTTTAAATTTTTTTGCTTTAAATTAATCAATATTAGTATGGAAATAATATTAAATTCCCTCTTTTCATTCTTGTATAAGTTGTTGTTCTTTTTTTTTTGTTTTTGACAGATTTCTAAATTATTTTCTGTTTTCGTTCAAAAGTCATTTCTATTTAAGATTGAAATGTTGTTTTTTCCTATAAAATACAACAGCGAATATGTAGGAATATTACAGTTGACAAAAAATTGCTGCTGTAAAATCTTTGAAAGACGGAAATCGACTTAGATAGTTTTTATGCTGTAAGAAAGTTGCCGCTTTTGGGTCACTTATATGACTTAGGGGAAAGTGGTGTACCTTGAAACGTTCCAGTTTTTGCGCATATTCTGCATATTTTGAAAAAATTGTCTTCTAGATAGAGTTTTATTTAGCCCATGTTTACTATAGATCTATTTCCGTCAGTTGGATATATGCAAAGGAAATTTGGTAGTGTAACTGGAAACGCCCAGAGAAAATTTTGCAGTAAAATTTTAAAGTCTATTGAAATTGTAAAAGTGCAATATTTATTACAATGAAACTTAATTAAGGCCTGCGAATCAAAATTGGTACACTTATTTAGAGAATATGAGTAACAAATAAAATATTTTCAAAACACTATCACCACAGCTACTCACTTTACTAAAACCAAAAGCACACTTTTATTTTCGTGGGAGACACATCGAAGGTTCTGCTTTATGATCAAATTTCAGCTTCATGTTTTTCCAAGCATGATTTGGTATTTGCAGCATACGACTTTTTGTTAGAACAAAAGGATCAATCCTTTTCATTTCGTGCCTTCAAAAACCTAAATTGCAACCTTTTAAATGAAAACGTATTACAGATAAATTGGAATAATATCTACAACATGACAACTGTAGATGAGCAACTATCCTTTCTTGAACATAATATTCTACAACTGTATGATGAAACAGTACCATTGAAAACAAAAACTATTAGACCAAAAAATAACACGTGGTTCAATTCTACTATTCACCATTCAATTAAACGTAGGGATTTAGCGTACTCCCGGTGGAAACGTTTTAAGACAGCAGTTCTAAAAGCTGAGTTTCGCTCTGCGAGGAAGGAAGTAAATAATCAAATAAGAATCGCAAACGATTTTCGAGTGAACTAATATTTTTTAAAATAAATGTTTAAAAACACAATTAATTTTGATTTTTGTTTCTTAAAAAAACAGCGAAGCTGTTGTTCACCTTCAGAAAAAATTTAAAGCTTTGTTGTTAAAGCGTGTAGTTGAAATGCGTCTTTACTTTTCTACATACTTTTTTCAGAAGAAAAAAGTTTAAAAAATAACGTAGAGAAGTAAGGACCCATTTCAACTCTACGCTTTCACAACAGAGCATTAAATTAGTTCCTGAAGATGAACAGCGAAACTGTTAGAAATATTGAATAATAAAAATTAAAGCATATACAAAAAAAAGTTTTGTTTTAAATTTTTAAAACCTTACGACCTTGAGCCAAACAAAAACCATCATACAATAACAATAAAGGTCAACCATTATCTTTTAACGTAAATGGTTTTCACAAGGCGGGGTCACTAAAACAATAGATCAGTTTTACCAAATATGCGGTAATCATAAGAAAATTCCATGTGCAACTCTAAAAACCTCGGAAAGAGTTTTTTTTGGGGGCTTTTCAATATTTTAAAAAATAAGTTTTTTACATATTGACATATAAAAGAGACCTATATCAAGGATCTAATTCATCCTTTTGTTGCCTTTTTAATGAACCGGATATTGCAAAATAGGCGTTCAGTTCCGAAATATTAAATTTAGTCAAATAAAATTAAAGTTTAATTGATATTTTGAGAGGGTTGTTTCATAGCATGCCCTTCCTAACTTTGTGTTATTAAATGAAGGCATGGATCAAGTTATTTTAAACGTAAATGTAAAAAAATGTATAATAATAGTGAATGGTACAAAATTCTCTAACCGACCCATTAAAGCATTCTTTGTTTTTAACTTGCCTTTTATATATTTATTCTTAACTATAGTATAGTTAAATTGAATAAAAACTAAAAAGCGTGGTCTAAAAACAACATATTTTCACTATAAAATTAACTTTTTAAGGAACACTATAAAAATACATGAAAAATATGAAAATATATTTTAAAACCCAAAAATTTGCAATTATTCTGCAATTTTAAAATTTCTTAAAAATTTTAATGCAGACGACTTCATTACGATTACAGATTAATATGTCTCTTTTTGAACTGGTCTTTTAGATGTCTTTTCTGAATACAGATATAGCTGTTTATATATCAATCGTTTCACGGTACACAACATTCCCCTACTCCGACTTGGAAGAAATTTGTATATATGTTGAAGTGTTAACAAACGGGCATGTGTTTCTTTTAAGCAACCCTATTTTAGGTTTATAGGCTTAAAAGTGGGTTCAGAAATTGACCTGGTTCAGCTTTTTTTCAGGTTTCTTCCAGAGACACACTATTTACAAATTGGGTATCAAATGAAAGTTACTTTAAAGATCTATCCAGTAGTGTATCTGAAATATGAAAAAGTTTTCAAACAAAAATAATCGAAAAAAATTTAAATTAATTTTTAGTTCCTAAATATCCACTTATTAACTACAATTTCTTTATTTTGCCTCCTCTATCACATATAAAATTGTATCATAATATAAAGGGCATACACTCAAAGTAAGTTCAAAATGTCTGTTAAACAGGTTCCAATTCAGTTGAGCTATTTTGTTTTATGCTGAACTAGTTAGTTATCTCATTTTTCCTCAAGAACAAAATTCATCCCTATTTGAAATAATTTTTCGACCTAAAAATTTTGTAATTCGTGATTCTTAAATTTACAAATTATTCCAGTTAATTTAAACCACAATTACTTTCAAGTCATTCTTTTTTGTGTCTCCGCTATCAGTCTCCCTTGGAAAAGGCGGTATTTTCGCATATTTTTTATTTTATAATCATAAAATAGGATATATCTCGGAAACTTAGCGAGAAAGAGCAAAAGGGTCCAATAATCGGTACTTCATACCTATTGAGCTCACTTTATTAACTTCTTATATTCCCGGTAATAAATATGGAGCTGTAGAGTTGTGTAGTTCGCAAACGACCTAGTTCAATTGAACTAGTCTTTACTAGCTAGTTCGCAATCTTCAGCTCTTTTAGATCTTTCGCTCTGTTTGTTCTTTTTTGACATTTGAGTAATATTTCTTTTCTTTGTGTTGCATTTGAGTTTAATTTTGTTTTTTTAATGTTGCCAGCTCAATTTTGTTTAATGTTAAAAAGAAGTGTCTTATATGAAAATTATCAAACAAATGATCTAACAAACGATTGAACGACATTGTTAAATATCGATTGAACTTTAAGAGCGACCTAGTTCATTGAGTTCAATTGAACTAGAACGAGCGCTAACTTAAACAAATTAGATTGTCCAAGTCTATGGAGCTGCCTCTGGTCAGATTTGGAAAGACATTTTTAGCAGAAGTTTTCTGTTGATTTAGCTTAAAAATTCTGTTGATTTAGCTAAATACATAGTTAATTTAACTACAACTATCAACTCAAATTTAGTTCTTCTAAAATTTAGGTCACCTAAATTAAGCACATTGTGACTCTCAACTTCATTGAAAATTCTGCTGGCGAAAATTCAGCTACTATTTTTTGTTGTCGCAGTTGTAATTTCAACTTTTTGTACGGGCCTTTTTAATGAGTCTACTCTCCTGGATAGGGATATTTATTCGATTTTTGCGTATTTTGCTCTTAATTACATATTTTATTCATTAGAGCATATTCATATTCATGGAGCTAATTTTTGAGCATCTTTTTGAAAATTATATTTTGGAAATTCATTCCATTTTGCAATTTTAAATATTCAGTTTAAGACTACAAATTTTGGTAAAATTCATCTTTTTTCTCATATTTTGTTAGCAATTAAAATAAACTTTAGCAAAAAAGACCACTTGTTAAAAAAAAAATAATCTTTAAATAATCTGAAATTTAGGCAAATATTTTATACATTTTTGAGCATACTGTCTGTTTTTGAAGGCATTTTTAATGATCATAAAATCGATTTTTCGCAGCATATTTCTGGTTGCCCTGGTTATAATATTATATGTTTCGTTTTTCAAATAAAAACCCACATCACTAACCAGCTTGTGGCAAATTAGTTGTAAATCGAGTGGTGCAGTTGGAGCTACAAAATTAAACGGTTCTGACTATCGAATTTCTGTTTCCGCAGAAGAAACTCTTCGTATATATTATAAATAATTCCCTAAGGCTGAGTTAAATAAGTAAAATAATAATCAGAGCCCTGAAGTTTAAGCAAATACATGTTTTTCCCCTTAAGTATGAGAACATTATAAAAAAAATATTTTTGAGTATCAATATGCATATTTTTGTACAAATTGCATAAATGCATATTTTGCTTTAAATGCATATTTGTATTGCATATGTTCCCTTATTCTGCTATAAATGCATATTTTGCATTAAATGCATATTTCTATAGCATATATTTTCTTATTTTGCGTTAAATGCATATTTTGATTGCATGTATTTACTTATTTTCCTTTAATGCATATTTTAATTGCATTTTTCTTAGTTTGTCGAAAAAGTCTCAATTTTATTTTATTTTATTATTGGAAAATTTATGCTTTAGTATGGTGTTTTCTGATTTTGACGGACCGTATTACCAGAATAACATTATTTATAAGTCAGAAAAGTTCCAAGGACATTTTTTTATGAAATAGAAGGATAAAATATAATTTTATTAGTGATGAAAGAACGTTTTTCTCGTAATTATTTTTTATCCCATTGACGGTCACAGTCAAGTATAGTGCCCAGAAGTTTTTATAATACATTTTTAAAGTTGTTTTCATTTTTGATGCATATCCTTTTTGATGTTGCTACTTTAAATTCAAATAGCAATTTCAATAACGTTTTGCAAAGCTATCAACTTTGTCAATAAAATCTTTGGTTTTCTATTGCATTTTTAAAATTGTGCTAAAAAAGAAAAAGTTCTATGCAATTTTTTTTTTTTTTTAATTTATAACGAGCTTTTGCCCTCCGTATATTTACAAAAAAAAAGCAAATAAAACATATTAGCTAGGTTGATACTTGTATTTCAATTGAAATTATTTAAAAAAAAATCAAAAAATAAAAATACTACCGAAAATGTATCTTTAAACGTATTTTTAGATAAAAAGAAAAATAGCAAAATCTTTTCCCGAGTATGTGCTAATATACACTCAAAACAAAAAAGTCCGTAAAGTCAGAAACATTTTTGCAAATTGCTAATATCAGCAAAAAAGTTGCTAAATATCAGCAACTTTTCTGCAAGGATCCTCCAAGCAAAAATGTGGCTGACTTTACAGACTTTTTTTTTGAGTGTACTAGTTCTGTATACCGTTATTCGCCTCCACTCTGCAATTAATTAATCGTACTCCAAAGTTCCTTCATCTTCCAAAAATCAATGCAAACTCAGAATTATTAATTCTGAGAGAATTATCTTCATAATATTAATAAATTTTCGCTTAAAATTAAATATAGTTGCATTAGAAATCGCCCATTGAATCTTTTCATTAATTGTATGTCATATCCGATCAGCCAGTAAAAAGTATCGAATACATGTGCATTGTACCCGACTGTGCATTTAGCGTGTTTGTGAATACAAACACTACAAACATTTTAAGATTCAAACATTTAAAGATTTTTATTTTTACTCACGATTTTTTGGTAATACTAATTTTTTATTTTCTTATAATTAAAAATTATTAAAATGGTGTTAATTTTTTGTGTTGAAATAAAAGGACTTTAACGATGCATGTTGGAAACACTCTCTCTATATCCCGCCAACGTCGGACAGTGTAAAAATTAACGAATAAAGGCTGATTATTCATTCATTAAAACAATGTTTTGTAAAAAAACTCAGTTTTTTTAACAAAATAAATGAAACCTCGAGTTATACGATGGGTGTATGTACGTTAGGATGTCCCGAATATGACAATTTTTCGAATTGGTTGAAGGAATACCACTCAGTTGATGCATATTAAAGAGCTGAATATGGAAAAAATTAGTAAACATTTTTGAAGGGGGATATCTCCCTCTGGGGAGAGGTCGCGGAAACTCTTGTCTATGACGAGGGACGAACTAAGGACCGTGACGGGTTACCTCACGGGACACTGTGGCCTTACGTATCAATTGTACAAGATGGGACGATCCTCTACGGACACGTGCAGGTTTTGTGAATTGGAACCCGAGACGTCAGAGCATGTTCTCTGCAAATGTCCGAGGCTCTCCGATAGGAGGGTGCGTTATTTTGGTGGTCGAATAGTGACGCCATCGGACGTTTGGAACTGTTTACCTAGTAGGATAGTTGGCTTCGTAGGGAGCCTGAACCTATAGGGTGTATTCGCTGGCAGCACAAAATACCAACTTCTGGTCGCGGTGCATAGTGCCACTCTAGTCTAATCTAATCTACACTTAAAATATTATGTAGGTAAAGACCAATGCAAATGTAGTTAAAAACAAATAACATTTCGCTTAAAGAAAGGACGAATTACATTTCAGTAAATTCAACTAATACTTTCATTAGTTTTTTAATGTTCAAAAAATTAACCACAATTGTAGTAAAAATTAACCACATGTTTGTAAAAAAGAAACATTTTTTTTTAATAACAAAAACTGCTGAAAAATGAATATAGAATCTTAAAACAGCCATTTGATGTGGTTTGTTTTTTTAAATGTAATTTGTTCTACAAATGACTGACATTTACATTAAAACTAAAGAAACTGTATTACAATACAAACAACTACATATTTTGAAGGCAGAAGTTAACTGAGTTTAGTATAAAAACTATAATTGACTTATAATTATATGCTCTATTATTAAAAGTTTAAATAATTTTACAAATTTAACAACTATTTCCATCATAATATTAATTTCGGTTTTATTAGCTTCAATTTTGTCAAAAAAAACTATTGTAGATTGAGAAAAAGCTTCTCGTTTTAAATGTGGAGAAACTTTTAAGCCCTATGTCAAAAAGAAATTCAAAACTTTTTTTTGGTCCAAAATGCACTACAACTGGTAAATTCAATCGCTGGTACTGAAGAACCGCTTAAAAAATTGTTTACTTATTTTCCCCAAATGTAGCTCTTTAATACGCATAATGAGATAATATAATAAGACATATATGTAAAATTTATTATTGTTTTTTAGCAGTTTTGAATTAAGTAATTTAATATCAAATTGAAGGGTGTATTTTTTTAAGTTCTGAAATACAATTAATAATTTTTGAAATACAATTGATAATTTCTAAAATACAATTGAAGGGCTTATTGTAAAAACTGGATAAGCCACATTTTATTTTTGGTTTATTTTTTCCTTTTAAAGTTGGAAAACATAAAGAAATATGAATATAGCAGGACTTTTATACTCTAGGTAAGTGTTTAAGATAGAGTTCTTTAAAACAAAAAATGTTAATGGATGTCTTGAAAACAATGAAATGTAGAAAATAGTCAAAGTAGCTTATCAAGTTTTTATAATAAGCCCTTCAATTGACAATTTCTGAAATACAATTGTTAACTTCTGAGATACATTTTAAGATGGTGTAGTTCTAAATATTTTCAAATTTTTTGGAACCTTAATAAAAATTGTAAAATAAAATATCTTTTGATTATGAACTCGTTTAAAATGGATTATACAAATGAAGGGCTTATTGTAAAAACATGATAAGTCACATTTGTTGTTTTATGAATTTTCACTGTTTTTTAGACATCTATTGATTAATATTTGATAGAAGTCTTGCTTAATCAATTATTGCAAGTGCCTAGAATATAAACGTACTGCAAAAATCCTAGTTTCCTATTTTTTCAAAATTTAAAAGGCGAAAACATACTAAACATAAAATGTGACTTATCAAGTTTTTACAGTAAGCCCTTTAAATATATTCCACGACCCAAAATTAAGTTTAACTATCTCGATGTTTTGGCGTGTCATTTCAAAAGTTGAAATTTTACAAATTAAAGTTATGGAAAAAGAATCCGGGAATTGGCACTTGAAGTAGGTAGTACTCTTTTTTATTCTTTTGATATTTGTAAATCAGTCTAAATTAAATTTTTCTGGAAGCTAAAAACATTAGCATATAATTTTTATTTCCCGTAATACATTAATGTATTACGGGAAATAAAGGGGTGTTTTTCTACACACACACACACATACAACATGTTTGTATTTCTTATATCCGTTTTTTGTTTTTGCAATTTTTTATATTTGAAATGAAATGAATGACTTTAATCTCTTTTTGGCATTTTTGGTTGTTATTTTTACTGGGTGTCAAGGGCGTTTTGTTATCCCATTATTATTATGTATTGTGTGCCTTTTTTTGTTTTTGTTGCTGTTGTTTGTTTTTATAATATATTTTATATACTCCTTTTTTACTTTTGCAATTGTTTAGAATTTCTGGATTCATTGTTGAAAATACTATAGATTCCTTGGCTTGCTTGTAGCATCATTATCATTGTGTGCAGCATCAGCATCTTGAGGCGTTACTCATTTGTCTCTTGTCTAACTAGGGTTGCCAAACTTGCTTTACAATAATATTTAATGCTCATCAAGAATCAAAAAAAGTATGTTTTGTCAAGATTTTTAATGCCCAATCAAAAAATGCCTTAAAAAATGTTTTTTTTTTTTTTAATTTCTTCAAAGTTTTCCTTAAACACAGTTTTGTAAAAAGCAAAAAGAATTTCATTGGAATCGTGCTTTTTGCAGGCCAATTATTCGATATATTTAATGTGTTTGAATAAAATAAATTACGTAGACGAAAGAGGGATCGTTGTTAAAAATACATGTATGATCATATCGAGTCTATGATTTTCCAGTTTTGGTTTTTGATGAAAATCTTTATATTTCGATCATTTGCATCACGTATTTCATAAAAAAACAAAAAAGGCGTTGGCGCCAATTCCTATAGAACAAGCTACAGTTTGTTTACATATTTCGTGACAGCAAAGTGTCGCCTACGCCTTCTTTTCTTTAATGAAGAACTCAAAATCTTGAATACATTTAAGCATGTATTATACAGCACACAGTGGGATATATCACAAAATATTTGCAAATAATTCAGCCATTTTTTAACTTAGTGGTCCGATTGCAATGAAATTTGGAACAGGCAGAAGTGACGTAATATCGAGCTTCAGTTTTGATATAAATATAAAATTTTGACTGCTCGTCATTTTTTTGTTTATAATTTTAACATATTTGTAATCTGCTAGTAGAGTCTAACAAAAAACATGCTTACATATGTGGGCTATCTCTAATAGTTCCCAAGATATTTCCATTTGAAAATCTGAATTTCCAAATTTGCTTCGACTCTGTCCCAGTTTTTGACGAATAGCAGGACATAGTCGGAGCCAATTTCTATTTTAAAATATTGGTTATTTAACTAAATAAATTCTTGATAACATAAAAAAAATTAAAGTATTATCTTGTTCCACTCAAAAACTACATTCGTTTAAAGTAGAAATTAGAAAAAATTAAATTTTAGCTATTTTTTCCTCTAAAAGCGCAGCAGTCTTTTACCTTCACATAAATATTTTCTTTCTGAATATATAAACTTTGGATAGTGTTCTGTAAGGTCTTTTTATAAAGGGTGTCCCAAGAAGAGCGCAATTTTTAAATTTTAAATAAAACACAGATATTTAAAAAAAAATCGTGAAACTTTATTATATCGTAAAGTAGACAGAATGAGGTTATGTATGGAACAATATATCGTGCAGATGGCCGCCGCGGCTTTGCTGGCATGCACGCGATCTTTTAATGAAATTTTCAATGACCGTTTTGCATGAATGCTGCGGTATTTCATTAATGCAGCGTCCAATTTCCTCTTTTAAGGCTTGAGTCGTCGTCGGCTTATTCGCGTAAACCATCGATTTCAAAAACCCCAAAGAAAAAAATCTAGTGGTGTTAAATCGCACGATCTAGGCGGCCAATTCTGATCTCCAAAACGCTAAATAACACGACCGGGAAATGACTGATGCAGCAATTGAATTGTTTCTCTGGCTGTATGACATGTGGCGCCGTCTTGTTGGAACCACATGCCCTCCACATTCATTTCTTCAATTCTAGGCAAGAAAAAACTGGTTATCATTTCACGATACCGAACACCATTGACTGTTTGCGCTTGACCTGCCTCATTTTCATAAAAAAAGGTCCAATGATTCCTCCAGCCCAAAAACCACACCACACAGTGACACGTTGAGGATGCATTTGCTTCTCGTGAATCACTCGAGGATTTTCCTCACCCCAAATGCGACAATTCTGCCTATTGACGAAGCCATCAAGATGAAAATGGGCCTCGTCACTGAAGATGATTTTATCGGCAAAATCAGCCGCAAAACTTTCACCATTTTGGTAAAACAATTTCACAATGAGAATGCGTTGTTCATTCGTGTAGCGCTCCATTTTTACTAACCTCGTACCTTCTACTAGCAAAAAATAACAATTGTTCAAATGTCAAACAATGACACTTCGAATGTTGCCAGATTTAAAAATTGCGTTCTTCTTGGGACACCCTTTATAATAGCAAGTTGTGTAAAAAAAGTTTTTGATGTGTATTTACTTTTCTCACCAGTCGCTTATAAAGTTGCCACATTTTAAAGGCAAATATCAACTTTATCCCACTGTTATAATTTATGCACGCCTCCAATTAGGTAGCGGAAAAGGATGTAGATGCTCAAACGTATACCTAATTTATTTGGTAAGTCTTTTACAATCCCAGCTTTAAATGTAGACAAAAAATGTAAAAAATCCCATTTTTGCTAATTTTATTTTTATTTTTGGGAATTGTGGTATTTTTTGTAGCAAATTATAAATTTGGACTTAAATTTCACATTGTTAACTTAAAAGTTCACCTAAGTTCAAAAGATTATTGTATTATGTATATTAATAAATATTTTATTGAATAGTGAAAATTTACATTTTAACAAAAACTGAAATTTTTACATTCCTATTAGGATTACACAAGTTTTGTTTTACAAACAACTCTTTTTTTCAACATGTCGTAATCTAGAGGTAATTTCTTTTCCAATAGCTTCCAATTTTTTGTGGTCATATTACTGCCCCCAGGGGGCTTGCAAGGTTCAAAACTTAAGATCGGTATTACGTCACTTATGCCTGTTCCAAATATCATTGCAATCGGACTAATAAGTAAGAAACGGCCGAATTATATCCAAAAACTTTCTGATATATCCCACTGTGCAGCGCTTGAGCCGCATTTCAAAAGACTTTAATTGATATCCAACATGTATATATTTTCATTGAACCAAATAAGAAAAGTTCAGATATAGTTATATATAATCATATATAGTCAGTAGTATATATAATCATGTATAATTCCTTATCACATCATATCATAGCTGATGCGAAAAATGTCATACACAGCCTTATCTTATGAGATCCCATCTGATATAATTTGATCCGACAAATTGGTCTATATGATTTGATTAAGTTAGATAAAATTCTTCAGAAATCCACACTACCATTTTGTTTCACACTCCAAATAATAATGAAAATTTAAGTATAATAAATCAATGGATTCGAAAATTAAACGGAATTTAAATTTGACTAATATGTGATGCCATATTCAATTATATGTAAAAGTGATAGAATATTTTCTTGTTTCTACCATATTTTTTTTTTTAATATATTTTGACATAAAGTTCTTTTTGTACTCTTGAAATATTATACATTCTACTAACTTTGAACTTTTGGTTTTAAGTGTAGCTTTTCTAAGATTTTTAATTTTACTTTTTTTACAATATTTTTTTTCCTTCAAACACATTGAATTTTGATTTTTGTTTGAGTTTGAATTTTAACGTCTTTTTCAGACAATCGCAATTAATACTAAAATTAATATGCAATTTTAATTGTGAAAGGCGTGGTAGAGAAGAATGAGTGTATTTTCTAAAAATCATAACTACGTTGTAAATTTTCAATTTTTCTGAATCAGACTGCGCAGTTTCTGGAATTGAACCTTCGTCAGTGACCCTGTTTTTTTTTTTTTTAATAATGTAATATTTGTTATGTTTTTATTTGTTCGATTGCGTCTATATGAAATTTTCTGTGGAATTACTGACCGTGGTATAGATAAACTGATTTCTAATGTCACGTGCACTCGCTGATCTATCGTCACTGATCTATCGTCAGGTCGAGTTTTGTTGTGATTAAAACTAGTTTTATTCAATACACGGTGTTATTGTTGTACATAATCTCAGAAGTACATAATCTCAGAAGTACAACTCCAAGAACACAACAGTTCTATTTTTAGAAACTTACCTCACTCTAATGTCCACTGTTTCCCCATATGTTGTAAGTGATGCCACATCTATGATATATTCTTTGTATATTCGATAGGTGGCGCTTACGTAGTTAGGGAAGAATTGCCAGAGAGCAAAGTTTGATTTTTGTTTGAGTTTGAATTTCAACGTCTTTTTCAGACAATTGCAATCAATACTATAATTAATATGCAATTTTATTTATAATTTTGATTTTGTTTGTGTTTTTTTTTGATTTTCTTAATTATATATTAAAAGTGATATTTGTTTTGTTCATTTTTACCATATATGTTTACATATAATTATATATAAAAATGATCGAATTTGTTTGGCTACACTTAAAAGTAAATATTTCAACATATGTTCTTATATACAGAAAAAAATATCAACCTAAAATATCTAATTAAAGATTTATTTGAATTTAATTTGTTTCTAAACAAATATTTAATTGAATCAATAAATATTTTTTATTAACTTTTAAATATTCAAATACATATTTTATTTTAGATGCAATTATCATTTTTCATACACTGTATGCATAAATAGAAAATTTTCAGTATAAAATACCAAATACATTTGAAGTTAACAAACAAAACAAGCACACACACAAACATACTCAGCATTGCAAAAAACACACATACCAACGTATAGATCACACACTTTTTTTGTAAGTATCATATTTTTTTTTTTTGTTTTGTAGAAGTTATTTATAACTTTTTTTTTTCTTAATTTTAATAAAAGGTTTAATTGGTAGTATCATTGCCGTGATAGGTGCAAAATTAATTAAAATATTAATTGATTCAATAATTTTTTTAATTGAAACCCGTTTTTAGTTTTTTCGTAGTTTTACTATTTTTTAATATCATGACATATATGACTATAGACTCGATATATGGGCTTTTTTATAAAAATACGTTAAACATTTCCGAAATTTAATATCTAAGAAATTGTTTTTAAAAATTATTTTTTTATGAAACTTAATTTTATATGCAGAAAATTTGTTTTTTTTTAATAAAATCCATTGTTAAAAAGAATAGAATTAAAAACTGGTTTATACTTTATAAACAGAGAAGACAAATGTTTTTTTTTTGTTTTTTGCCATTTGCTGAGATGTTTACTTATATTACTTAAAACATTTTAACTTAAAAAAAGCTTTTCGTTAAGATTTTTGAGCTTTAAAATTGCATGTTTCAGATATTCTTCGCTTTAAAAGCTTTTTTATTTCTTCTTTTAAAAGGTGTATATTTTTAGCTTGTTTGTAGTTTTACTATTTTTTTTGCGTTTTTCCAATATTTTTCTTTTTTTTTGTCATAAACACAATGGATTTTGCTATTTTTTGCTTTCACTGTTTATAAATTATAAAAATTATAAATACTACTCATTCGGCTTAAGTCCCCCTAAGTATACAATAGTAAGTTTAAAAATGGATCGTATGATCTATTTTAAATAAAACTTAAATATCACTCATACGTCTGAACCGCTTTGTTTTCATATGTTTCTCAAAAGTATTCAACAAAAAATTTCATTTGCACCACTAACACTCACTCAATAAAATTATACGAAATATTTGTATATCACTCATTCGACTGGGTGTGTTTAATATTTTGTATAAGAAGCGTTTCTTAAGCTTCAAACAGCCAGTAATGTTTTTTTGTAGCATTTTTCTTTTTAACATTTAAAATTTAGAAAACAAGTCTAAATGCTTAGTACGCATTTTAGTTAACAAATTTACATATTTTAGAATACAGAAACTAAATTGTTAATTTATAACGAGCTTTCAACTACCGTATATTTACAAAAAATAAAGCAAATCAAACATATTAGATAAGTTGATACACTCAAAAAAAAAAGTTTGTAAAGTCAGCCAAAAATTTTGCTGAGTCAGCAAAATTTTAGTCAGGAGGATGCTTGCAAAAAAGTTGCTAATGTCAGCAAAATCTTTTGCTAAAAATCAGCGAGCTGATTTTTAGCAACAAAATTTGTAGATTCAGCAAAAGTTTTGCTAACACTTAGTAGATTAGAAATACAAAAGCCTTGCTAAAAATTAATAAATTTTTTGCTGAATTTTAGTAGACTGAAGAAAACGCAAAAAATTTGTAGAAAAATTGTAATTTATTTGCTGAAATTCATAAAACATATTTTTGTGATTCTTTTACAAATAATTACTGTAATAACGAAATATAAAAATTTTCATTTTTCCACATTGACGACATGAATTATTTTAATATCTGAAAATATATAGAAATATATAATAACATAACAAAAATTGTCTTTCAATTACTTACATCAATGGTTGTCTAAATGATGCTATCGCAACTGCCGAAGATAATTATAGAAACGAAAAAATAAACAAAAACAAACGAAACGAAAAAAAAAAACAACCCTTTTTGAAATAAGAAAAAGGAACCATAAAAATCTACCTATGATGTGTGTGTCTTTGTCTTTCACTTTACTCTGTCTACATTTCTGTATATGTTTCTTTGCAATTTGA
This sequence comes from Delia radicum, assembly GCA_021234595.1. Lineage (NCBI taxonomy): Eukaryota > Metazoa > Arthropoda > Insecta > Diptera > Anthomyiidae > Delia > Delia radicum. The sequence continues at coordinate 156,365,016 of CM037851.1, read as the reverse complement.
CCACACATATAAACATTTAGTTTAAATAAATAAATATTTTATTTTGTCTTTTATTTAATTAATAGACAATTATTTTCACAAGCCGGTGACAACGCAAAATTTAAGTTATTTTAATCCTCAATTTTGTTTTATGTATGAAAAAGAGATACAAAAACTTCCAGGGTTGATTTTTTTATATGTCTTATTAGAGTTGTACTTTTTAGTATAATTTTCCTCTTCTCTACTACATCTTGACATGCCGCGACATCTGCTTCATTCTGCGTATATCTTTCAATCTGGTTGTCGTCCACACTATTAATGTGCTTATCAGCACAATTTTTTTTTGCAAAATTAATGAGTAAAACATTAGTATATTAGCAAAGCATTAGTATAAAACAGTTAAGTGCTGAATAAATATAACAAAAATTTTAGCTGAAAACACGATTTTAGCAAAAAATTTTGCTAAAAAATAGTATACCTGATTTACAAGACGTTTTACTAACTTTTCTACTAACTTATTTTTTTGGGTGTACGATCTGACTAAAGATCTCATCAGAACCCGAATTTTAAAAAAGCTAAAGCCTCCAGAATAGGTATAGCTGTAACAAAAAACATATTAGTCATAAATTATGCTCCATTCCTGTTTTCTTAGAAATCAAACACGGGGCTAGGGTCTTTTCCTAACAAGCATCATGACGTTACTAAACTTTGAAGATCAAAAATGTTCTATTTATATAAAAACTTTTTAGTTTTACTCTGGCTCATTTTTTTACAGTTCTATTAGTTTTTTTTTGTTTAAAAAAACATATTTTTTCTGCATTAAATAATCTTTTTAACTTTTAATTTTTAACCATAATGAAAAAACCGGTGAAAAATACCCAAATTCCATAAGGCCATAAAAATGAAATACGAGCTAAGTTTTAAAACCCCTTTGGGGTTTTTAGTGTACTGATAGTCTAGTTGTATATTCTACTTTTCTAGTTTAAGATACACTTTCATGTTGCACAGTGTAATTAAAAACATTAACCAGCTGACAAATACTGAGTACATTTGTTTATATTTTTCTTTTAACTGGTTTTAACGATTGCGTTATTTTTGTAAAAGATTATTTTCAGACACTTAATTCCTAGAAATATATGGAAAAGAACGAGGATGTTGGACCAACAACAAATGCAAGATATGCAGTTTATTTGAAAAGTTTGAAAAATTAGTCGGATTATTCCAACTGATAATTTTGTATGCCATTTTTTATACTTTTTATAAAAAAAAAAAGTTGTCAACCCTGAACGTAAAAACCATACGTCAATCTGGTAATATTGTGAAATAGAGACGGAGGAGATTAGAAAAATACACAAAAATCTAAAAATAGAATATTTGTGTGTTTAGTGTTGTCAGTTCTGAGTATAACATACAATAACAGAAAAAGCTAATAGGAAAGAAAACTGCAATTTAGCTGCATTAGAATCAAAGTCATACTTGGGTGTGATCGCTAAACGGTCCTGACTTGGTATTGTTACGTTTGTAATGTAAGATGAGCGCAGGTTTGATTCTTACAGCCGCAGGTTGTTGAAAAATTTATCATAAAGAGACAATCTGACAATTATAAGACACAAATAATAATACAATTTAAATGGAAAATCACTGATGAGCCTGTCCATAAAAAGGCAGAAACTAGACTAGTCTGATTTAAAAATGAATAGTGTTTATAATTATTAGAGAAAAACGTTTATTCTTCTTCTTAACCTCAACATTTCTAAATTCAATATATTTCTTTTACAAAAATAAATTGAATTGAAATACAACTACTTTCCAAATCAAGATTTTTGTTTGTGAATGTCAAGCATTTTCTGAATTTGAATCTGGCAATCCTATGTCTAACCCTCCTCCCCTTTTCTCTTAAAACCATTTTTTGGTTTTTGCCAATAAAATAAATAACTTTTTATTATTGTTTGCCATACGTATGAATGTATGTATGTATATATAAAGGATTTCCCTTTCCTCCATCCATCCATCGATTGTTGTTCATCAAATAACACATCAAAATAAAAACTGAAATTATATTAAAATTCACAACATCACTCGTTGGAGTTCATAATTTTGCTATATATATTTTTGTATATTGCGTGATTTTATGTTCATTTTTGTTGTGTAGTCAGGTTTTATTTTATTTTGATTGTTTTTTTCGTTTATATATTGAAGAGTTACACATGAAAGTGGCTTTAGTCAAATAATATATGTAATGAATCTTTATTATGAGAGTATCACAAATTCGGAATATGATTCTTTTCATACCAACTGCCCCGCCAAACTTTTAATATTGATTGTCCATATATAATAAAAATTAAAAATAGAACAACGTTTTCAGTTTTTTTAAAATATGGGTGGAATAGGCTTGGTTAAATATTGGTCAAATTAGCATTTTTTTTTATATTATTTATAATAATTTAATGCAATGGGGGAATTCCTTTAACCTTCAAACAGGCCTATGCTTTTTTGTAATGCAATTTAGGCTATGGGCGATATGGGCGAAAAGGGGTTTTGAGGGAATCGCAAAAAACTAATAAGTTTAGGCCTAAATTATTCCTTTTACCAAAATATAATTACTCTCCAAAAATGACCCTGTTTGTGGTTTTAAGAAAATATGGCGTTTTGCGAAAAACGCGAAATTGAGCGAAAGCGCACCTAAACTTCAACATATATCGATTAAACTTTAAGACTTTGCCAATACTACTAAATATAATTTTATAAACATCCGTTCATACGTTTTCCAGTTAAGACGATGTCGGTTACTGGTATCCTTTGGGAATCCTGTATGTCCATGGACCAAAATTAAAGCCTGTTTTTAATTTTAAGCTTCAATCTTACTTTCTATTTTGTAACAACACTCTCTAGTCTACATAAATATGTATTAAAGATTTTTGAAAATTGTGTTCATTTCAAAGTATTTATTTTTTTAAATTTTACGAGATTTTAACTTTAACGCTTTCTCGCTTTCAACCCGTGAAATACACACAAAAAAATACTGCACAAAATATTTTGAAAATTTAATTTTCCATCGAAATACAAGTAGCTTAAATTCTTATTATAAAAATTTCATTTGGCGCACTTATGATCAATTTAAAATACCTTGTCGCTTAGAGGGTTAAATTGAACCATGTGAATAGATATTTTTATTCGAAATGAAAACAAATAGTCCGTGACTTTTTGAATGAAACACAGTTTTTTTTACAAAAAAAGAATTATTTTTCAACATAATCTCCTTTTAGCTCAATACACTAAGTCCAATGTTTGTCCAATTTTTGTATCCCTTTCAAAAAAATAGGATTTTTCGAGGTTTGTAATATAAGCCATATGGGGTCGTTTTTTTAAATCCTCGTTAAATCGGTCCAATAAGTTGGCATAATATTCGCCATTTATTGTTGTCCCTTTTGAAGGTAATCGATGTGGATTATCGTGCGTGCATCCCAAAAAACTGTTGCCATCACCTTATTGGCCACAATTGAGAGAAACTGCGACACCCATCTTGTAGACAGCTTTCTTTAACCCAACTGATCATTTAAAATCGAAACCACACTGCCATATGAAATGCCTATGGCATCAACAATCTCACGCACTTTTACTCTTCGATGGGACAACACCATATCGTGAATTTTTCCGATATTTTCGGGTGTATTGACCTTAATTGGCTGTCCAGAACGTTCAGCGTCATTTGTACTTGTGCGACCATAACGAAAGTCAGTAAACCACTTTTTTACCATTGAAATCGATGGTGCAGAGTCTCCATAGTATTTATCAAGATTTTCCTTGGTTTGATTGACGTTTTTTTTCGCAAAAAATAATGTTTAATGAGCACTCGAAATTAATTTTTTTTCATTTTTAAAAAATCCACGAGGTTATATGTTTTGAACAGCTGTTAAACCCAAAGTAAATGACGGAACTTGCTCAAAATTTGACAGTAGTCTATTGACAGGTGGTACTTGATGGGAGCGGTGGTGCATTTCATATAACTACGAGAGAAGTTCGAAAAGTCACGGACTTATTGATCCGCCCTCTAAGTCAGTGGAGAATCCAGCCCAAGATTTTGGTGGTGGATAATTTTTGAAAATTTTCGCAAATTTTTGTGTAAGCATGATTGACAACAGAATTGAATAACGCTTTTAGTAAAGATTTATTGTTCGAATCGGTGTTGGTATTGGTAATGGCATTTTATTTAGTATCGATATTTCCGAAACATCGATATTATTGAATAAAAACATATTAAAGTCGTTTTTAATCATAAAAAAGTTCGAATGTATAAATTTTTATATAAAATAAGTATTTTTTAATATGCATATAAAAATTATATGGCTCAATTAATAAAAGTGCCGTCAAAAATTAACGAATAGTTAAACTTAAACTTAATTAGGGAGACAAACAAATGTTAACCATTTGCAACATTGTCTAGGACAATAACATTTTAAAATCCAGAAATATGGTCATTAGCCCAAGAGCTCGAGGCACTCAACAAAACAATTTGGGGCTCAAACTATTAGGGTAATTTTCATGACCTTAAAAATAAAAATTCAGAATTCTATAACTGCGGGCAATTTTTGGGACTAAAATAAAATATCATGTGAAAAAGGAAATGAAAAGTACATTTGTTTTAATTTTTTAATATTTCTTTTAAGGCGAATGAAAGTTATTTTATCAAATTTTGTTTCACGCCCATACATTGTCTTTTATTGATGTTATAATTTGTAAAACATTACATCTGAAGGTCATTAAGCTAACCCTAGAATAAGTTTTTAGAAGCTGGTCATTTATCCAGTTTTGTGAAATCAAATCACAAGAGCAAAAAATATAAAAATATGTGATTTATTTAAAAATCTGTTTCAGCGACTTTAGAAATTTAGAAAAAATTCTCAAAAATCTTTTGAGTCATAAGGAGCACAAGTTATTTTGTGTGTCTTTCGTTTAGCCTATCTACCTGTCTGTATATTTGATTGCAATTTGACCACACTAGATTATTAATCTATAAACATTTAGTTTTGAGGCCCTATGCTCCTTATAGGAAGGACGGGAATATATATATATATATATTTAGTTTTGAAATATACATCTTACTAAATTTAAATATTTTATTTTGTCTTTTATTTAATTAATAGACAATAACTTTCACAAGCTGGTGACAATGCAAAATTTAAGATGTTTTAATCCACAATATTGTTTTATGTATGAAAAACCGATACAAAAATCTTCCATGGCTGATTTTTGTATATGTCTTATTAGAGTTGTACTTGTTAGTATCATTTTCCTAGTCACTACTACAGGTTGACATGCCGCGACATCTAATTAATTCTGAGTATATCTTTCATTCTGGTTGTCGCCCACACTATTAATGTTCTTATCAGCAAAATTTTTTTATGAAAATAAGTTAGTAAAACATTAGTTCAAAACAGTTAAGTGCTAAAAAAGTATAACTAAAATTTTAGCTGAAAACATAACTTTAGCAAAAAATTTGCTGAAAAATAGTATTCCTTATATACCAGACGTTTTCCTAACTTATTTATTTGAGTGTATTAAAAAAAAAACTTAACTTACAGCCAATCTTTTTATCTACAAAATTTTAATTACAAAAATGAGACATTCAAAAAGAGCTTTCCGAAAAAAAATATTTATGACCTGTTCCACGATCTCGAACGAAAACCTAAGCGAACGCAAGCTAGTCACTCGAATTCGAATCAATTTGGGTTTCTCTATTTCGAAAGCCATCGTTCGCCTATACTTACGTGTGTCAATTTTTGTGTTTTGCGTTACAAATCATAGTGGTGCCAGACCGGATATTTTAAACTTCTATTACAATTTCCTTTAAAAATACCAAAAATACTACTAAATTGTTTGAAGATAAATACAACATTACTTAACAGTGATCAGCTGTATATGACAAATAAATAAATAAAACAAATAAATAAAACAAAAGAAAAATTAATAAATCAAAAGAAGAAAATCAAAAAAGTACACCAGCGTTTTTAGCTGTGCCATTGTGGATTTCATTAAGCTGAAATTTAAAGTTCTTAAAAAACTACAAATATTCGTGTTATTTTATTCGTACCTTTTGTTATTAATTGCTTTTTTTAAAATATTTTTAGTTTTTTATTACATCATTCATTCCAGCAAAGAACACTGAAAAATGATGATTTCTTTTCTGAGGTTCTCCGATTTTTTATATATTTTGTGCATGAATACTCTATAGTTCTACTTGCACATAGCCTTTTTCAGATCTCGAAATTTGTAAAAACTCACGATTTTATGGACGTTTTTAATTTTCATAAATTTGATAAAAGTTAGTAAAACGTCTTGTAAATCAGGTATACTATTTTTTAGCAAATTTTTTTGCTAAAATCGTGTTTTCAGCTAAAATTTGTGTTATACTTATTCAGCACTTAACTGTTTTATACTAATGCTTTACTAATATACTAATGTTTTACTAATTAATTTTGATAAAAAAAATTGTGCTGATAAGCACATTAATAGTGTGGACGACAACCAGATTGAAAGATATACGCAGAATGAAGCAGATGTCGCGGCATGTCAAGATGTAGTAGAGAAGAGGAAAATTATACTAAAAAGTACAACTCTAATAAGACATATACAAAAATCAACCATGGAAGAATTTTGTATCTGTTTTTCATACATAAAACAAAATTGAGGATTAAGACAACTTAAATTTTGCGTTGTCACCGACTTGTGAAAATAATTGTCTATTAATGAAATAAAAGACAAAAGAAAATATTTTAATTTAATATGTATTTCTATAGATTAATAATCTAGTGTGGTCAAATTGCAAACAAACATATACAGACATGTAGACAGAGTAAAGCGAAAGACAAAGACACATCTTAGTATGGTTCCTTTTTCTTATTGCAAAAAAAAGGGTTGTTTTTTTCGTTTCGTTTGTTTTTGTTTATTTTTTCGTTTCGTTTCTATAATTATCTTCGGCAGTTGCGTCCTTAAAAGATAGCATCATTTAGACAACCATTGATGTAAGTAGTTGAAAGAAAATTTTTGTTATGTTATATATATTTATTTCTATATATGTTCAGATATTAAATTACTTCATGACATCAATGTGGGAAAATGAAAATTTTTATATTTCGTAATTATTGTAAATTATTTTTAAAAGAATTACAAAAATATGTTTTATGAAAAAATTCAGCAAAAAATTTATTAATTTTTACCAACGCTTTTTTATTTCTAATCTACTAAGGCCGAGTTTTTGGGATGTAGATTATATTTAAACTTAGATTATCGAAGTTTTTGAATGGAATATTTCTTCTGAACTTTGGTTTATTTTGTTTTATTATGTTTAAGAAAAAAACTTTAAACAAGATGTAGTGGTTTCGACTAAGTTTTGTTAATAAACTTGAAAATGGCAGACAAAATTCTAAACCAAGTTTAACTGACATCCCAAAAACTCGGCCTAAGTGTTAGCAAAACTTTTGCTGAATCTACTAATTTTGTTGCTAAAAATCAGCTCGCTGATTTTCAGCAAAAGATTTTGCTGATTTTAGCAATCATTTTGTTTAAAAAAATCCAATTATAAAGTAGAAAAGTGCATCTTCCAAATATCGTTTAAATTAATAACATGCGATATACAATTAAAAAGTTATGGCACCTCAAAGTGAAGTGCTTTTAGCATTTTTTTGATATTTATGAGAATCACGACTTATTACAAATTTGGAGATCTGAAAAAGGAAATGTACAAATGGGACCATAGAGTATTCATGTACAAAAAATATACAAAATCAGAGGACCCGTGTTCAGATTTTTTGCGTTTTCTAATGGAATGAATGATATATTTTTTTGAAAATATTTTGTTACTCGAAATCAAAAAAGCAAGTGACTGGTTTTGACATTTACGTTCGCACTGTTGACAACTCGTTCGAAATAGAGAAACCAAATTTTGTATAAAAACTGTTACGTTTTCATTCGACTTGTACTTCAAGTCATCGTTCGTATCGAAATTTAGTTAGAGAAACCAAAATCAATTTTCTTTCGCTTAGAAAGCGAAAGAAATCATTCTTTCGAAATCGAGAAACAGGCCATTAATAATTTCTAGTAAAAATCAGTAGTTAAATTTTGTTCTTATTATATAAAAATATGAAAGTCGGTGAATATTTTTTTTTTTTATATTTAATCAAAATTATGTCATTTTTAGAATGTTATCCAAAAATAAGGTATACTTCAAAACTTATTAATAAAAAACATAACATACGCCGAAAAAAGAGCATCATGTTGTGATATTTTAAAAGCATCATGTTATGGTTTATACACATAACAATCGTAGAATGATCTTCGTAATCATATTATGATCATTGATAATGATAAAATTGTTCTCAGTGAGCATAATGTGATCAGTAAGAGTCATGTTTATGATTGTTACAATCATATTATGATAATTTATTGACCCCAATCATGGTCAATCATGTTTTTTCTCTGCGTGTACTTTTGTGTCACAGTTTCTTTTTACTGAAAAGAGAGATAATTCCACAAACTACACAGACAGAAATAATCTGATGAATCCAAAATGGTGGTAAGAAAATAAGCAAAATGAAATGTCAAAATTATAATGATTTACAGAAAGAGATAGATATATACAAAAAAAAGTTCCATACAATTAATATTATTTCTATCTCAAAGACTTTCAAAAGACTTTTATCGATATCCATGTATGTATATATTTTCTTTAAATCAAATAAGGATTCATAATATAAAGAGTTGTACTGTAATCTAAAAATAATATTGAAATTTTTTTGTCTTTTAACGTTAAATTGTGTTACCAGAGAGTAACCCTATTTTAGTGTCCGTAACTGCATACGAGCCAATATAAGGTTTCATATAAGAACATTTTCTGACGGGAAGCATAATTAAATCTTAAAAAGGTCTTACATATAAAGACACGAATTTTTGAATCCAAAGTTATTAGGGCTGTTGGGGAAAAAGTATACGTTCATACCAATTTGCGTTCTATAATTCGTTTATACAAATAATAGTTAAATTTAAAAAATATCTAGGCCTCCATATTTGGGGCTCCATATATGGGTCTTCAAATATGGATCTTCATATATGGGTCTTCATATATGTGTCTCCATATATGGGCAACTGACATTGAAATAAGAAAATTCAATTCATATATGAATTAATATATGAACTCATATATGAATTAATATATGAACTCATATATGAATATATATGCCATATATGGAAAGATTTTTGCAATATATTATCTTATATGGTGTCATACATTTCCACATATGGCCCCTAACTTTGAATGTATTAGTCCATATATGATTCCATATATATCAGATATGTTCATATATGATCCATATATGCTCATATATGCAACCATATATGTCAATATATGAACATATATGATCATTTTCAGCCGGGCTACATATTTTTTAAAAGCGAATCCTTGTTCGAATAATGTTTTGTGGTGTGAATCGATTGACCACCTGAAATGTATTTAAATCGCATTTAACTGAAATTAAATAAGATGTTATTTGTTGTATGTAAATTTAGGTGCCAAACACTAATGCATATTTAAATTAAGTATAATTGATATATGTGTGGGTGTCATATATCAAATTTAAATTATTTCTGCAAACAAAACGACACACACAGCTTTGTGTGCAAAACCAATACCAACATCAGTACTCATCACTGTTCAATATCAATGTCAGTGATAATTCGCAAATGTGCGTATAAACACAATAATTGCATTATTGGCGATAAAATACCGCCAAAATAGCAACAGAAATGTGTATGTGGTTGGTACGTGTGTTCGTTATTCTGCAACTGTGTATTGGTGGGTATTCAAAATATATTTTGTGGTACACAAATCCCTATAAATGCCTGATACCAATTACAAATGACGCTGATGCATGAGTAAACACTCACACATAGCACTGTATACAAAAAACCAACACGCACACACACACACCCACACAGAATAACAACGTAAATGCTAAATTAAC